>OZ005661.1:21796800-22346800 GCA_963930645.1 Salticus scenicus | reverse complement strand
TCTATAATTTTCTCAGAATAAAAAAAAAAATAAAAAAATGCTATATCGTTTTACAGAACGTAAAATCCAAAATATTTTCTCTCTGTGTGTAAAAAGGATGATTGTGTCTGTAACACCAAGTTTGTTCGGGTATCACGTAAGAACAGCTGGACAGTATTCAACAACTTAGGTCTATACCCAACTTAAAATTTTACCTTTCGAACATTCAAGATTTTGATGAGATTTAGAGATATGGGTGAAAACATACATGTGCATATACCTTGAGACTTGAGGCTTTTATCAGCAAAACACTTTGTGTGTGAAAAAATTGCACTATCTTTATATTTTAGAAGTCAGGAAACCCTAAAATGATTTCAGAATATTTTTTTCTGTGTGCATGGCAGGAGTGGAGTTACATAAAACATTTTTTATTCGCTCGGGTATAACGCAAAAATTGACTGTTCGGAAATCAATGACACATGGTTGAAATCTGTACCTAACTTATAAACATCATCGAATATTTCAAAATTTTAATTATATTTACATATATGAGCAAAATCTCTTCTGTAACCAATTAAAATTATATCTAGGTACTTAGACAAAAAATCATTATACGTTTGACAAAAATCTCGACTTTCTGTTTGTTGTTGTTTTGTTTTATGATGTATTCTTTAACCACATTTCTTGCGACCATGGAAGCCTCTGCGCAAGTGCGGATTGGACGAGTCCAGTGTTAAAATAGGGGTGACTGAGAGAAAACAAGTGATAAGGGAACGCCGAATAACTGGATGTTTGCCAAATAACTATCTCTCGGCCAATTTTGCATCCCTCCAAACTTTTGGACTCGACCTCACTGCTAGTCGTAGGAAACGTGGTCGCACTATAAACTCTGCGTTCTCTAACGCAGAAAATTTATTTCCTTTAATTATGAAAGTTATTTTTAAAATTTATATTTTCCTTTAAAAATTAGATTGTTTTGTATATAAAACAGGTTTTATCGCAATAAATAAAGATTAGATGTAATAGCAGGAGACTTGGCGTTGGAATATTAAACCAGGAATAAACTACTACGTCAGAAACGCCAAAGAAAAATTATTGAGGTGCATACAGCTGTTTCGGTAGCCTAAAGCGTACCGTCATCAGTGCAAAAAGAATTGATTCAATTCTTTTTGCACTGATGACGGTACGCTTTAGGCTACCGAAACAGCTGTATGCACCTCAATAATTTTTCTTTGGCGTTTCTGACGTAGTAGTTTATTCCTGGTTTAAAGATTAGATGTGCTTTAAAAAGGATTATTATTATTATTATTATTATTATTAAATAATTATTTTATATTACTTATTATTACTTTTTAAATAATTATTTTTTAAGATTTTTATAACTGCTGTATTTAGTTCTTTTAATAAAACAATAACAATTACATGCATTTTCCGGGGGAAAAAATGCAATATTGTTTTTACAGTAATTTATGGGGTTTGTACTTATTTGTAGATTATTGTGTGAAATTAAACAAAAGATGTAGCTGAAAATGCAATCGTTTACACAAATTATGCTTGCTTTATGTTTTAATTTAAAAAAAAGAAAGAAAAAAAAACTTTCTTGCAATCAGCTGACTCATCTTTGCGACACTTTCTTATGTTCCCGTATTAAAGCAATGGTTTCTAATAATAAGTCTATGGATAACAATCGACATGTTATTGTTCCTTAATTTTCACATTCGAAACAAAATATTTTTGTACTTTTCTAATTTAAACGCATTTTTTAAGCAAAATAATATTAATTTATCACAAAGCGCTGTGTTCTTAAATGACTTGGGTATAGCTTTAGTGCAGTACCCTCTTTTTGACGCTTAAATGTTTATTCCATTTTAACAGTGAATTAAAATGGTATCACAGTTACATTCTAAAGAACCAGGATGCAGCTTAAACAAATGGCTCGATAGATAAAAGTTTAATAACAATTCAATGTACAACATACATATATACGAATACTAATTTACATTTTTACATCGCGTGCAGTAAAAGAATATAGTATAATTTTATACTACACCAGACTGTTACAGCTTCTTCTTACACGACTCTGCGACATTTCACAATTCACAACTTTCAACATTCTGGGGGGGGGGGGGGGGAGGGGGGATTAGCAAAAATTTATTATATATTTTGCCAAGAATGGCCACAGTGCCCTCTATATTATTTTTATAATAGAAAAGATGGCTCAATGGCGATACACTATTTAATGTACTCGTAAGTGTTTGAACTTAGCGCGTTTCATCCTCACTCTCCCGAGCCTACGTCTCTAGGGGGAACAGCAATTAGAGTTTTCCGCTGTCGATTTTTCTTCTTCAAGGGATCCATAGGAGATTGGGTTTCTTTAATTATAACATTTTGAAAGAATGTGTTTTTTATTCTAATTACTGTAATTACGCAGAAATCATAAAATACTATTTAAAATTTATATATATTAAACATAAACTGAAAAGCTTCATAGAAATCTTATTAATAATTTGTTTGTGAGCTCACAATTATTTTAAAGGTACTTATCAGAACAATTGTTTGGCACAAATAATTTTCATTTTCTAAAAGCAGAAATAAGTCAAAAAAGAATAATAAATAGTTTAACATTTTTTTTTTTTTTTTTTTTATCAGTAAGAGAAGAAAGAAAAGTAATAACCTTGCTAGTCATAACTAGAAAAGGAAGTAATTTTTATTTTATTTTATTTTATTATTATTTTTTATGTATATGTGAAGATAATTAAGTAAATACATCACTTTAAGAACGAGAAGGTTAAGGGGGGCGGGGGGGGATGAAACTGAATATCTTGCAAGTAATGATGGAATAAAGGGAACTGCTGTCTCTCTTTTTTCTCTCTCACTCTCAGATCGCCTGCAAATTTCATTTGAAGATTATTTTTCTTCTTTTTAAATTGAAGAAACTATTTCGCAAAAATTTAAGATGTCTCGACAGAAACAAGTGGTGCACACAATGCGGGGAGTTTTTCTGTGAAAACTTTACAGGAAATGGAAGACAGTAGAGCCACTGTAGAAAACCGAAACCTTTGTAGGCGATTCATTACATGTGTCAGGCTGACATATTACCACACATTTATCACTTGCATAAACGATGATTAAAGTTGTCATAAACTTCCTATGGGCGCCATACGAAAAATATTCCACAAGGATTTAAATATTTTTAATTTTCACGTTGGGCGCCATTATTTGTAAAGAAACAGGACCCAGATTGAAAAAATAATTACACCTGGCTCGATACATAAAAGTTTAATAAAACTTTACTACACTACATTCAGATATACGAATACTTATTTACATTTTTAAATCGTCCGCAATAAAAGAATAGTATAATTTTAACCTACATCAGACGGTTACAGCTTCTTCTAACACGACTCTGCCACATTTCACAGTTCACAACTTAAGTGACTCTCTTTTATTTTTACCGGATTCAAATATCACCATATATTCAGCCTTTGAAGAAAATCCAATGCAGAAAAAAATAATGTATTTATTCCTTGCAGTTCAATACGGCTAATTAAAAAGCGCCGGCTTTATTATAAGATCAACTTGGAACCTTTCTATTTGCTAGATATTTTACCCGTTTTTCGAAAAGTAAAACACAATAGAAATTACGTTTCTTGAGCATTGAGAAATTTTTTTTGCTGAAATCAGTGAACAAGCATTTATGCAAATTAAAAACAATATATACATATAAGTTGAAATTTAGAAATTGGACTAATTAACGGTTAAAATCAATTCTTTATCGTCATTAGCATAGTAAGCTGCAACTAAGATAAATAATTCCTTTTAATAAAGTACTGTGAATAATAACTTATTATCCGTACGAAGAACGGTACAACAGTTGTTGTTGTTGTTGTTTGAACAGGGGAGCAGCCCCTGGCTCACCGCTCGAAGAGCGGTGTTGAGCTATGCTAGGACCGAAGTCCACGTGGGCTGTCCCGAGACGTTTATTGAAAAACGACAGATAAAAAAAAAAAAAAAAAAAAAAAAAATACAGAATATATCGCCAAGGGAAGACCCTTACTCGCGCTAAGGGGCGATTGCGAGTGCCAGGCTATTGCCTCACGCGACAGAGGGCACTCGGTGATTACATGATTTGTATGATACAGATTTACATACTTGATTTTCTTATAACATTAGGTCTTGGTTTGTACACTTGGAGGTCTTTAGAAGAGAGAGGGCAAATTTACCAGTATAAAGTTCCTTTGCTGTGGATTGCAACTTGAAGAAAATAATTTTGCCAGGGTTAGTACCCTCTCGCGACACTGGGCGAGTTTTGAGTTGAGGCTTAAGGGTGGCCGGTTAGTGGCTCTTGCAAGTAACCAAGCACTTGTCGGTTAATCTGTTAGGTTTGAGATATCATTTACTAGGGAATAGATTTTAATTAATTTATTAACAAGACTTTTGCGGGAGATTATGTTTTCCAGCCAATTTGGAGGACGTGGGGAGGGGTTTCGTAGATGAAAGTTACTTGTTAGGGGGCAGTTGTAATAATAGTGATCGGTTGTTGCTGCCATGTATGACAGAATGCAGAAGTGATAAAAATAGAAATAAAATAGTAATAAAAAAAAGGAGATAAAAATTAAGGATTGCCAAACGCGTGGATCACAGATTTCGCAATGTCTATGGCTCTTTCTGAGTATAAAACGTTCATGTTGGAGTCATTGTCTATCTTGAAGAGGGCACCAGCAATGGAAGGGCAGCTAAAAAGGTGTTTGGGATCCAGTTGCGTGCCTGGGTAGTGTCTGCATTACACATAGGCCCTGGATCCATCTGGCAGGATCTTCATGCCATTAAAGTGCTTTGTCCTTAGTCTTGTTATGGTTGTTGTCATTTCTTGGTCGTAATTTAATTCTGGCAGCTAGGTACAACAGTTAGTAAGAAAATACAGAAGGAAATTTCATGATTTTTCATAAATTTTCCAATAACAGGAATGAAAATAAAACAATACAATTTATTAAATATTTTTTACAATAAGTTTTATCTAACTCAAAATTCATCTGTGTATTTTTTTTTAAATATAAATACAACGAATGATGTTAAATATTTATTTGTTCATTTCAGGCAATTGAAATGTATTTTAAACTTAATATAAGAATATTACTTTGAAACATTTTATCAAAATTCATAAGTTTCAAGGAATGGTGTGGTTGAAAGTTGTCCGAATAATTTGGAATGTCCATTTAAAATTAATAACAGCTTTTGAATTCGCTTTAAAAGTAAGTACAATATATTGAAACAGGGGTTTGAGTTGGGCAGTAACCTCTCATTCAGAATCATTTGTAAAATGAAGCTTTCCCGATACCTATATTAAATAGCTTTTAGCGAAAGTTTCTGTAACAGCACTTGTTATCTAACCTCTTAATTTGTCTTTATAATATTGTATTTCAGGGTAAGAGAAAGTCATGTAAATACCATACCAGATTATTTCAAATATAAAAACAACGAATGATGTTTAATATTCATTTGACTCGAAATTACTTTTTTTTTTTACTTTGTAAGTGTATTTCACGTTCGTAAAGTACAAATATAAGAAGTGGTTATTTTGATTATTCTGAATTATAAAGGGAACACCATTCAGAAAAGTTTCTAAAAGACTTCAACTGTCCTGAATATTTTGAAGGAATAAATGAATCTATCATAAACTATTAACATCATTTTTCCATCTCTCATGCATTTGTATGTGATACTTTTTCTTTATGTTTTTACTTTATATATATATATATATATATATATATATATATATATATATATATATATATATATATATATATATGTAGTATTTATTTATGTTTAAATACATTTTTATGTTTTGCTAATAGGAGGAAAAAAGAAAGTATTTTTTGTGATTTTTTTTTCCTTTACATCTGTACACTGTTAAAAATGTTGCTGTAAATTTACATGCAAAGCCCGGCAGCACAGTTTCCAGACAAGGCCCGTAAAAAAATATTTAGACAATGGATGATGTATCGCCAGTAATTTTACGATGTGATGAAACATACAACCACCCATAGAACACCTGAAAAAAAAAGCAGTATTTACATAAGTTAAAGTTTGCGTTTCTCGAATACATTTAATATTGAATATAGTTAACTTTCAAATATATGCAGAAAAATTATTTTCTTTTCAGATTATTTTAAAATCTAAATTTGGAATTTTTGACAAAATTAAGAAATCAGCCAATTCTCATATTGGAAAAAACGAAAGCTTACACATTCAATCAGTATAAATACCAATCATAGTTTCAGTTTGAAAGTGGAAACGTTCCCTTATGATGTCGCTGAAATGATAGCATTTGAAGGGATTTGCCCGTAAGAAAATTATTTGATAAGAGCAATTTGCATAGATTAACTGCTTTTTCTCGTACTAGTTCCAAAATTATACTTTAAAAAACATAAATTTACCCACTAGGACCGTTTACCTAGCAAAACGGTCCTTTCCCGTAAAATTATACGGTCAGTTCCTAAATTATACTTTCAAAACATTAATTTACGAATTACGACTGTTTAGTTTGCAAAAGGGTCATTTCCCGTAAAAGTATACAGTCAAATGCTGTGATTTTACATTTTTTTTTTTTTTTTTTTTTTACAGTATATAATGATTTACACAGTATTTAATAATACCATAAAATCATTCAAATATGTAATTTTTAGCTATAATTTGCTTTTCTATAAATTATTACAAACCGAATAATATTTCAAATGTTTCAAAAATATTTCCAAAAATCGAGCAATATTTTCAACAACATTTTATGTTACTCAAATCCAAAATATTTTTTTAAAGCAGTATAATTTCTAATTTAATTAAGCGAAGCTGAGAGTATAAATTCTACATCTATAATTTAAAACACACTATGTATATAATCCTCCAAAAAAATAATAATAATAATAATAATAATAATAATAATGTGTTTTATCAGTATCAGGTTAGGTGTACCGAGTAAAGTTCATGTGATATATTTATTTCTAGAAACATCGTTAATTATATCAATATTTTCCTTTATAATAAAACATAAAAATACGAAAGATTTATGAAAACATTAAGATTATTTCCTTTTGATATACAGAAGGGACTAGCTAAAGTTTTTACATAGTTTTCGCATTCTACATATTATAATTAGAGATAAGTAAATATTGATATAACACATATCCATACATCAAAAAAATGAATGGCTAACAAGCGATCGAGAAGTTAAATCTTCTAAGCTGATAGACGTGATTCGCGGGGTTCAATCCCAGGTCACGCTCGTCGGAGCCGTTCTGTGTTTTACGTGGTTTTCTCCGAAACTTTCCAAAATACAGGATAGGACCCATTAGAAAGACCCCCTCGGAGGGCACTTCCCCAACAGGCCTAGTAACCTAATGCAGGCAATTGGCCTAAATCCTAATCTATATATTAATTTGAAACATGTTTTTGTCTGTCTCCACTATATTGAGAGAACTACTTAGTGTAAAAATTTGGTTGAGGTGTCTTCTCCCCCCCCCCGGGGGAAACGGGTGGGAAACCGTTTCCCACCCGTTTGGGTTAAAAACACGTTTACGAGCTTAACTAAGCTTCAAATTACTTCACGGTGAAGAAATTGTACATATGGGGACTAGAGTCGAATACTGAAAAATCAATAACTGCGAATTTGGAATTTTCGATTTTAAAGGGGGGGAAAAGGGGGAAAGTAGATTTGGAGGGGAGGGGAAAGGGGAGAAATTAGTTTGAGAGGGAAATCCGTTCTAGACCCACACATGTAGTACCTCATTTTAAAGGTGTTGAAATTTCACGTCGATTGGGGATGTTTGTATACAGTATAGTGCGACCCCTGGTGGTGAAAAATGGAACTAGGTGATTTTGCAGTAGACCCTATCATGTTATAACTTATTTTAAAGGTCTTGATATTTCCTGACCGTCGGTTTTTATGTATATAATACGCTGCGTCCCCTGGCGGAGGAAAGTGTAACTAAAGAATTTTGCAGTTGACACCACCATGTGACACCTTATTTGAAAGGTCTTGAAAATTCAAGGCGGTTGGTGATGTTCGTGTACAACATACTGCGCTCTCTGGTGGAGGAAAGTGGATTTTGCAGCGCGTGCGTAGCATGCCTGCTATACGGTGCCGCTGCCACAGGCAGCGGTAACACGAGTCAGAGGTTTTTGTTCGGTTCAAGGTTAATTTTTGAGAATTTTTCCATGTTATTAGCGGCCTGCATATACGTGCCGCAGGCACTGGGTCACGAACCCGGGTTCCGTTCTGTTTGAGGTAATTTTTTTTTTGTTACAGATGATTATTTATTTTGTGATGTTTTCATTTAAAAATAGAAATTCAAAGAAAATCGAGTTAAAGATATAAAACCATACAAATTTAAGGTTCGAGTTTTAAAATTTAAGGTTCATTTACAGTTATTATCAAGGGCCAGGGCATTGCCGGGCGGTTTCGTTCGGTTCCAGGTTAATTTTTGGGAATCTTTTTTATGTTGTTAGCGGCCCGCGTATGCACTGCCGCAGGCACCGGGGTCACAAAGCAGAGTTTCTTTCGGTTCGAGGTAATTATTTTTTGTTACAGCTGATTATTTTTTTTCGCAATGCTTTTGTTTAAAAATAGAATTTCAAAAAATTTCGAGTTAAAGATTTAAAATCTAACAAATTTAAGGTTCATTTAAGGTTATTATCACGGGCCCAGGCATTGCCGGGCTGGTTCGTACGGTTCCAGGTTAATTTTTGGGAATTTTTTTATGTTGTTAGCGCCGTGTATGCGCTGCTGCAAGCACCGAGGTCACAAGGCAGAGTTTCGTTCGGATCGAGGTAATTGTTTTGTTATAGATGATTATTTTTTTCGTGATGCTTTCATTTAAAAACAGAAAATCAAACAAAATCGAGTTAAAGGAATAAAATAATACAAATTTAAGGTTCATTTAAGGTATCATGGGCCCGGGCAATGCCGGACGGGTCAGCTAACATATAGTCTTAGTATTAAACGAAATAGAAAATAAAAGATAGCATCTGTTTATTTGAAGTCAGTTTGACGTCACATTGAGAGTACTTTGTAGAAAGTAATGTCATACATAGTATTTCGATTTATAAGCATTTTTCCGACTTTCTTTTTTAAGTGAAATGTCGTAAATTATATTAGATGTTTTAACATGAAATACATTTAAATAATGATGCGACGGTTTTTGAAACATTACGGTCAATAAAGTGATCGTCGAATTCGACGAGTTCCAGCTAGTACTATTATAAATTAAAAAAAAGAAAGTATTAACACTCATTTAGTGATTTACAAATGAAAGGAAAACCACGGAATTTGTAATCGAATTACGAAATCCGCAGAAAGTGAGAAGAGTAAATTTTCAAAATATTGTTTTCAATGCTTAATTCTTCGTAATAAAATGTAAAGTATTTTACTACAATTAAAATTGTTAATATTAATGTTGCAATAGCTAGTAATAATATCTAACATAATGTTATTTTAATAGACTGCTGAAAATATCTTCCTTTCACTATATAATGAGTATAATCAGGAATAATTGATTTTAGTATATTGTAATTGAATATAAACTATTAAACTCGTTAAAAATTTGTGAAGTGTTACTAGCATTTGAAGAATTATACGTAAATCATATGTAGCATTTTACTTAAAAGGAAAGAAATATTTCAATATGAATCTGAGAAAAAAGTGTCACTACATCATTTTCAACAGTCTTTTTTTTTTGTAAATATCGTGAAGCAGTTTATTTATTTATTTATTTATTTATTTTTAATAGTATTTCATTAAATCAATCATTACAAAACAACGAATAAATAAATAAATAAACAAACAATGATATAATGTCATGCACACAGAGGGCATTACCTTTGTTGATCATGAGTGTTTATTAATGGCCAAAATTTCGCATATTATTTACATATTATGTGTAAAAGACACTATATGCAGAGTGGTAAATAGCTTATTAGATTAGCTTATAGATTACCTAGAGATTCATCTTTTTTCATAATTTATAGCTTTAATCTTATCCTCTCAAACGTGAACTTATTGGCACACATAAATATCTGAAACAAAATATATTTCAAAAATTTCTATCGCATTTTATATTATTTCCAACTATAGCCCTAACGTATTGAAATTCGTTTGTATGCTGCAAACGAA
Source organism: Salticus scenicus (assembly GCA_963930645.1). Taxonomy (NCBI): domain Eukaryota; kingdom Metazoa; phylum Arthropoda; class Arachnida; order Araneae; family Salticidae; genus Salticus; species Salticus scenicus. The sequence continues at coordinate 22,336,656 of OZ005661.1, read as the reverse complement.
AGATAATATTTTTCATATTGTATTCTATATAGTCATGCTACTGTTCATAAAACAAATGTAGGTTACCTTTTGTATCGTTAGGATAATTTAAAGAAATATATACCTACGAAAATGTTTTCTTATAGATGCAATATATTTATTTGCTTATAACAGTACACGAACTTTTTCTCCTCTCACAATGAAAAAGTTTAAAGGAATATATACCTACGAGAATGTTTGCTTATTGACGCAATATATTTAATTGTATATAACAGTACACGAAATTTTTCAATTCCCTAAATAAATAAGCTTGAAATAAAATACCGTATAACATAGATTTGTTATTCTGTCTATATAGTCATGCTACTGTTTATAAAGCAAATGTAGATTACCTTTTGTATTGTTAGGATAATTTAAAGAAATATATACCTACGAGAATGTTTTCTTATAGATGCAATATATTTATTTGCATATAACAGTACACGAACTTTTTCTCCTCTCACAATGAAAAAGTTTAAAGGAATATATACCGACGAGAATCTTTGCTTATTGACGCAATATATTTAATTGTATATAACAGTACACGAAATTTTTCAATTCCCTAAATAAATAAGCTTGAAATAAAATACCGTATAACATAGATTTGTTATTCTGTCTATATAGTCATGCTACTGTTTATAAAGCAAATGTAGATTACCTTTTGTATTGTTAGGATAATTTAAAGAAATATATACCTACGAGAATGTTTTCTTATAGATGCAATATATTTATTTGCGTATAACAGTACACGAACTTTTTCTCCTCTCACAATGAAAAAGTTTAAAGGAATATATACCGACGAGAATGTTTGCTTATTGACGCAATATATTTAATTGTATATAACAGTACACGAAATTTTTCAATTCCCTAAATAAATAAGCTTGAAATAAAATACCGTATAACATAGATTTGTTATTCTGTCTATATAGTCATGCTACTGTTTATAAAGCAAATGTAGATTACCTTTTGTATTGTTAGGATAATTTAAAGAAATATATACCTACGAGAATGTTTTCTTATAGATGCAATATATTTATTTGCATATAACAGTACACGAAGTTTTTCTCCTCTCACAATGAAAAAGTTTAAAGGAATATATACCGACGAGAATGTTTGCTTATTGACGCAATATATTTAATTGTATATAACAGTACACGAAATTTTTCAATTCCCTAAATAAATAAGCTTGAAATAAAATACCGTATAACATAGATTTGTTATTCTGTCTATATAGTCATGCTACTGTTTATAAAGCAAATGTAGATTACCTTTTGTATTGTTAGGATAATTTAAAGAAATATATACCTACGAGAATGTTTTCTTACAGATGCAATATATTTATTTGCATATAACAGTACACGAACTTTTTCTACTCCCACAATAAAAAAGTTTAAAAGAATATATACCGACGAGAATGTTTGCTTATTGACGCAATATATTTAATTGTATATAACAGTACACGAAATTTTTCAATTCCCTAAATAAATAAGCTTGATATAAAATATCGTATAACATAGATTTGTTATTTTAAATTATGATTATGAACAATTATCTGAACTATTCTTCAACTAATTGCCGAAAACAAACGTTTAATGACAGACAAATGTATACACACAATTAGACGCATACATTATTTTCTAAAATCTTAAGTTTCTAAAATGCCATATAGAATAGATTTTGTATTTTAAATTATGATTTTCAACAATTGTCTGTTTCTGTGTTAAGTAAAAATAAGTACATACTGACACACACACACACACACACACACACACTCAAACAGACGCATGCTTTAATTTGCAAAAATATGAGTTTTGGATTCAGCAAACCTTGTAAAAAGTTAACTGTAGGAAATTATCAATTTCGAAAAACCAACAAAACATAATACTTTAATAAATAAAAGTAAATGAAAGATTAAAAAAAAAAAAAAAAAAGTGTCTTTTTTTAAAAATCAAATGTATGATACTTTAAAGATAGAGAAAAATTAATGATTTAGATTTTAATCTGATTTATGTTTAAAATTTACTAGTGAAAATATTCTTGAACTTTTTCTGTGTCTTGGAATTTTGCCATTCACTTAAAATAAGAAATACTTAACCCATGTTTTATCAGTTTAATGTATTGATTTTTTTCTTAAAAGCTCTGCCATTCTTTATTTTAAAATAAAGATTTTTGAAAGCATTAAGATGTTTCCTGTACGTGGAGTGGAAATGGATTTTTATTATAAAGAAATTTCATTTCAGAATATCACATTACATTTTTTAGAAATATCGTTTTAAAATCCCGATGTACGGTTTTTTTTCTTTCCTCCAAATTCCAAGGAGGTTTAACATAATTATAATTTATTATATTTAAAGTATTAAAATGATTAATTTATAGAACTTATGTATTGAAACAATTTAGGAGATTTTCTGTATAAAATTTTAAATGTGCGATTTAGTAATCTATATAGAATGCAATTTCCTGCGTACAATCTTTTGTTCGAGAAGTTTTAATCAACATTCGAAGATTTACGTGTGCGATATAAATTCTGGAACATATATAGATATATCTATAGACTTCTTTTGGAACTGTCCAAGAAAAAAGTCACATGATCCACAGGATAAAAGCAAATAAAATCAAATACCACAAAGTAGTTCACGAACAAAGTTCAGTGGAAACTCGTGGAAAATTCGAGATGTAGTCTCCTGTGTATCGTAGAACTTCGAAATTTCAAGAACACTTAACTACTTTTTTTTTCGCCAAATTTGGTCACTATGTCACCAAATTCATCGCAAAATTTGTCACCAAGGCTGACTTCACTAAAAGTGAATGAACTGCTTCTTTATTTTCCCTTTGCCTAAATTACTTTCACTGTAGCAAAACAATTCATACAGGGAGAAAAGACTTAATTCGTCGTAACAATATATATATATATATATAGATATATAGATATATAGATATATATAAACAGTAGAAATTCGATTATCCGAAGTAATTGAGACAGATCTTCGTTCAGGAAATCGAAATTTTCGGATAATCGTGAATGCTTCACTTTTAAGATTAAGGATATACACTGCGTGTCATAAATATACCTACTCTTGCGTTTTTCATTGAAACTTTAAAATATCGGATGTTATGCAATTAGTTTATTAGTAATATTATTGCATTATGAACGGATAATCTGATTTTTAAATAGAAACTGGAAAAATTTTTACGATATTGAATGAGTGTACAGATATCGAAATCTGAACATTGTTTGCCGTGTCATAAATGTACCTACTGTGCTGTATTTTTCAGTTTTCGTGTGCTTAAAAAGTCTATTCCGAGTTTTTTTTTCAAGAATGCCACTAGGCAAGAAAATAACTGAAGTTGAAAATGCACAAATTGAATTTTTACGTGCTGCATGTAAAAGTTATACTTTCATTGCAAACCACCTACATCGATCCAAGGGTGTATTCAAGATTTTGTTACGAAGAGGCGGTCATATGGCATAAAAAAAACGAAGTGGTCGTCCTAAGACACTGACTCAACGGAAAGAAAGGGAGATTTCTAGAATTGCATTGAATTCAACAAAATCTGCCAGTGAAATTAAAGTAGAGTACCAATTGCAAGTGAGCATATTTACCATAATCCTAGCTATATATCGAAATCCTAATTTGAAAAGAGATTAAATGACTTCAGCTCCAAAATTAATGGCGGGGCACAAAATTCAGAGACTGGTATTTGCTAAAAATAACATGAGCACAAAATGGAATATGGTTCGTATTTTTCTCTTTTCATTAATCACTTGTACAATATGTACCAAACCTTATATATTTTTATTTTTACCGTTCAGATCGTATTTAGAGACGAAAAACAAAATCTGGATGGACCTGATGGGTTAAAACATTATTGGAGAGATCTAAGGAAAGAAAATAGTTATTTCTCCAGAAGACAATTTCGTGGTGGAAGTGTTATGGTATGTGGTACTTTCTGTAGCCGAGGAACTCTTCCACTTTCTTTCAATTCATCAAAGATGAGCAATAACGACATCGTTAATGTGTTAGACACACATTTATTGTCATTTTTAAGAAGATATCGTCGCAAAAAAGTACACTTTTCAGCTAACCAGACATTAAAAAAAAAAATCGAGATTCTGAGATTATTTGAAGCAAAGTTATGTTTTAAAACGTGTGTTTTATCCTCCTCCACTGCTCTTAAAAGAGGGACGGGGAAGGAAATTTTGCAAAATCTCTTTATACTATGAGTTAGACATATATAAAGGAAAAAATTAATGCAAAAAAGTATTACTAAACATTTTATTTCTTCAGTTTATTTTAGTTCAGTGAAGCTAGTACTCTACTGTAGTACATGTACACATCCTCGGACTCACACATCAAAAATTTCCTTCCTAAGATAATTTATTGCAGAGTTACACATGGAGACATGTTTTTTGTTCCCATCACCCCAAGAACAATAGGGTGGAATTTCACAAAATCTCTTCTTAGTGTGTGTGTTGAGTGCGCGTAACCAACCCACATATCAAAAAATCACTTTTATGAGGTAATTTGGAGCAGAGTTACTCTTAAAAACATGTTTTTGCCCTCATCGTGCCCTTAAAGGAGGAAGGAGGAAGGAAATTTCGTAAAATTCCTTGATAGTGCGTGTTGGAACGCCTAACCAACCCAAACATAAAAAATAATCTTACTTAGATAATTTGAAGCAAAATTATGCTTGGAAACGTATTTTATGCTTCCCTTTCCTTAATGAGGTAATTTCTCAAAATACCGTTACAATGGGTGTTGGATACACGTAAAGAAGCCACCCACTAAAATTTGTGGCCTCAGCACCTATGATTTCTCCGGACAAATTTTACCCGCTTGGCTGATCACTATATTTAAAGGAAATTCTTTTTAATATCCCTATATATAAAACAATAAATAAATAAATAAAAAATAAAAATAAAAATAAAAACCATTCAAATTGCTCAAAAGCTCACTGCGGGTATGTGTCGCTATTTCATGCGAAAATGCCATACCAGTGGGCTTCCACTTTTGTGCTTATCAGATAATAATTATGAAACAGTAAGTATCGAAAAAATTGAAGTAGCATATAAAAACTTTTACATTTGAATTTTAATTACATATGAACAACACTATACGTTCTGTACATAATAATTACTTTTACGTTATTTCCTATATTTATCCAAATTTTTCTGGTTGACCATAAAATGACACCAATTTCATGTCAAATATAATATTACAATATGCTATCAAACAACTATCTTTTTGTGGCTATATATATTTCATAGTTAGTTAATAATGGTGTGTATTTAGAAAAATAAATAAATAAACATTTAACCTGATCGTGGTACAGGCTTATTATATTCCCTTGGTGACTTTTGAATTTTTGTCACCATTTTAAACAAAATGCATAATTTATGAGATTATTGATTTTGTTTCTTTCCTTCTTTCTTTTTTTTTTTCCCTCAATATTTTATAATTCGCGAAAATAGATTCCTTTGTCAAAGATGTCCTATCTTCTACAGCATGAAAAAAAAAAATACCCTGGATTATGAATAAGTAAAACACTTTAATATAATGATGAGCTTTCATACTAAACGTATTATCCATGACAATAAATAAATAAATAAATAAAAACACTATTAAAAATAAATCTAGAATTGAGAAATGTTAAAAAAGATTATGAAACAAAATTTGAGAAAATATGTTATTATTATTGTTTATTATTATTTGATTTTCATAATGACGTCATTTTGTCATATGACTAAGCAAATATAATATAATATTATATATATATATATATATATATATATAATAATTATTATTATTATTATTATTATTATTCGCGTGGAAATATATTTTATTATATGTAGAAAAATAAGTTAATTCTTAACTCTTTTTAGCGTCAATTGAAAATTTAAGTAATTAATTAGTTTTAAAGCTCTATTATAGAAGAAAGTCTGACCCAGTTTCGAGTCAGTGGCTCCAGTAGATTTTGGTGCGTGCTGATGAGTCAGTGAGTGAGTGAGTGACTGATTGGAAGTACTCTTATATATATATAGATAGATTTTTTAACTGCAAAACCGCTTACTCGAAGATTACTCAAAATATAATTCTGAAAATATGACTTTTATGACTTAAAAAAAAAAAAAAAAAAAAAGAAACTGGTAAAATATTTTGTATTTAGTTGTCAAAGATACCTTCTCTTTTTAAATTACATCACCCAGTACAAAAAAATCGTATACTTGTACAAATAGTGCATACTTTTATAAAGAAATGCTTACTTGTAAAAATGCAATTGGAATCCAACAAGCAGTTTTTCTATAGAAATAGTACTAGATTTTGCATGTAATAGCCTAAATATTTTTCCATTAAAATCGGATTACAAAATATAAGTGCTGCATATTTGTAGACTGCCAAAACAATTTAAATTGTATTTTATTTATGTATTTATTTATTTTTATTTATTTTTATTTATTTATTTATTTATTTTATTTTATTTTATTTCATTTCATTTTATTTATTTATTTTATAAAAAGTATTGAAAAAAAAATACTTAATCTTATTTAAATAGAAATATATATATATATATATAATACTGTATATATATATATATATATATAATATTGTTTAAAACTGTACGAAATTAAATTCTTCTTGAAATAAAAACTGGAACCGTAAAGATTTATACTCTCAGCAGAAATACAACTTGTTTTGCAGTTTTTATATCTGTTGAAAAATTGAGTTAAATCGAATTCTTTCTGTTAAATCAATTTTGTGCTTAGAAAAATGATTTGATTTATTGCAACATTTAGAAGAAAAATAAAGAAAAATGCACTTATAGATCATTGTTTACACTATCACTTAAGTGGATCACGAGTAATTCAGTATGAATTTCGCACTTTATGTATTATTTGTTTTCAGTTACATTAGACGATCAATCAGGATATCAATGTATTTATTGGGGTGTATTATGAAAGAGTTCTATAAAATTTATTTTTCATTTTTTCTATGATCGTACAGTTTGATTATTTCAAATATTTATGACAAAGCAGAAAACTCGGATGAAGCGCATTTTATAACATGATATAAAATATCATTCAAAAAATAAGACACTTTCCTTGACCTTAAAAAAATTGAGAAATCGGAATTTTTATTTAACAGTATACATATATGTATCATACATCTCACAATACACACATCTGTTCGCACAATATACACATCTATTAATATACTGAAATTTATATATTTATTTATTTATTTATGGCACTAGCGAGAAACCAAATACATTCAACGCAATATTGTTTGTGTGATAATAATTAACAAATTTAACAAATAGCGACTTATGGAATAAATTTTGCCAAACCATTTATACAAGTAGCATAGTAAAATGATGGTACATATTATATATACAGTCGGCAGCATAATTTTTCGAGCACTAGCCAATAATTCCTATATTAAAAAAGTACACTTAAGACAGTTTTATTAAATAAATCCTTGTCGAATCATGTTCTTAGACTGACTAAGAACATGACTCGATAAGGATTTATTTAACAAAGCAGTATTAAGTGTACTTTTTTTAGACAGGGATTATTGCTAGTGCTCGAATAATTTCGCAGCCGACTGTATATATATATATATATATATATATATAGAAATACAATAGAAATAATAAAAAGTACCAGACTGCAAAGTCAGTATTTGTTAAAAATTATCCGACTAATCAAAAATTAATAACGCTCGTCTCCTACAGGAGAAATCTAGAAGAATCATTAAGGTTTTAAACCAGAAACTCAATCTTTAATTTAAGCTTTGTATTAACCATAATTACTTCTATCATGAATATTTTTTCATATTTTCCTATGATTATTAAAAGTAAGACACCGATCTTTAAAAACTACAAGTATTCACAAAACACTTTTCACTTCGTGGAAAAAAAAAAAAAAAAAAAAAGTATTAAATTATTTTTTTATAATAGTACATTTGGTCTTCTCTTACGTCATATTAGAGGAGAAGTAATGAGAGAACTAAAAATTTTCGAAAAAAAAAAATAAATCTTTAAATTATTTTGCATTGCAGTTTCAGATAATAACTTTACGAAACAATATGTTATTATATATATATATATATATATATAAACTCTATGATAAATTAAAATTTTACTTTTAATGATAATTTTATGCTGAATAATTTGAATTTCTTAAATATTTCTTTAGTGTCAACAATTCAAAGTATTTCATTTAGTTCCATAAGCATCCTTTAACAGGTCATTCCAAAAACAATAAACAAGTTGCGAGGGTCTAAAAGAATAAGATATTAAAATCATTTCATATTTCATGAATCATTTCTTGTACGATTTGTACAATTCTGATGAAATGGGCCGAGCAATTGCAGAACATATTTAAATATTGAATTCCTTACAAGAAATAGTGAAAAATGTGTAATATGTGACAACTTTTAACTAGAACTTTGTGTTTCCTCTTTTCCCCTGCCTCACCACTTATCAGATAAAGGTTAGGGTCAAGTTTAATATCAGTAAACAGCTTTTTCTTTTAATGGTACTCGTATTCTGAACTAAACAGAAAGTTATACAATTTTAATAAAAATAAATGAAATAAATAATGATTTTTTTTTGTCTGAGTGAGTAATGCTGACCGGGGTGTCGGCCTGGATAGCTCAATTGGTAGATCCTTGACCTTGTAAGTCAAAGATCCGGGGTTCGAGTCCCGGTCCAGGCATTATTTTCACTCAGTCGGAAAAATTAAATTTCAATAAATAAACAGAAAGTTGATGTTAAGTGTGAATCTTTTGTTTGGATGTGTGTATTTTTACTGCACTGTAGCTTCAAAAGGGACAGGAGTTTTCTTTTCAGTAGATCGCATATTTATTTTTAATTGTTCCAACTATATTTGATAAAATCATTTAGAAGTTTTAACAACAACTAAACTGTGATTCTTTTCAGGCCAATTTGCACTGATATTTTAAAAATTACTAGCCGCCAGTATTCCAATGTTTAATAATGTTGAGTACTAAGTCATTCATTATTTCGAATGGAGTATCGAAACACTATGAAAAAAATCACGAATTTCTAACTGATATTCCCAAAAGTTTAAAATTGGCTATGAATATTTTTCATGGGTTTATACTCCAGACATGTATGAATTTTGTCCTAATTATTGTTTTCAAAGAAAAGTAATATTAAACTAAATTCTAATTTAATCCTGGGTTGTCATTTTATAATTTGCGAGTTAACGTTATTTTAACGGAAAATAAGAGTTTTTATGAATTATTATTATTAAAATAAATTAAAATTGTTTTAGTTTAAGAACAAATGATTATTGTTCTAAATTATTTGTTTTTCAAACTTTTACATTTCTATTTTGTATTTATTTATTACAGTGTCTTCTGTTAAAACAGAAGGCACGATTAACACAAGACCAGTTGCTGTGATTTTTTATTTAAAATCTAAATATTTGAAAATTCTATTGAAATTTTAAAGTTATCGCCCAACTTTCCATCGAAGAGAAGAAAAGATTGGCATATTCATCATCATAGTATTCATTTTTTAAAAAGGCCATTATTATTATTATTATTATTATTATTATTATTATTATTTTGGTTAGACAATTTCTGGAACTATCTATACAATTCAAAATTTTGGTATATTTTTCATTTCAATGCACTTGGATGCACTATTACATTAAAATGTTATTAATGAATTATTTATTAATGAATTATTTATTATAATTATTATAATTATTTATTACCTTTATTGTTTTTATTGTTTTTGCCATTGCTGTTGCTGTTACTATCAATAATAGTAGTATGGTTATAAATAAATTTTGTTTCTTTTGCAAAAAAATATATTTTACAAGTGCACTGTTATCAAAACATTCATTCTATTTTTTCTTTCACTTTCTTTTAATTCTAATTTTTGCATTCAATTCTTTTCTGAATTTCTACACTCACAAGTGCTTTTTGAATTATCGTTACATTCTTCTAAAAACATTTTTTACTGATTTATGCGGGCGATTACAGAAATTTTAAGAGTAAAAAAAAAAAAAAAATGCTGTACGAATTTGTGTTATTGCAACCACTTATACTTGAGATGATGAAATAGAATATATTTCCTGTTTTGGGAGCATTACTCATAAGAGCATTACCCATATAAGAATCTTAATATTTATTTCTTTTTATTTGAAACGAGACACATTTTTACTATTTTTCAATTGAATTTTTTTATATGTTTCTTATTTTTTTATTTAAACAATTTATTCCTATCACGTTCTAAAAAAATTAAATACATTTTAATTTTTCATAATATAGCTATTAGTGTTGAAGTAGTTTGTTTTGAAAATTATTAAATGTAAATAATCAATATGAATTAAGAGCATTTAATTTTCAAATGAATTTATATATATATATATATATATATATACATAATTTGAAAAAATTAATTCCTTTGCAACACTCAGCAAATGAAAGATAGATGAAAATATCAACATACGAATTTTTAAATGCGATGTATTTCGAATAAAATTATTGTCATGGTGATAATTTAATTTTATTACACTGATTAGTAAAAACATGTTAAAGTACTTACGCGGAAGAGAAATGACACAAACATAACACATAAGCCTGAAGATGAGATAATTTGCAAAAACCATTAAACGAATAGAAACATTCATCAAATAATAGGAATGGAAAGAGATAAATTAACCAAAAGGATCCGATAAAATAAAAGAGAATTCATGAATTGAAAAATATAATTTTAAATGCAGAAAACCAGAAAAGTTCAAGCTTCAGGAATCTTGCACCTCTGTCAGCATAATGCAAGATTTTGGAAAACTGTATAGCTAATTCAAGCAATATACATCTCAAGTCTCTATCTTGCAACAAATCAAAATAATAAAGGAAATTAGATTAAACAGTAACACAAACCAAAATTGAAACATGGAATAAGTATTTTTAATAGTAAATAACATGTAAACGATTCCATACAGAGATAGTAGAAATAAACAGGTGATATATATATATAACATAAAATAATATGAAATTTTATTATGTTCTCGACATATAGCGATATATAACACTAAATTTGCTTCAAAGGTCGTAGAGAGTGACGCATTCAGAACTAATTCAGTTAAAAATAAATTTATCATATATTTATTTAATTCAATACTGTTTTACACATAAAAAGAAAGCATTGGATACGTCAGAATGTTTACGTCCGTTTTTCTATAGATTAAAAAGTTTTGAGATGTTTTGAATACAAATTGAACAGTTTTAGGAAATGACTGTTTGTCCGCCTGTGTGTATCCAAAATTTTGAAGGCTTTATTTTACATATTAATGAATAGAAATTCACCAAACTATTTATTTAATTGGAATGTTATTTAAATTGGTGCTGGTTACATTTGGAGATCAATCATTCAACAAATAATGGCGATATTTCTGTTTTCAGTACTATAGTTCGTACTACAACATCCCGACAGCGATTTTGCCGTCGTTACCAAAGTTTATATCTCACCTGCAATATGCAAACTTTTTTTTTTTTTTTCAAATCTACTTTTATAAAGCTGAAAGTTTCTCATTGTATCTGTCCGGATTTTTAGTGTAGATTACTAGAAATTTTGAAAAAAAAAATAAACTAAATAATCAAGACAAAATCTAACTGTCGACCTATTTTTTTAGGTCATTCGGATAATTGGTTCAATATATGTTAAATAAAACAAATTTTTTATTTTAAAATTATTAAAAGTAAAAACTATTTATTGCTAAAAGAATGAGTAATATAAGTAAATATATATATTTCTTTTTATGTCGAAAAAAATTAACGCGCATAATATTTTTTTTTTAAATTTAATTTATTATTATTATTATTATTATTATTATTGCACGTTTACACGTTTTAATTGAAATAAAATTGAGAAAAATCGTACTAAAGAAATGGGGCAGTTTCAGTATAGACTACCTCCGTGACATTAGAAATTTGGCACCGAAGAAACTCGTACGTTTCTCATCAAGATCTTTACTTACGCTGCTGCGTCATCGCCAAAATAACAAGAGTAATACAAAGCATTGTGTTCTACGATAGATACTTCTATAAACTATAGTTAAAAAATTCTACTTTACACAAATTTAATGAAATTGGAATATGTTATTCAAGTTCACTATTAGATGTTCCACATTAAAAATGGAGTGAATAACGGCACATATTTACGGAGAGGGGCACCCAAAATTATTTCCAAGCAATACGTTCTGTGAGAGGTATTTCTATAAACCGAACTTTAACAACTTTACTTTGCAGAAGACTTACTGAAATTCAAGTATGTTAATCATATGCACAAAAAAATGATTTCTATATATTATACTATGATTTTATTAAATTTACAGAACCACACAGAAATATTCAGTTACGTTAAGGGATACTATTGGAAATTTGCTGTTATTGACTTTTCATTTATATTAAACGTTTTTAACGCTTTATAATATTTTTTAACTGTGGATATGTTTTTAATTTGTGTATATTGCCTGTCCGACTTCCCTTCTTTCTATCTGTCCGTCTGACTATCCTCAGCGTCCTTAAATATTTTCAGAATTTCTAAAAATATGTTATTAAAATTCACCGTGGAATGATTCATATCATAAAATGGGATTAATATGGCATGGACAACTCGTTTGTGTACAGGCATACCAGAAATCATTCCAATGCATTGCGTTTTAGTCATTATGTGACATATATATATATATATATATATATATCGTATTTTCGGAAGGTAGCCCATGTATTCGATAAGGAGTAGAGATGATATTTCGTTTAATTATACAAAAAAAAAAAAAATCCTTAAAGTTGATGTTCCAAAACTATGATTATAATATATGCCGAAAAAAAAATAATCGTAGAAAAAAATAATTAAGCAGTCCTTTCTTTCCTAAATTTTCAAATTTTTGGACAGTAACTTGAACAACAAGTGTTACAATTTTTATCTAAACATCAAATGAACTAAGAAATAGATGCTGCTACAACGAAAGATTATTGGTGCAATAACACTTTTACTGAAATGTCAAAAATAGTTCGGTTCAATATTTGCAATAGTAATATTCAACTGAGTTGTACAATCGAGTTGTGTAAGCCTATTTTTAGTCTCACTAGAAACTTATCTACCAAGCAAAGTGTCAACACTTTTAAAAACCAGTCATTCTCCTGTGCAAATATTTATAGTATAATAAACAAGTACAGAGACGGCAAGGAACGAAAAACTAAACAAAAAAGTAGTCGCCATCGTTTACTTGACTTAAAAAAAATAAAAAAAAAAGAACTATTTTCAAACGCTAGAAACAAGGTTGGCTAACGATTCGGTGATTGTCATTAAACTTCAATGTTTCTCGTATAGCGGTGCATTAAATATTCATAGATAACAGCATTCGAAAATATCAACTCCAAAAAGCTTGACAAGGTTTCTAAATACTGCTGTACACTCCGTTTCAAAAACTTTACAAATGGAATATCGATCATTCCAGATGACAAAATATATTTTAATTTTTCGCACTGCGCATTGGAAATAAATGACGTTTTCTTTACACAGACAATATCTAAAATATGTTATATAATGTCGTATTTACTGACATGTAAACTTTGATCAAAAATTACTTGCGGGGACCTTTCATCGATACTTATATACAATCGTGCGACGTTTATTGATCGATTGGCGGCAAAGAGATCAATTCCGACATATACATCAATAAATGTCAGCCAAAACTGAATAAATCCGTTAATATCTACCACCAAAATGATAACATAACCAAAATGATAACACACGAGCTCGCGATTAGCCATTATTCGAAAAATATTGCCACTTAAACATTAGCTCACTGAAAAAAAAAAGTAAATAAATAAAATCGTGGAAACCCCCCAAATGTGTCACGGGCACACAAATTGAAAACTGTTGTTCTGTTTATACCCTGTTAACGTACAATAATGGAAGGGAAGCAAAATATGAGCAGCAATTAGTGAACAGAATTACTGAAAGACATCAACATACCTATCACAGAGTTCTCGATGAAAAACATTAAGAAAAGCCTCCGAAAAATTGCAGATAATGCTTCGTGAAAAGTTGTCTAAATATACTAGAAAAATTAAATATTTTGTTCAGTAATATTTAGTTTTTATTTATTTGTACAATCCACGACTTTTCCAATTTGTCTCAATACTTTTGTGACTCCGTTAATTTAAAGCAATTCCACATGCAATATATATATGTATATACATATATATGTAAGTATGTGTCTGTGTATAACTTTTTTTTCAAATTGCAATAACTATTTGACCAATAATCATACTAAAATATTAACCAAACACACGTTTTTCCTAAAAAAAAAAAAAAAAAAAAAAGAAAAGAAAGAAAGAAAAAAGAAAATGTAAATGCATCCAACATTAACGAACGCATACTAAGATATTTTATTAAGACAAATGAAAATAAGTTTTCACGAGAACAACTGATGGCTGCCTTAGTATGTATTATCTAACAAAGTAATTAAATTTTCCTGCGTACAGAGTTTCGAAAACTTATTTTCACATAAGTGAATTTAAAGATCGGTGATTTATCATGAATAATTTAGTTATTACATAACATTACAGAAAGCAAATGGGCCTTTTCTAACTAAAATGCAATTAAAATAAATATGTTCTATTATAAATGCACAGAATATTGGAAGAAAACAAAGAATTTCTAGTTTCATTTAGTTATTTTTAAATTGCTTGTTACATATAATTGTATTTTATATTTTCTGAAATAAAATAGACAATTTTAAATGAGCAAATATTGACTAATAAACTTTTTGGATTTGTCGTATTTAATAAATAAAATAGCTTCTTAAAATACGCATGTTACTGTAAGGAAAGTTTTAATTAAATATTAAACGAAAACAATATTAGATTGCTTTAGGAATGCATTCGAAATATTTGAATATTAAAATTGCAAAAGGCTCGTAATAATAAAACAGAAGGAAAATTAAAAGGATTTCAAGATAGTTACATTACTGAAGTATCATATTTATTGTATACAAAGGATAACTATTTATTTTACATATATGTAATTTTTGAGTATAATGTAATACTTATTATGTTTATTAAATTTGAAATTACACACACATATATTCGCATATATATATATATATATATATGTGTGTGTGTGTGTGTGTGTGTGTGTGTGTGTGTGTGTGTGTGTATACTTATTTTTATTATTATTACTTATTTATTAAAATAACGGAAAATGATTAAGTGATGAAAATGTTTTAAGAAGTAACTGGCAGGCTTTAATCGATTTTATGGTAAATTTATTTTTTATTTATTTTTTTACCATTATTTGTTTGTATTTATAGATTTAAAAAATCTTTTAAATCACTAAAAGCATTGCTTCCGGTACCAGCTGGTTTCGGGAGCATCTTCCCCGCCTCTACTATATGAGGTACTAACATGACATTCTTTTTAAAATTAAACATTATAGATGAATATCTCTGAGTATTTTTGGTTTTGCACCGTGCATTAACAAGTCCTAGTAATGCTTTTTCTTCTATTCCACTCAGCGCAGTGGTTAAAAAAAAAAAAAAAAAAAAAAAAAAATGGAATTTACATTTACACAAGTAGGTTTATTTGGTTACGATACTTAAATGAATTCTAAAAATAGCATAAGACTTATTAATAAATATCTCAGAAAAATAAAATCTATATAAAAAAAAGGTACTTCCACTCATTCACTGACTCATCAACGCATAGCAAAATCTACTGGAGCCACTGACTCGAAACTGTGTCAGATTACAGAACATATAATGCAAGTATACCCTAAGAAGCAATTAGGAGTAGGGTGAGTAGGGAGCAAAACATGATTTCACAAAATCCTTCATATACCAAAGAAAAAAAAATATATCCGTTTTTTTTTTTTTTTTTTTTTTTGCTTTAATATATAGCTAACACAAATATCTAAAAACAAATTTCTGAAATTTTAGAAATTCGGTCCCCAAGGAGGGAAAGGGGATTTCACAAAACGTGATTTCTTATGCGGAAAACGTGGTTTCACGTTCTCCTATATATCGAAAAAAAAAAAAAGATATACGTGAAATTTTTGCTATAATATATAGCTACTACAAATACTTAAAAATAAATTTCTGGAATTTCAGAAATTCAGCCCCCAAGAGGGGGAAAGAGGGGGCACAACGTGATTTGAAATAACCTTTATATTGCATACAGAAAAAAAAAATATATATATATATACTAGCAGACCCGGCCACGCGTTGCTGCGGCTAAGTAATACGTTGATAATTTGATAAGGTATATAGTATTTCCCCACAACTGGATTTGGCGATTTTTTTTTTTTTTTTTTTTTTTTTTTTTGCGCCTTTTTGAACGATAACGAAGTCGCTCTGGATTCTTTGCAATAAAATACGGTAACCTGCATGCTTTTATTTTAGATTTATGATTTAGCTTATGATTTTATCATTTATGATTTTTAGATTTATGATTTAGCCATAATCGCCAAATCCAGTTGTGGGGAAATACTATAGTTGTTACCCATAACTATAACTTTAATATAACTTCAGTAATTATATTCGCATAATTATAACTTCAGTATCAGTATATCCCCACAGCTGAATTTGGCGATTTTTCTTTGGCGCCGTTTTGAACGATAACGATGTCGCTCTGGACTGTTTGTGATATAATATGGCAGCCTATATGTTGTTTATTTTGGATTTATTATTTTATGTTTTTGATTTATGATTTATGATTTAGATTATCATTTATCATTTATGATTTATGATTTAGCCATAATCGCCAACAAAAAATCGCCAAATATCGTTGTGGGGATATACTGATTAATATATTACTGAAAAGATTAATATATTTTAACGAAGTGGTGAGAAGATTCTGAGTATGTTAAAATTTTAATAGTAAATTCAAGTTAATTAAGAAGGAAAGCATTGAGGATTAAGATAAGAAAATTGCAAGATTTTAAGATCGCATTTTCAGCAATAAATATGAGTCAAATTTTAATGCAAAATACATATATAAATCACAAATTTAATCAGGAACGTTAAACTGGTAAGTTATTAAAGAAAAAGTAAAGAAAAATAAGAGAAATAATTAATTAAAGTTTCGAACATCGATCATATAGATTAGCGTTACAAAACAAATAAACAGACTTAAACTCTTCCAGACTTTTAAATAAGTTTTAAATTAAGTTTTAAAATTTAATGTTAAATAAAACAGACTTTTAAATAAGTTTTAAAATATTGAAATGGTTACTTTTTATTTAGAACGTTATGTATAGATCACAAATTTCTTAAAGAAAACGAAGTGATACAGATTAGAATAATGCAACAAAAATTGAAAAAGCAAGGTTATGTCGTAAATAAATTTTTAACACGCGTGTCACGTGAAATAAATTGTAGCATATACATAATGTATCTGATATAAGATATTAACATGTTGCAGCGAAATAAATTTCATATCTATCATCCTTGGCGGAAAAAAAAATAATATCGCCAAATTATCTAGCGCACACATTTAATTCCTTTCAAAAATCATGGTTATTTTAACAACTTATATTAAGAGAGTAATGAATAATATGAAACAATATTTCACACAATACATATTACGAAAATATACATCTAACTTGTATATTTTCGTGTTACGTTTTTGATCGCCAAATACGAAAAACTCCAAGGACGAAAGAGCTTTGAAATTTAAAATTAAAATTTTGTCAATTTGACCGCAAAATAACTCAATCTAACGTGTGCACATGATAAATAATACATATCTATACAAAAATATGGGGATTAAAATCCGGAAATAATTTTCCTCGTTTTTTAATATTTTTTTACAAAAAATACAATGGGCGATTAACATAAGAAATCTTTTTCTTGATTTCACAGACTGTCAGTGTAGTTATACACAGACTGTCGCTTGTGTATAACTACATACTTTATCAATGCGAATAAAATCTTTAAATTGATTATGACGTCAATTTTCGTGAGATGTATAATTTAACTTTTTATAATTTTTTAACGTTCACGTTTGATTAAATGTATTTACTTTTATGTCGAAAGAAAATGAACTCGTATTTTTTCTTTTTGGCAACAATTAAACTTATGGAACTCACAGATATTTTGGAGCAACTTTAATAAAGGTCTATAATTAACAAATAATTGCAATAAAAAAATATTGTGACAATAAATTGAGATAAAAACTATCCTATCTCTCAAGTTGGACCAAACTGCACACAGTGTGCAAAATTTCATTAAAATCGGTTCCGTAGTTTAGGAGTTTACCCCGGACAAACATCGTGACACGTAATTTATATATATATACAGGTATATATATATATATATATATATATATATATATATATGTGTGTGTGTGTGTGTGTGTGTGTGTGTGTGTGTGTCAGATTTTTCTCTAAAATATAGTTCCCAGAAATACTTAAAAACTAATTTTTTTTTTTTTTTAATTCTAGAAATTTGTCCCAGGTAAGGTGGGAAGAGAAGGGGCTACTGGGCAAAAAAAAAAAAAAATACAGTTAGACAATTCAGACTTGGTACAGATAGGTTTTAAAGGCACGCCAGCCGAATGACGATATTTTCGAAAGTAAAAAGTTATTAGTACGGGCCGGAAGGGAGAGGGGGCAAAGGGGCAAAGGGGCAAAAAATAAAAGTAGAGTTAAATAGTTCAAAATTAGTACTTTTTTTTTTTTTTAAATACCTGCAAATCGGATTTTCTTACTTTTCATTTCAATACTATGAAGATAGATAGATTGCATATTAAACCTTAAAATGAATAGTGTAAGATAATTTATTCATTGTACTTTTAAAATAATCTAAAATATGTTTAAGAATAGTTTTATTTGAACAGTTATAAGGGGAACACACCCCCTGTTTAATTATATGGGGTGTGTTCCCCTTATTACTATTCCCAATTATTATTATTATTATTATTATTATTATTATTACTTTTTTTTTTAAGTCAATGCTGTTATTAATTCGCCTTCAAACTGTCCTATCTTGATAAAATTTTTAAGTGACAACCTAACACGAACTTTAAATACAAACTTTGAATTTCCTATAGTTATTTGCTTTTAAGTTACCCTCATAACAATTATATATACACATCAATAGCTAAAAATTGGATTTTCGCAATCAGAACTCCTAAAAACGTGATATAGTGAAAAAAAAAAAAGTGGAAAAATGGAATTTCAAAAAATACTTTGTGTACAGTATGGATATGAAAAATTAATTTTCCTTTCTCAGCTCTGCTGGTCGACATTGTAAAATGTAGCAAAACAATGCGATCAATTACATTCAATAAAAAAGAACGTCTGGCTTAATTTTGGATAGCTCAGTATATTGTCTATAAACAATACGCACTTTAAAAAAAATTGTGTTCTGAAATTTACTCTTACATTATTAAAAGAAAATGAATTAGAATTGCAGTAATTTCTTATGTGCAGCCCCAAATACATCCAAATACCGAACGAAGAATGATTTCCATAACACAATCTATGCACTATATATATATATATATATATATAAATTCATTCCGTCTTATTTAGGGCAGCCTATATATCTTAATGTGTAGTTACCTGCAATTATCCCAATAAATGTAATGTATTTAAGTTATCCTAGGCCTCACTGTACACGAACCATAGAAGCTGATATATAGAAGATATAACCATCATGGATGCTGAGATATTATCTTCTCGTAAACGGCATTGAATTTCAGAATAGCGGGGATTTCTATAGGCCGATATGCGTCCACATTAAAACAGCGTAACTTTGCATAACAACCATCTCATATATCATATTTGGTTCATTGAAAATGAGGTATAACCAGAACTTAAGAGGGGTGATACACAACACAGCAGAGCCACATACATGTGGAAATATCGTATAATTAATCAGCATAAATTAAATTTAGATTAATTTAAATTAATTATCAATCGTTCTTAAATACCGTCCATTTCATCATCACACAAAAACTTTTCCTAACATATAATACACACGCACAGACAGACAAATGATCATTTTCAAAAATAGACGAAAATTCTCTAAGACATCAAAACGTTTAAATTTGTTGAAAGTTGAAAAGTTTCGAAAATATAGAACTATTCTGTGCATCATTTTATATAAGAGCGACACTTACAGATTAACATGTACAAAAATTTAATCAGTGTATTTCTTTACAATTGCATTTTACATATGCAAGTCGATGCAGTTATCAACAACAGACGCTAAGATGCATCCGTCTAAGTATCCGCATACGGTATCAGCAGCGCCACCTTTCGACCTACATGCAGGAAAATTCAATAATATTTTTTCATGATATATATATATATATATCTCATATTTATATGACATACAAGCTTAGTATAAACTTATCGTAAATGGAAAATATTGCAAAATAGTAGGGTCACCCGTTGTCCACTATGAATCAGAATAATTTTAATTATTATCCATCTCACATGTCAAGTTTCGTGCATTACACTAAAGAATCTTTTATATACTCTCCACGATATGGGATTAATTTGCCACCATTTGGTCGATATGCACTCAAACTGAATCAGCAGTTTTTTTTTTATTTTATTATATATATATATATATATATATATATATATATATATATATAATACTAAGTTTGACACACTGTATATGCTTTGCCATCCCTAAAATGAGAGGTAATTGTAGCGTGACATTGCAACATGTTGGAAGATATAACTAAAAGCCTACGAGCATCAATTCAAGCTAATGTCCAGCCAAATATCACGTTTAGTGGTAAAATGTCCATTGATTCATGATGTATAGTATTTGAACGTTTTTGCCAAGCCAAGAACGCTGACATTTTCTAGAAAAGAGAAGAAACGTGTTCAGGAAATCGCAAAATGTGTAAATTCATCGAAAACATAAATTTTAAAAAAATATCCGATTTTTATACTTTCTACTTATACATGCTGTACTTATACAACTATAGTAATAATTCTACTTTTTAAAAACGTAAATAGTAAATTTTATTTATTTGAAATGCACTACCTAAAAAATGTTTCCAAATTAGAACTGACGTAAATCACCAAAAGGAATTTATTAATGAATATATATATATATATATATATATATATATATATATAAATAATAAATAAATAACTTTCATACTTTAAAACCTTCTTACCTCCTTATACAATTTATAAAGAAGTATTGTAATCCCGATTTCCGAATTGGATATTGTATTTCCCATAGCGCAAACACGAATTGTCGTTGAATGCTGTAAATTTATATTTTTAACTATCATTAAGCCTAGTTAGCATTTCCAAATTTGGTCTTAATATGTGCTCTTCTTTCAAAGTTATGTACGGTTTTATACGATTTTTTGTGATGTCTCTATATACGTACGTATGTGTGTGTGTCTCGCATAACTCAAAACGGTTGCTTGTAGATTATTGCAAACTATTACATAGGTTTGTTGTAACATATATTTGTGCATATTTCTTTCTTGTCTTTCAGTGGCTTAGATATGTGGATATATTTACAATTTTTTTATGCATAATGGTAAAAAAGAAAGAGGTTTGGCCATTATCCATGTTCTACCGTCAGAGAAATTTCAGAAGTTGCTAATGATATAGCCCATAGTGATATTGTTATAAAAATTGTCGACATTTTTGCTTGTATAAATTAGGTTGTAAAAAACTGACCTGTTTTAGTAGACGAATGCACCTCATTTAATGAATAATCTGGAAAGTGCTGAATAACTTTTTTTTTAACCACAAGAATCCATAATCAATGAATATTCTCGAAACAATTTAAAACAGTCATTCGTACTACAGAAGTTAAGCAAATAGAGAAGGAATTTCGATAATTCAGAAACAATGATTAACTGATCTGTCATTAGCAAATGCACAGCTTGAGTTTAATGAAATTCACCCCAGAGTAGATAGCCTTCGTTTGTCCTCCCTGGAAAAAATCAGTGACGAGAATCTGTACATTATACCAAAACAATAAACTCCGTTAAAACTGAGAAATGGTTTACGAATTTTGGTTACCCAGAAATAACATTTTTAGCTAAATTTGGTCCCTAATCCCGCCAAGTAACTACATTTTTAGCCAACTCAGATTTCGATCTTGGAGTCTAATTTAGCGGCTTATCGACTAGATTCAGCAAAAAATTTTAATTTAGGGTTGCTAAAGTTGGAATCTCTAACTATAATAAGAAAAGTTTTCTGTAATTTTCCAGTAAAATTCATTCGTTTCTAAGCAGAGCAAATTTCTTTGAAAATTATATAAATGATTAAGAAGACTATAATAAAAGAAAATACATTGTTAATGATTGTAGATTAGAACTTAGCTGTTACTTTACGTGCCACTTTCTATACTGTATTGCAGTGGAAGCGCAGAAACAGCTGGCAAAACTTTCGATGAATTCAAATTCTATTCAGATTGAAAACTGAGATTCCGTAATAATCTGTGGAATACTATTTAAAAAATAGCTTCTACACTCGTTCTCTGCGGTATATATAAGTCTAGTATCGACACTTTTAGTATTGCAGTAATAGATTTCTTTCTTTTCTTTTCTTTCGTTTTTTTTTTTTTTTCTTCGAAAAGGGGGAAGGGGTTGATGACTGGAGTCTACCTTTTTATGTACGAACCAGTTATATCAGACAAAAATTTCAATGTTTTCGAAACAATGTGTATATAAATAAGTCATGTGATTTCAACGTGCAATTTTTAATGAGCTTACATTTTCAATAGTATAAAATTTCGATCTCCCACTCATTCACTCAATAACCATTCCTGCCACTCTAATGGTTGTTGCTTCTTAGAATGAAATATCTGTAGTAGGATTTTAAGTCTGTACAAAATATCATGTCTATAAATATTTCTTATAATTTTAAGAAATTACTAAATTTAACAACTTTCAACAGTAGGAAATTTAATACAAATGTGTATGAAATGAAAAAATGCATAAAAAATGAAACTATATTTGAATACCTTTTTGACATCCTGAGAGATTTTTTTTCTCTAACGCACATTAATCATACCTTTCAAACAGCATCTTTTTCTATACTGTGCATCTGAAATTAATATGTTAAAAACGTACGACCAGTTTCATGTTTGTGTATTAATATGTAGATTTCGGTGATCTTAATAAAAGTTCTGATTGCAGATAGACATAATTCGCTTTATTTGCCGTGAAAACGGCAAAAGATGTTTCCTTCAAATAGAAATTTACCTACGATTTCAATAGTTTATATTTAATAATTTTCAAAATAAAAAATATTTAAAAAAGTAATCTTTTATTCTTTCTTTTTTTGGAAGAAGAAAACAATAACAGTTTCGATCATGTGGAATTTTCTGACAGAAAGACTACATAAAAAGTTCATGAAAGAAAAATACTATTAATATATTCAAGAGCTGACATCCGCACATAAACTTTTCTTTTTCTCTGAAAGCAAATAGCACAGATTATTTTTTTGGAATTATTATCTACTAATTGTTCGAATATATAAAACAAAGAAAGCATATTATTTTAAATCTGAAAAACGCTTTGAAACCTATGTTTCGTATCTATATATATATATATATATATATTACATACGGAAATATTAAAATAATAAACTTAAATCTGAAAAACTCTTTGAAACTCATGTCTCATATATATATATATATATATATATATATATAC
Organism: Salticus scenicus; assembly: GCA_963930645.1. Taxonomy (NCBI): domain Eukaryota; kingdom Metazoa; phylum Arthropoda; class Arachnida; order Araneae; family Salticidae; genus Salticus; species Salticus scenicus. Next base: position 22,312,936 of record OZ005661.1, on the reverse strand, counting down.
ATATATTGTTCTTTTTATATATATATATTAAAATAATATACTACAATATATAAATGAAATAATAAAAATAGAAATACCAGTTTTAATTTTGGTATAAGTAATAGTTAAATTGTCATCATCCAATCTTTCAAAAATTTTTCACAAAGTTATATTAATTTCTCTGCCAATATATATATTTCACTACAAGGTAGAGCTGTTTGCTTAAACGCATATCATTTAAAGTCATTAAATGTAATTACATTCAAAGTCATTAAATGCAATTACATTCAAAGACATTCATGTAATTACATTCTTTTATTTATTTAATTATAGCCAATGTTGAGTTATTTCAATTTCCAATGGTATGCTCATTATTTATATTATATTCCTTTGAAATACTTCACGCTGCTTCATAATACCCCAGATATTTTAGAAATGCATATAATATATATATAAATGCATATAATATATATATATATATACAATATTTTTAATATATTTATGTAAACATTTTTACTTATTATATCCAAATGTAATATACGTTTAAAAATGTTTCTTAAAACTCGGATTTTTCGAAATATTTTGAAACCACGTTTTGACAACATATTATTTTTTATTTCATGAATACAGACAACCAAAATACATTTGCATGTTATTAAGATAAATGTAAGCTAATATTTACTTATTATTAATATTTATTTAAAGCATTTCTGTTTTGGCTTTTTCAATTTCTTTTTGGTATTTTTATCAGAAATTTTGTGGAAATTGTGTGAATCTTTTAGTAAACAAGACAAATTTTTAAAAAGTATTTTGCTGTACAAATATTTAATTTAAACTAAAATTTAGATGCATTTAAGATAATATTTGCTGTAATTTTCAAATAAAGAACTTTTAAATATATTTTATGATATATTATTATAATAATTTGGTAATTTAAAATGTTTTATTTTTTTATAACAGTACTTTACTGTACTCAGTAAATTATTATTATTATTATTACCTTTGCTTTTTATTTATTTATTTATTTATTTATTTATTACTTTTTGGAATAATTTAACACTCAATACTAATAAATGAATTTATATATATATATATATATATATATATATATATATTTATTTATTTATTTATTTATTTATTTAAAAGCATACATTTAAAAGCGTACATTGTTTTTGTTTTTTTTTCTTCTTTGTTTGTTTGTTTGTTTTTTAAGTTTCACTAAAAAAGCTTATCTAGAATGTATAGATTAGACATATTTTAAGGTATAAAATAATGATATTTATACAAAATACATAATGAAGTAGAAAATATTTAAACCTTTTTTACAATATTTTTTTTTAAATGGATCTTTATGGAACTGGATGCACACACACACACACACACACACACACAAACACACACACACACACACACACACACACACACACACACACACACACACACACACACACACACATATATATATATATATATATATATATATATACATATATAATTTTTATTATTACTATTATTATTATTATTATTATTATTATCATTATTACTATTTAAGAAAAGGGTGTGTTCAGTGTTTAGTTTAAGGTTGATTGATAACACAAGGGTCCTAAGACTGTATGTGAAGTGCCCTCCGTGATGGTCTTTCTAAGGGATCCTAGCCCTTATTTACAAGGGTTTCGGGGAAAACTGTGGAAATGTTCGAACGGTTATGTCAAAAAACGTGACCTGGATCGAACCCGGCACTTCCTGTCTAGCAGCTTTGAGAGCAGAACCACTTGGCCACTGGTGGGAGTTTAAGAAATGGGATTCACCAGCAGAGAATAAACAAATATATAATGACAAGTTGAATATAAAATAAAAATGTATAGCTCTTTATTTATTTGTTTATATATATATATATATATTTTTTTTTTAAGTAAATTGATTGGTTTAGTGTAGAATCGATTGAAATCTATAATTTTTAGCTTTATTGAAAAAAAAAAAGTAATTTTTTATGTATTTTATTTTTTTATTTATTTTTTTTATATATTTTAAAAATCATACAAACAGAATATTTAAATAATTCTAGTGGACATTTAAGAATTTATAAACTTAATTATTTTCTTGCAATTTATTTTTCCGACTGAGTGAAAATAATGCCTGGGGTTCGACTTCCGGTCCAGGCATTATTTTCATTCAGTTGGAAAAATAAATTTCAATAAATATGATTCCCAATCAGTTGATTGTGTGATTTTTATTATTTAATTGTATTCTTTATTGTATTATATTGTATTCTTTCTCCCATTGTTTAATGGTGTTTTCCTTCACCTGCGGCTTATTTCTGTCGAGCTATCTGCATGATAGACCAGATGTTTCTGCCTAAAGGTTGTCTGAGTGAGTAATGTCCACCGGTTGTCGGCCTGGATAGCTCAATTGGTAGAGCCTTGACATTGTAAGTCAATGATCTGGGGTTCGACTCACGGTCCAGGGATTATTTTCACTAAGTAGGAAAAAAAATTTCAATAAATATTATTCTCAATCAGTTGATTGTGTGGTTTTAATATATTGTATTAATTTTTTTCTTCTGAAATCTAAAAACTTTTTATTTCTACATATTGCTCAAAATATAAATGATCTCGGAATACTATCCGCAACAAAAACCTCTTTATCTATATCTTGTTAATGTATGCACCTAGCACCTAGTATTAAATATATATATATATATATATATATATATATATATGCAGTATATATATATATATGTGTGTGTGTGTGCAAATATATATATATATATAGGTGCAAATAGGTCTGATTAGTTTTGCTGTAAAATCCCTGTATAATTTTTATTTAGATAAGTAATTATTATAAAGCCAATGTATTGTATACATATTTTTCGTATAAATTAAAAATATTTCGCATTAATTGTTGGATTTGAAGAAGCATTTTAGAAACTAGCGTAAATTGGTTTACGATTACTGGAAAATAACTCTTTTAAATTTATTTTTTGAACTAACTAATTAATGTTAAAGGTGTGATGGCGGCATCTTTATTATTGAAAAGTATTCATTAACTTAATACTTCTGTTAAAGAGTTCAACTTAATTGATAAAATTCTTAAATTTATAAAATACCTGTATAATTTTTATTTTGCAATGTTATTATTAAGAAGGCAATGCATTGTATATATATTTTTCGTATCCATAGTATTAATAATTCATATTAATTTTTGGATTTGGTGAACATTTCAGGTATTGTAGAGTAAATTGCTTTACGACCACTGGATACGCGTTTCTTTCCTTTTCTTTTCTTTTTTTTTTTTTTTTTTTCCTTCAAATTTATTTTTCGAATTAACTACTCACAGATGTTACAGTTATGATGATGACATATTTATTATTTAAAAATACAGCATTCGTTAATTTAATACTTCCGTTAAAAATTTTAACTTAATTGATAAAAGATTTAAATTTATACTGGAAATAGACTGACTAATAAACTTTGTTTCGGAAATATCCTACCGACGAGAAACGCTAAAGCAATGAATAGGTTGGTTTATCGTCAACCTAAGGCTATGTTGGCGATAAGTATTTGGTATAGAATTCTTTTGTTCGTTACTAAATCTGGACGTATTCATTCAACATAAAACGTACGTTTTTAGTTTGTTCTGAAAGTAACTTTTGTACACACTTAGAAAACATTCAATAGAATACACTGAAGTAATGCTTTTTAATGTTCAAAGAACACTGTTAAAAATTTCTGTAAATTTAATGTAAATAATTATCCAAAGTCTCTGTAAATTTACAGTAATTCTTAGTTAAAAGTGAATAGTCGAGATTCTCAATAATTATTCTGTATTTTTACGTAATTTTATTATTTAATTTTTTAATTAATATTAAAAATGACTGTTTCTACTTTAGAAAAAAGAATCCCATGTCCAAAATATAGTCTTCCGAATAATTAATTAAATCAATATTAGTTATTAAAGTGAATGTATGAAATAAGTTTTTTAACATCTCCGTTTATTTTTCTCTGTAATTTTACGTAAGACTTAAGATAATATATTACACAGAGTTTTCTGTTGAAATTTTTAACAGTGAATGAAATTACTTATAAAAATAGGCAATGAAAGTTTCTAAAATGTTCTAAATTAACCACTATTCAGCATTCTTTAGGAACTTTAGAACGATTGAAATATACTGTTGCGTACTCGAGGTCCGTGCGTTGTCTGAGAATAAAAGGCGAATTATGCAAAAGCTTAAAAGTTTACTTGCAGAAAATTCTAGAAGATCACATGTCTATAAACCAAGTATCAACTTCAATTGTATCAGTATACACACCTCCAATAATAGCAGAGAACATCAAATTTGCAGTATAATCTGTATTATAGGATTAACACTCTGCTAAAAGCTGTAATCCAAAAAGGCTCAGTAATCTTTATGCACCATCAATACTTTGGCAAAACTGACTAATTTAGCGCGAAGCAATTCATTACGTACCCGCATAGAAAAATGGAAAAATTTCCAGAAATTTCCATTCCAATCTACTTAGAGCTTACATATTTGGTTTACCGATAATAAAGATTTTCTCGCCAATATCGCCAAAATGTAGACAAGTAGCGGAAAACTCGTCAAATTTGGCGCCAAAGCCTTACTGGAGATTTTTAACGAAATTTTTAAGGGAAAATAAGCTGTTTCAAAGTTAAAACAAGCTAGAAATGCTGATAATTAAAACTTTATACTCTGACTAAGCCTTTCTGAATGATTTTATATAAACATAACTACATCTATTAACAAATTCGAAACATTGACCCTCTCGCAATGACTGTACTTCCCGTGCAATACAATCCTTGGTCAGGAGGCGACAACTAAACCAAATATACACTCTAGAATACAAAATCTAAGTGTATGTAAAGATAAATAACAATACTAATTAGAAAATCAAGTGAGAAATATTTACAAAATTTAGAAATATGTACAAATATTTATATACAAATATTTACTTTACAATATACAAATTTAAAATTACCATTACCCGTTGTACGTGGCTAAGTGGTTATAATGTACTACCATCTATTTTGACGAAAGTGTTTTAGTAATTCTTACAATGACGTCATTCAGCCTCTTAAAAACTGTATAGAGACCGTTCCAGGAACACTGTAGCTCTGAAGTGAGTCCTTTACGTCGAACAGGTTTCCACAGCTAAACATTGTCTCTTTCCTAGAATTAATGTTGTGTACATTTTAAGTCATGCCTTGTCTTCATTCGTTGCTATGTGAATCTGCTTCCAAGCAAAGTAGTGTACGTCTTCAAATCGGGTCGGGAGATCTTTTATGCACTCCTCTGGCTATGAAGATGCCTCTGGTGGACAACAAAACAAGAGATCGCATGGAAGACGAAGTTCACGTCCAAACTACATCTGAGATGGAGTATAGTCTATGGTTTCATGGAGAGCACTTGGATTCAGCCAGCAGGAACAATGGCAACGTGAACTCCCATTCTGCATGGGACCTTGATACTAGAAGAAAGATGTTATTCAGGATGGTGCGGTTAAACCTCTCAACCATGCCGTCCGACTGTAGATGTTGAGGTATTGTCTGTGTTTTGTCTATGCCGAGTAGATGGCATAGTCCTTTGAATACAGCAGAGGTAAATTTCGTACCTTAATCGGTATGAAACTGTACATGTGTACCATACCTTGGCACCCATTGCTGCACTAAAACCTCTGCAACTGTGTATGCCTCTTGATTGGGAACGGGATACACGTCAGGACACTTAGTAAGCAATCCATCACAACGAGGATGCACTTATTTCCTCAAAAAGTTCGTGGTAAAGGAACCAAGATGTCGAGTGTTATCCTCTCAAATGCTGTCCTACGTTATACCGTTGTAGTCTTCCTCGACTTCGGTTCTTCGGGCCTTTACGTGCCGCATAAGCATCACAGGACTTGCACCATTTTTCTACGCCTTTCCTTTCCCTGCAGCAGTAGAAGCGTTCTCGAGCTTTCTTAAAAGTCTTCATCACATATAAATGGCTTCTTGTAAGGCTACTATTCAGATGCTCTAGAAGGTCATGAATCTTCGATATAGGTGGTAAGATTTGCCATTTGAAATCACTTCCATCCTCAGACTCCCATGTTCTGTATAGTACGCCGTTTCTAATATGAAGAGAGTCCCAGAGTGCCCGGTAACATTTTAAGATGCGGCTAAATGTGGAGATGTCCTGCAGGTAGATCCGTTGCTAGTTGTCTCCTTGAATTAAAGTATTGGATTTATGTCAGGATCTCCCAACTGTGTTTGCCTAACTTCCTCGTCACTCCATGGATCTTGTTTCGACGACACTGAGACTGCAGCCTGACGAGAAACTGGCTTTATCAGGTAGTAATTCTTTTAGATCTCAGAGCAGTACTTGAAATCTTCAGAGGGAGGCTTTCGCAACAAGGCATCTTCCTTTTCATGTAGAGTATCTTCCCGGTGATGTATTTCAAAGAGCTTCTTGGTAGTTTCTTTAGATTGTCTTACTGGGCAGTTTCGTTTGATATGCCCATCTTTTCCACAGTACCAGCATTTAGTAGTTGGATTCTTCGCTTCTTTCTTACTCTCAAGACTGCAAAATGTCTTAGTAATATCTGTCACATTGTTCTTAATCTCTTTAAGGTCCGCCTGAGAGTCATCCAAAGTGACTGCTGTACTGCTCTGGCGGTCATTACGGGAGGCTTTTTGGGCTGCCTCAATTTTCAGGACATACACTAAATCTGGGTGGAATCCTAAAATCCGGTACCCCTTGGCACTTTTTGGCGAAATTTGTTGGCGCGATCCCCGCCAGCTCGTAGGTGTGGTAGGCGTTATCGTGGTAGGCGCCCGTGGGCATTATCGCCAACTTGACCAGGGGGGGGGAAGGATTTTGAGATGAAACCCTAAATCTGTTTCAATATCCTTGACGTTGGAGAGTCTAAGTGCTTTTTGAATCTCTGGATCTCGCACAGCTTCGATGAAATATTCGAGGGTTAAACTATTACGAGTTTTATGTTGACAGTGCAAGAAAGTTGAGTGTGATAGCTTCTGAATATTTGATGCCAGTTCTTGTAAACTTTCTCCTGGATTCTGATAATGGGACTTTAACTGTAGCTGTCTATAATCTTTAGACTATTTACCAACAAAACGCGTCTCCAGTGTTCTCATCAAAGCCTCAAATTCATTCTGCTGTTCATTTGAAAAAGTTTCCAGATTATCATGTGAGTAACCCCGTAACGATGCTACGAGATGAGCTGTCTTGGTAACAGGGTCCCTCCCATTAGCCTCAGCTACGACGAAAATATGTGTCTTGAATGCTTGAAAATATGATCTGCCGTCATGTATGAAAATATTTATTGCTTCTATTTTCGGTGTTCTTTCATCGTTTATTTTACATTCCTGAGGCATAGAAGTCAACTTCTCTTCCAGACTAAAGACCTTCTTTTGCAATTAATTTCCTAACCTTTTTTCGAATTCTTTTCAAATTTTCATACCAATTAACTAATGCATTTTTTTCTCTTTTCCTCTCAAGATCTTCCTCTATTCTCTTAAATTTGCTTTCTATTTCAAAAAAAAAAAAAAAAAAAAAAAAAAAAAAATTCCTTTCAGCTCTCTATCAAAATTTTCTTTAATGTTCTCTTCAAAGCTATCTTCTATCTTCATAAGTTTCTCTTCAATCCCATCCACTCTCTTTTCCATAACTGATAATTTGTTGTCTACTTCTTCTCTCACTATTCAAAATTCTTTCTTCATCTGGTCTTGACTAGATTTAATTTCTTCAGTCAACCCTGTTTCCACCCTTTCCTGAACTGCTTTCATTTATTTTATTTCTTCTCTCAAACTATCTTTTTTCTCTTTTTGACCTATTTCCATTTAGTCATTTATTTATTTATTTACTTTACTTTACCAATGCGGATCCGCTTTTTTTCTTGTACTGCTTTCATTTCTTTTATTTCTTCGTTCAAACTATCTTAATACTCTTTGCCCTTATTCCATCCTTTCGATCAATCTGGTTTACATCTTCTGCTGTACGGTTTCCACTTCACTTATCTGGGCAGTTAACCCTTCGAGAATTTCCTTAATTTCCTGTCCCATACCTCTAGTTATCACCATTCATATACAACTTCACTCCTGACACAGAATTGTTGTTTACTTGAGGTTCATGAGTTGTCTGAGAATGAAAGTCGAATCTTGCAAAGACTTAAAAGTTTATTTACAGGAAATTATAGAACATTACAAAACTATAATTCATGTATCAACTTCATTTTCACATGTAAACACAGCTCCAACAACAGCTGAGAACATCAAATTTAGAGTATAAACTGTATTACAGCATTAACACCTCAGCTGTAAGTTGTAATCCAAAGAGGCTCTGTGGAAGAGTTCCATACATATATTCAGTTTTAGATTTATTTCTTTAAAAAATCTAAATAATTCATTATTACATTTTTCATGCGAAATTTATTTTAAAACTTAATTTTATTTTAAATTTTACTTGTTTGTTCAAGTAGTTTGCATTTCATTGTTTGAAAAAAAAAAAAAAATAATTTTAATAATATATTAATTATGTATTTTTTTTTTTAAATACATATTTCATAAATTAAAGATTTCATTTAAATTCAATATGTAACCCTTTGTTCATAAAATAATCTATTGAAATAAAATATAAATTTAAAATTCTTACATTAAAATTATCTAATAACAAATGTTCTTGGCTTTCTAAATAAATCATTCATTTAAATTATATAATGCTTCTCAATATTTCTGATGCAATCTTCCTTTAAAATATCAGAATTGCGCGATGTAGCTGTAATTACTTTTCATTTCCTGTATAGTCTTTTAGACTCCAGTAACATCTGCTTTTCGAGATCGCAAAGAGCTAGGTTAATATAAGCTAACTGCTTCTTCAAAATTCAAAGTTTCCCATTTGAACTGCATTAGGAAAAGAGAAACTTTTAACTGGCGCACTTGGATAATACATTCGCGGCGCTTCCATATCTGGCGAAAAATACACGGGAAATGAATCGTGCTCTATGTAATAACTAATTAATCATATTTTTTTAAGAAATAAATCTAAAACTGAATATATGTGTGGAACCCTTCCACGGGCTCAGTGTCTTTATGCAGCAATCAATGCCTTGGCAAAACTAACTGATTTGGCTCGAAGCAATTCCTTAAATACCCGCGTAGAAAAATGGAGAAAATTCCAAAAAAATCGAAGCAAATCAAGTTAGAGCTTAGATATTTGGTATATCAATAATAAGGATTTTCAAGCCAAGGTCGCATCAAGGAGTGAAAAAGTCGCCAAAATCTGCGCCAAAGCCATGGCCTGCCTTCATGAAGATTTTTAATGGAATGTAAGTTAATTTAAAGCGAAAAGAAACTAAAAATGCTGAGAATTAAAATTTTATAACCAGAATAAGCGTTTTTGAATGAATTTCCATAAATATAACTAATCTTATTTACAAATTCATAACAATACTTTTAGTAGATTCAATATATCTTTAACAGCCGAGCTCCCTGCAAAAATAAAATAATTGTTTCAGGTAAAATTAATACAAAAGGCAATGATTTTTTTTTTCAAATATTTATGAATTACCATTTATTAATGAAGACGGTTCATAGAAGTATGGCATAGGCTTGACTATCAGAAAATTCACTCATAGTGAGATGAAGCATATTGAAGATATTGCATATAATAACAATACTACCCATCTTAGAAATCTTAGTCAGAAAGAAAAAAAAATAATAAATTTTAATTAAACTATATAAATGTATTAATCGAATTTTTATTATTAGTTGAATTTATGCGTAAAAATGCACTGTTATTTTGAAGAAGTTTTCACACATGTTGTTAATGTTAAATGCCATTTTTAAAACAAAATCTGAAAAATAAATTAATGCAGTTTACATATAGGAATTTGATTTAAAAAAGAAATTAATTTTGTTTGAAATTATATATTGGTTTATTGAAATAATTTTCATTTCATTTATTTAAAGATTTTTTTTTTTTTTTTTTTTTTTTTTTTAAATACATTTTTCATAAATTAAAAATTTCGTTTCGTTTAGAATGTAAATCGAACCCTTTTGTATTTATCCTTTAAAATAAAAGATTAACATAAAATTCTGACATTAAGTATAGATAATAAAATTGTTCTCAATGTTTTAAAAAGAAGTCATATCAGTTTCAGAATTAGATTAGTTTCCTTAAATAGCTGATGAAATAGGTCTGTGAAATTGTATTATGTACGAGGCTTGTCCGGAAAATACGTATAAAAGTTGAATAATAACTTTATTTTACAGTTTGCAGTCACCGCCAGGTGGCACTACTGCTGTAGCCAATCCCATCAACGCTCAGTTCGTGTCAGAGCGCTCAGCGTTTAAGTAGGAGTGTGCGGCTGCTTGTTGAAAGTTAACCTTTTTCACCTGGCGTCAACATGGAGCTCTCTCTGATTGAGGAACAGCGCATCAACATCAAGTTTCTTGCAAAGCTAGGCAAGAATAGCCGTCTCAGAGCTCGTGTGGCCCGAGTTCGACCGGATTTGGCACAAGGGGGCAGGTGGATCCTTCATCGACGACAATGCGCCCGCACACACGTCGCTCGGTGTGCGTGAGTTTTTGGACCGAAGCTCAATTCCCGTGACAGACCACCCGCCTTATTCACCCGATTTAGCCCCTTATGACTTTTTCTTGTTCCCGAAATGCAAAATGGTGCTTTGGAAGCGGCACTTGGGAGATGTGGAAGCCATCAAGGCAGAAACGACACGGCAACTGAACAGCATCACAACTGAAGACTTTCAGCAATGTTATCAACAGTGGAAACGGCGTTGGCAGAAGTGTATCTTGTCTCAGGGAGAGTACTTTGAAGGAGACCATATTGTAATACCTGAATAATTCTAAAATAAAGTTATTATTCAACTTTTATACGTATTTTCCGGACAAACCTCGTACACGTACCTAATTATTTCATTTCCTGCACATGCATTGGAGACAGATGGTCTGTTGGCAAAACGAATCCGCCAAACACTAGGTTAATATCATTTAAAAACGTCACTAACAATTCAAAAATTTCCATTACTTTCAGGCCGCACACAAAGGACTGGGTTTGGCGTTTTGGCGGCAGATTTGCCAAGAGCTTAGCAGGATTACCAGTTTTGACTGCCGGGAATCGTGCGCGCTACTTGAAAACCCCATTTATTCGACCTCTTCTCTCGGCCAGTTGAAGACGTAAAAAACTGTAGTTCCCCTTCTCTCTCGCTCCATCATTTATCTGTAGTTTAATTTTGATTTTAATGAAATACTGGAAAATATTGACTTGCTCAACGATGTGACTTAAAATATATACAATAAAATATTCCAGTCATTCCTTCAATAACTTTCGAATCTTGTGGTTTTTATTCCTGCACAACTGTCTGTTTCGGATAATGATCATGTTCAAAGAATTCTTTCAGTATTGTGGAAACTTTATTAGAATTATGGTCTAAGGAAATAATAGAAATTTTAACTTGTAGAAGTAACTTAATTGCGTGTAATGAAATAAAGTTTTTTTTTTTTTTTTTTTTTAATAACCGAGGAAAATATGGGTATAATTACTTTAGAAGTATAAAAAAGTAAAATGAGCTCTTTAAAAATCTGTAGATGGTGTTATAGCATTAAAATTAGTGTACAAAATGGTATAAAAAAACCAGTATATAGTATAGGATCAATAAAAAAATTCAAAGGTTTCACAATATTTAATCCGTTTTTAAAATATAATCCGTTTGGTATTGAAGAATATGTAGAGAAATTTAACATTTTAACTTTTGTACTGCATTTTTAGCAAGTAAAAATATATGGTGAATCGTTTGCTATTATGAAACATTCAGAAAAAGAAAAAAAAAATAATCAAAGTTTTTTTGTATAAATTTACATACATGCTGGTGTCCTGTTTTCGGAAGGCTGATGCTTATATATATCAAGAAAAGAAATGTTACGGCAAGTTTCGCTATAGATTTTTATTTTTTTTTAATCTTCTCAATTGAAGTTTTGGGTTGTATTTTTTTTTAATATGCATATACGTTTTATTTGGTTGATAGTATGTGGCGAAAACTGTATTTTTCAATGACCCTTAATCTATATACTCATTTCAGTGTAAAAACATTTTTTTTTTATTCTTTCAGTTATTTATTTATTTTTTAAGGGAGGAGTTTCATATATCACAAGTTAAATTTACTGCAATATTAGTCGGATAAAATATTATAATCATTTTTGACGATGTTCTGGAACATACGCATGAACATGTTATGTTAACGAAGGCCTGTTTTCCTACAATGCTGGCATAAAAGAAAATTAAATTATTCTGTAATTCTAAGCATTTATTCATGACGCAGCTAAGAATTAATAACATTTGAATGTTTGAATATTATACTGAATTGAATCTAATTGAATAGTAGTTTTTTTTTTTTTTTTTTTTTTTTTTTTTAAATAGTAGCACAATGAAAAATTCTTTACCATTATGTCCTATGGTTCCAAATTTGTTAATGTTGGTTAGTGTCTAAAGGCTATATCCGCTTGACCTTCAAACGAACTGAATATATTTTCTAGAATATCGCAATTATAGTCTTTTTACAGTGACACAAATAAAAATTATTTATCATTGTATCTTATAGGCTCAAATAATTTAAAGTGCGACAGCGTCTGATCGCCTAATTCGATTAAGCGGAGAATTTAATTGTTACAGGTGCTCGTCGGACGAACTGTATCGATTTTAGTGCATAACATTTATAGGCTTTTACAGTTACATAACAAAAATTTCTTTATCGTCATAATCTACATGTAAAATATTTGAAGGGCAATAGCGTTAATTTAAAAAACATACTGCATAGAGAAAAATACTCATATACTATTATAATTTTCTCTTTTGTTTATTTTACTCAATTGAGCTGAAAATTTATACACATGCTAGAAGTCACTGTTGCACAAAGTGAATAAATTTTGGTGAATCTAACAAGTATAGTTCTTTTATAGGGAGATAACAAGAAATTCTTTATCATTATGCACTATGGGCTCAAATTATTTAAATTGCAATAACGTCTAAACGCCATATCAGATTGAGCTAAAAATTTATATGCATGTTATAGATCACCATCACACTAACTATATCTAATTGGGACCAAGTAGATCTTATAGAAGAAACACACACACAAACACTCACACACACACACACTCTCTCACACACACACACAAAAAACAAATCTTTATCTCTGTGCCTTATTGGCTCAAATAATTTAAAATGCGATAGCGTCTAAACGCGTCATCCGATTGAGTTGCAATTTTACATACATACTACATGTCACCGTCACACAAGATGTATAAATTTCGGTGAGTCTAGCACTTATAGAATTTTACTGGTACACAACGAGTTTTTTTTTTTCCATTATGGTCTATGAGCCCAAATTCTTTGAAGTTCGATAGCGTCTAAACGTCGCATTCGATTGAGCTAAAAATTTATATGCATATTATATGACAAAGTTCCATGAACTACACTGATTTTGGTGAATCTCGCACGCATATATACATATATATATATATATATATATATATATTCCAAGGACACAAAGAAAATTTTTTATAATTATTGGCCTATGGACTCAAATTGGTTAACGTTCGACAGCGTCTAAATGCTATATCCGATTGAGCTGATAATTTATATAGGGGTACCGGGGTTAGTTGTGCCAGGGGGCAAGTAGTGCCTTAGGGCTTCCTGAATGAGCCGGTAGGTTGCAGTACCTGTCGCTTCATATGAGTGAACATGTTGATTGTTGTAATGTGCTGTGTTTGTTTGGAAGTACAGCGTTGCGTTGTTTTCGAGATAAAATTATTTATCGTGTTTTCTATTGCAAAAGTAAATTTTGTGACCTGCGTTAGAATCGTCCTTGCCACGAGAGATCCTGAGGCATGAAAACGTCCTTAACATTATTTTGATATTTATGTTTTGAGCTGTTATTCTATGTATTTCATTTTTTAATGATGACAAGTTTTCGGAAAAAATTGAATAAAGTTCAAAACGGCGTAACACGGGGCTAGTTGTGACGAAGTGTAGGATGCATGTTGTGACAGTGTATCTGCTTGCCCAAGCATGACTTTTATTGCAGGTTTTTATATTTCAGGAAAAAGATTATGTAAAATTGCAAAAGGCTTACTGAAAGAGTAAAAGCTGCTTTAGTAGATTATGGGAGGGCTGCAAAAGAAGTAAATTCTGGAAGGTGAAGTTTAAAGAAAACCCAAGAACTGTTTCGTGTAAACATAATATCACTTCTTAGATATATGAATAAAAAGAATAGCACTAATATGGAATATTGAAATGAGATATAAAAAAACACTGCATTACTCTCCTTCCCCCCCCCCCACCAAAAAAAAACATACATTACTTTAAAAAAAATAACTAGCAGGAATCGAATGCCTCTGAAGATGATGAAAATGGCTTATGTCTAGTTTGCTAAGAGCAATACAAAATTTCTAGACCCAAAGAAAGCTGGGTGCAATGCATGACATGTGAAATATGGGCTCACGTCAAATGAACCGAAAATGAACCTTATTATATTTATATTAACTACAAATCAGGCGAAGAAATAAGCTATGACAATGAGTGATTAAAAATATAGATAGGCCTATAGGATATAGACCTACACATAGTAATAAGCTACAGAGTCAAAAATCAATATGGCAAAGATTGTTGTTAGCCTACTTTTTAATTATTTCCTGATTAAAACATGTTTCTTTTTCTTTATTTCTATTGTTAATTGTCTCTAAATGTAGCTTTATAAAAGACTAAGGACCGTATTCACCAAACTTCATTGATCGAGGATTAAACCATGGATCAGCAAATCCGAGAATCAAATTATTTATAAAAAAAAAAAAAAAAAAAAAAAAAAAAAACTGTATTAAGTGTACTTTTTTTTAATACAAAATTGCTAGTGCTCGAATCATTTTGGTGCCGACTGTAAACTATAAAATGTATCTATGTGTGTGTGTGGGGGGGGGGGGTGAAAGTAATATTAAGAGTTCCATCTTTTACTTCTAAACCAGATTTTACATTATGAGGGCTATTGATAATTAAAAGCTTAAATAAGTTTGTTAGGAATTTTGCCAAAAAAATAGGACGGACTACTACACTCTGAGACAATAGGCCGTAAGGGATGGTTAGGATTATAGGATTTAATTTTGAAAAATAATTTTGGTACAGCTCGATATAAATAAATTTTTATACTATGTGGGGAGATTAAATAGATAAAGTAATTATTATTATTATTATTATTATTTATTTATTTATTTATTTATTTATTTATTTTTTTATTTTTTTTTTTTACGAGTAATATTTTCTGTAGGATTAGATCTAACAACTACCCAAGCTGAATCATTAATGTCTTTAAGAGCTTTAGCGTTTTGCAGTTTATTCAAGAGCTTTGCAATCTATTTTTCAATAATACTCATTATTTGTATTTTTGAAAAAAAAAATACAGAATTATCTTAAAAATAATATTATGTTTCCAAAATAATGTAACTTGAAAAAATCCGCATAGGGAAACTCATTTGTAATGTTAAAAAAAAATGAAATTTTCACGGGTCATAAAAAATTTGAAAATTTTTAGATTTTTCTTTATTTTAGAATTTTGAAAATATTATAAACTTGCACATTTAAAGTAAATATTAGGAATTTATTTGTAGTGAGAAATTAACCAAAAATGCGTACACAGCATGCATTTCATTTTATTTTAATCTTTTTCAAAACAAATCTTAGGCCACAGCCCCATGCTCCCCCCCCTCCCCCCCAAAAAAAAAAAATCTTTTAAATATAAGAAATTAGATTTTGTTATATATATATATATACAAACCAATGAGTTAATCAGCGAGAAGCCGCGAAATAAATAAATCGTTAATTAATTTTAAGCAACAACTTTATAAAGAAAATCCCTTAATATGCTCAAAATAAAGTTATTTAAAGTTACGCTTGAAGAGTTAATTGTTTTTGTTTACAATTTTTCAAACTTACATTTTCGAAAATAATAAAAAGATAATAAAAATAAAGAAAGATTTCCCTGATGGATTTGTTGCTTGCTAAGGATTTTCATTCTTTAATTGAGCTTTTTTCTATGTTAAATTACGTTCAAAAGAAAAATATGAAGATTAAATAAATATTATATATTTTTTTGAAATACATTGTTTATACATATTTATTAACAGGAAAAGTTTGTTGCGCTGCGAATAATTAATTGTTATCAAATGAAAGATATTTTTTAAAATTTTAACTTGTTATAATTATCTGTTTCCATATTAAAAAATTATTCAAGAGTTTTACATTTTTATTAGTTTTAGAACCTTAATTCTGCAGTTTGTTATTGTTATTCACGAGTAAGAAGTTTATGGTATCTATTATTAAAATAATAAATAAAGTAATATTAGTAATGATATATATAAATAGACCTTAATTAAATATATTTTTAATCAGAGAAAGTAATATATATATATATAGAGAGAGATAGGTAGATAGATATAGATATAGACATAGATAGATAGAGATATATATAGATATCGATATATTTAGGTACACAATTAGACAGAGATATGGGTGATTCTTTAGAAATCTAACAATTATATGTCCGAGGAAAACGTAACAAGAATGGTTACACATAAATAATTAGTATTATAAAAATGTAAAAGAAAAAAAAAATTCTGCAAAAATGATATAATGTTTATAAAGAGATTCTTTATCCATACAATTATTTTCATTTGAAAAATAATTAATTGATTGGCTTTCTTTTCTCTTTCTCTCTGTCTCTGTCTCTGTCTCTGTCTCTTTTCTCTTTTTTTTTTCGTTTTTACGAACATTGTCCCTTATTACTTTGTATATATTTTTTTTCTGCCTGATATACTCGTATTTGTTTTTACATAAATACCACAACTAAATGCTGACACGTCAGATTTTGTTGTTTCTATGATGAAGAAGTTTTTCGGTTTATTCTTTTTTCCTTTCATGTTTACTGAACAACATTCCACAGAAAATGTTGAAAATTTTTAACATTTTAGTTTTATGTACAAGCAATAATGCAAGAAAAAAATCTTTAATTGTTGTTTTAATTTATCTTTTTTTTTTTCTGTAAGAACAGTAGTTTGAAGGTCGTTTTTAAATTTCTAACAAAGTTTAAAACTGCTTGGTTTTCGTTCTTCTGTCCACCTGCCTAAGTTTTCAATTCCCATAACATATTTGGAACTCCAAATACATATACATTATTGTAATTTTAAACATTTATAGTCGAATGATTGTCATTAAAAATTGTACATGTTGCACAATTTTTTTGGGAACAAAGTTTCACAAAATTATTTGATTGCATTATGACCTATGACAGGTATTTCGTATAAACACGTTTAAACATACATATTACAATTATAATAAGCAATGTTTCCTAATGATAATGATGGAAATAGCAATAACTGTTATTCGTAGCTATAAAATGCAAATTTTCACAAAGATAAAAGAATTTTATTGTTTGAAAGTAAAAAGTTAAAAAATAAAAATAAAATAAAAATAAAAATAGAAAATAAAAATAGAAAATGATAACTTATAAATGTTATAACTGTTGTGAATTTTATGAAAGTGGGGTGCAAACGGAATATAAAAGTACAGATTAGTTAATAAGATATAATGAGTAAAATTCTCCATAGAAGAACATTGGCTTTGACTTTCGGTGACGATGATTAAGAAGTCCCTTTATGTATCCACCTGATTTCAGCTGTCCGCTATTTTTAAACAAGGTGCCGTGTCTAGTTGATTAATGAACTTGATTCTGACTCTGATATTTATTTTCTAATATTAAGCAAATTTCCGTATTTCAGAAGATGCCGAAATGACAAAAATAATAATAATAATAATAATAATAATGGTCACCATTTTGAAAAAAATATGGAGGATGAAGTCGAATAATAAATATGATTGATACCCTGATATGAAGTATGGATATATCGATTTTTATGCAAATCTTTTTTTTTCTCTCTTTTTTCAAATATCACCATACGGAAACAATATAGAGGAGACGGATGACCATTGAACCCATCCAAGATACATCTAAAATACACTAGCTTTCCATAAAACACCGAACATTTTAGATTTCAAAGGTTCCTTTTAAAATTCAAAAAGTACTTAATAAATCATATTGTAACTTCTGAAGTGTAAAGAATATATTATAGTTCATATATTTTAGTTAAAGTTTTGCGCCGATAGTGAAAGGGGAACCAGTAAAATGAAAGTGTTTGACATGATCCTGTATAAAGTAATGTTGTAAATGCGATCTGGCTGTAGTATGTAATTATGAGGCTTTTTCTTATTATCTGTATATTTCTTTTTTATGTAAGATGTATATAAATGGTATATAAATGTAAAAAAAAATTCCAAAGAATCTTTTTTTCTTTTTTTTTTTTTTAAACCTATAACATGCAAGACAGTAAACTCAGTGCAAAGCCATTTTTAAGAAACTCGACATACAATATTAAACACAGCATGCTGCATTCAGAATGAAAAGAAATATTAATTATCTAATGAAATATGGGCATTTTGACTAAATAATTTTTAACTGCGCATGCGTAAGATTTAGCAAAATTTCATTTGCATAATTTAAAAGCTAAGTGTATTGAGCTACTTATATAAAAACCCTAAACAAGTGTCCTGTAAACTGATTTTTTTTTTCTTTTTAAGAAATATTTATATCTCTCTATTTATATGCGGTAATTTTTCAAAAACGTTATGCAGATAATAAGGTAGAGCCTTATAATCAGACGCTACTGCCAGATTGCATTTGAAGCATTGCTTTGTACAAAGTGATGCAAATACTTTCATTTATCTTTTTTTTTTTCTTTTTTTTTTACTGGTCCGCCTTTCAATTTCAGTGCAAAACATTAACTGAAATATATGAAGTATAACATATTCTTTACACTCCTGGAGATTCAAGGTGATTGCTTTAGTAATTTTTGAGATATTAAAAAAAAGTCCTAAATTGAATGTGACCGGTCATTAATGGAAAGGTATAGTATAATTCTATTCAATCTTCGTTTCAAATTGATTCAGTATTTCGTTAATTATCGTGTCTTCAAAATTTCAGCTACATATAACTATATACAAATACTAAGCTATAGTAATAAGTCAATTTTAAACAAAAAGAAAAACGTATTTACCAAAATAAACTTAAAAAAAAATGAAAACCTGTTAAATTCCTTTTATGTTTATACACACACACACACACATATATATATATATATATATATATAGTGCCACCAATGTTCTGTTTTCTTTCTAGATGTAAACTGTCTTTAATTCTACAGGCTATAGAATAATTTACTGTATATATGGTTTAAAAAAACATGCTCTGAAAAAGTATTTAAAATTAAGTATAAAAAATGCGCCATAACAAATACATCAACAATCACTATAAATATGCCCTATATAGAAAAGATTATTATTACTATTATTCAAATGCTCGAATTTTTTGGAATAAATTAAATCTGAACCTAAAAATGTTTAATGAAAATTCTTGAAACAAATGAAATAATATAAACATTTCTTTAAAATTATCTTATTTTAAAGAAAGTCGTGTGAATGTTTTGTGAAATCAAATGCATACCATAGAAAAATCAGTAAAATGCTATTTTAAGTATTATTCAAAATAAAACAAATTAGTGCTATTCAATTTAAGTAAACATGTTTGAACTTAAGGAATATTTGATAACTTATGTACATAATTATCGACAATATATATCATTAATTTTAAAATACTCGATTGAAACATAACTAAAGAATAGATATTTACCTTTATAACAAGGTATTAAAATTTCTTATCTGAATATATTTAAAATTATACCGTGGTCTTGTACAGAAATAATGATGTTCCACATTTTTGTAAATGAATTTTTCAATTTATAAATAATATATATATATAAACACAGCCAGAAGTAATAATATAAAATGAAATTTTCAGGTAACGATCTGGAAAGCAAATAATTCTCGGAGAAATACACTTTCTGGTTTATGCTTTAAGATTTAAAATAAATCCTTTAAAGCCTTGGGTAAATTATTCTTTCTATCTTTATACTGACATTATTTCGAATATATTAACGATAAGCTGATTAAATATTATTGTAGTTCCAAATTAATTAAAATCCACTCTTTTCATTAAACTCAATTTAAATACTTTGTCTCTTATAATATCTGAAAAGGATTTTAATTCAAAGAAATTTGAATAAAAGAAACAAATAAAAAATGATAAATTCAGAAATTTTAAACATAATTTTTGAGTAGTTAAGTACATAATTGTTAAAGAATATTGAAAATTTATTTATTTATTTATCTTTTTTTTTTTTTTTGCAACTGAGTGAAAATAATGCCTGGACCAGGAGTCGAACCACGGACCTTTGACTTACAAGAACAAGGCTCTAACAATTGAGCTATGCAAGCTGGCAACCGGTGGTCATTACTCACTCAGAGAACCTTTAGGCAGAGCAACTGGTCTATCATGTAGATAATTCGACAGAATAAGCCGCAGGTAATGGAAAACACCATAAAACAATGGGAGGAAAAATAGTATGTTCCATCAAATCGTATGCACACCTTGAAATTAGCAATATCTTCTTCATAAGTTCTTTTACTTTTTCGATATTTTGTTAATACATACATATATATATATATATATATATATATATATATATATATATATATGTATGTATGTATGTATGTATATAAATTGCCACTGTCATTTTCATTTAATTGAAGGTAGAATATAATCATAATACATTCTTTAATTAAGCATATACAGGATCCTCCAAAAGCCCCACACTACAATTTGTATCTTGGGAACACGTCAGAATTAATGATAACTGGAAGAATAAAAATCAGTTTAAACTCATTTAGAGGGATTTCGTTTAACTGAAAAAGTTGAAACTGGTTGGCACAGGGCATTTTTGAAAAGGAATTAACGTTCAAATTTCAAATAAAATTATGCATGTTTTAGGAGCTACATGCAAAGAACTTTTTAAGACAATCATTTTGTCTTAATCATAAAAAAAAAAAAAAAAAAAAAAGCTTACTTTCTTTTTTAGGAAGTTGTGATGTTTTCATTTAAAGGTTTTCTTATTTTCCCACTGAATTTTCTGCAAACCTTAAAAATTCTGAAAACGCTAGAAAAAAAAAAAAAAAAAAAAAAAAAAAAGGTCTTCATTTATTAAATAGGTGTTTTAATAAAAAAAAAAAAAAAAAAAAAAAAAAGCTAAAAAAATGCGAAGCACCTATATGGCATATTTTAAACTCCAAATGGGGAAATGATTTTTGTTATTTAGTTCTAAATATCTTCTTAACACCTTTTTTTTTTTTTTTTTTTTTTCTTGGGGGGGGGGGGGGGGTATAGGGTGTTTCTTAGGTAGGTGTTAGCCGACTTTGAAATTTTAAATGCCAGGAAATTATCAGCTCTTACCAGGTAATGTAAGAACAATCCTTTAAAAAAGTTTTATGAATTTTTTTAAGTAGTTCATGAATGTTATTTTTTCTTTTTTTAAGTCGTAGGAAATGTCTTGGAGTCTTTAGATTAAAACACGCGAGTCTCTGATAATATTTAATTATGAGTTAACAATTTATTTTCTAATTGAGGTTTCAAAAGATCCTCTCATAGGTTCCTTCTATGGCTTCAACCACCTAAATATTTAAAAATCAAAAGCTTCATCCAGATTAATATATATATATATATATATATATATTAACAAAATTAGACTTTTTCAGCAAATTTGTCAAAAAAAAAGTTGCAATATCTTCATGTTTCACACACCCTGATAGCCGAAAATGGCTTCAGAAAATTTTGTCTCTGTGTGTGTATGTCATCATATATATATGTATGCAATGCTATTTTTGTCCTGGTATCATGTGAGAAATGCAGGACGGAATTCAACTGCGCTTGACAGGAATTTAGGTCTATACCCAACTTAAAATTACATCTATCAACTGTTTTGGAATCCCCCCGTTCCTCCCTGAGGAGGCAAAAATCAAAAATTCCTTTGTAAGCATAACAGGGCCCCAAATTACTTAACAGAAAAGAAATATGGGGAAGCTAGACATGAGTACAAACAAAACATATTGTGCGCTTTAGGAATTTTCGATTTCTAATAGGAGAGAGGGGGGGGGGGGGAATCTACTTTTAGTGGAAAATTCCGTAAATTCCAAATTTTTGAATAGAATCTACCAAAAATAGAACAATGATGGTGAAAAAAGCTATACACTTACTTAAAATATTTCCAAAAACACATTTTTTTTTTTTTTTTTTTTTTGTGATTTGCGGGTTTTTTTTTTTTTTTTTTTTTTTTTGTGATTTCGTTTTTTTCTCGTGGGGATGGGGGTTATGGGGGGGGGGGGGGGGGAAATCGAGACACCCGTTTTAGCGCTAAACTTGTTCTTATAAATCAATGGGAGCTGCGGTCACAAACTTCGATGCTTCGATTGTTTATATGTATCCGACACCAAAATTAAAAACGAAATTTATCGGATTTAATCCATTCCCCCTCTGGGGAGGGGGGACAGAAGGCAAACACATTTGTAAGCTTAACTCGACTCGAAATTTCTTCTCAGTGAAGAAATTACACATGGGGATACTACACATGAGTACAAATAAAACATTATCTGCGATTTAGGAAATTTCGATTTTTACGGGAACGGAGGGGGGAAACGGCAGAAAATTTTGCAAATTCCAGATTTTTAAATAGAACTTTACCAAAAATGGAACAAAGATATTGAAAACAGTCATGCTCTGCTTTAGGATATTTTCAAAACACGTTTTTGATTTTTTTGTGATCTGCCATTTTTACTTTTTCTATATTATAAGGAAGAAAATTATAAATATTTTCGACTTCCAGTTTCGGTGGATTTACAGGTTTTGAGAGGACCAGAACACGATTTGACCATTTTCAGAAAATGTTTGTATGTGTGTTTCCTTAGTGTTCTACGAGTTATTCTTAAATGTTTTTAAATATAACAATAATATTTAGAAATTATTTTTTATAGTAAATATATAAATTTTAGGTTGGTCCTAAATATATATATATATATATATTATAGCGTTTTAAACTTTTCTATATTTTTATTAAATTATGTTTAAAATAATATTGTATAGCAAAACTTATATATATAAAATTATTTATGGTTTTATTTAGTATATTACTTAAAAAAAAGCATTTTCTGTACATACCAATATTATAATGGGGGCACCGGTTAGTAATGCGGATTTTGTGAACAAAGAAAACACGACAATGTAATCAGAAATAGAACATTTGCTTTATTTAAAGTAATGGCTATCACAAGCTATATATTTCTCCCATCTTTTGGGTAGTTTATGACTCTATAGAATTTTGCTTCCTTGGAGGTAATTCAAAGACCAAATTTCCCACTTCTTCATTGGTTGTAAATTGCTGCTTAGAAAATGTGTTTGTTGTCGAGAAGAACAAGGAATATTATATTAAAGGGACAAGGTCTGGCGGTAACGGCGGAAGAGGTAATGTGTCTCAAGCAATGTTTCTAAACATGTTTTTAAAAAGTTTTGAATTGTGTGATGTTGCTTTATTATGAAGTAAAATTATCTTGCTTTGTATTGTTTCGCTATGTAGACATTTGACGGTCAAAGGATGGTTTAGATTGACTGTTTCTTGCTGATGGCGATCACTGTTTGCGCCTTCACACACATCTTCATCAAATAATGTTTGTAGTTTTTCGTCTTAAAACTTTTTCGGTTGACTTGGCCGTTTATTGTCGTTCATATAAAAATTCTCAATTTTTAAATCTTTTATAGCATCGTCCACAGGTATTTTAAAAAGGAACATGTTCACCAACAGCTTCCCTGAGTATACGGTAACTTTCAGCAGCGCTTTTCTTTATAATAAAGTAATAAATTAACATCTCCCGCGTACGCTCTTTTTAGTTCGAACTTTGCCATGTTTCAAAGTAAATATCTCTATGAATTTAACATTTTCGCCCTACCTGAATTCTGATAATCTGACCTTTCTTGTCACTCGAGTGAAATAGCCTACATATCAACTCGCTTCTAAAGCATTCTACACCCCGCGACAAAAAGATAGGTACAAAGGGTTTTTTCTTTGATTTTTCATAAAATAACATTATCTAAATTGTGCTTATCATTTATTATTATTATACAATAACACTATTCCTGAGCTAATTTTTGTTTTAAGACTAATTTAGAAAAATTGAAAGACTAAATTTTTTCTAATTTAAGATTACACACCTCGACAAAAAGATAGGATCAAAGTTTTTTTTTTTTTTTTTTTTTTTTTTTTTTTTTTTTTTTTTAATATGAAATTTTTTAATTTGAATATTTTGAATATGATTCAAATATTTAATATGTTTTTGATATAATAATATTTTGTTATGATAATAAATGATCAGCACAATTTAGATAACGTTATTTTATGAAAAATAAAAAATAAAACCTTTGTTCCTATCTTTTTGTCGCGGAGTGTAGTCTTAAATTAGAAAAAAAAATTAGTCTTAAAACTTTTCGAAATTAGTCTTAAAACAAAAATTAGTCCGGGAATAGTGTTATTTTATGATAATAATAAATGATAAACACAATTTAGATAATGTTATTTTATGAAAAATCAAAGAAAAAACCCTTTGTACCTATCTTTTTGTCGCCGGGTGTATTTCAATTTCATCCATTGAAAATTATCAACATTATTAACCGATATACCTAGTACTACCCAATTATAACCACCCATGTCAATAAAATTTTTCAAAACTTAATTTGATATAAGTTTCAAACAATTGAAGTAAATATGATGAAAGTCTACTTAAATAATAAATAAATAAATGAAACTTTTAATTGTCAGTAAATTTCAGTAATTATTGGCCTTCCAATTGACGGATGTTCCTCTATATGACCCATTCCTTCTAATCATCCGACAAGTTTAGTATATCGAGACATGTAACTTTTTCTCATTTTGAGACATTTTACGTGAGAAACTTTCACACTGCGGCAATTGCAGACTTATTGTACTTGTACAATAATTTAACCATGATTTTTTTTTTTTTTTTTTTTTTGGTAAAGATATGTAGCAAACTTCTGGCATCAAATGAAGAGTCACCGTGCACCCAGAAATTTTATTGTTAGTATAATTTACATATACCTACACTTCATTTAAGTATATAAACGTCATCTACCATTTTTTGAATTACAATTTTTTTTTTTTTTTTTTTTTTTTTTAAATCTTCATGCTAACCGGCTTTTTTAAAGAATTTGATTTTTTTTAATTATTATTTTAGGTATATTCCTTACAGGAGATCTACCCACTGCAATGGTTCTCATGACACGACTTCAGGAAAATTTCTTCATATCTTCACCGATCATGACCCCTAGAACCCAAAACCTCCCTCCGTTCAAAAGTTTATATATATATATATATATATATATATATATACATACATACATATGTAAGTACAACGCTTTTTCCCATGTTAAGTTGTGAAGACGATAATTGGAGTAATTTTTATTTAAATTTAACCAGCTTGGGATATGTTGCCAAGACAGTAAAAATCTCGGTCGAGTTCGTAGATGGGCATCCAACTCAAAGGGGGTGGAAATGGTGCGGTTGGAAATTTCCATTTGCCCATAATATCTTTAATATTGAAAATAGAAAAATACTTCAAATCAGGCGAATTACTTTTGTATTTAAACTTTTGCAATAACTTCAATTGCTTAAAAGTTACAAGTTAAAAAGTAATTTTTCATCAATTTAAATCAAGCCAACTTTTTCTATAGCTTTAATTGCTTAAATTTATGATCTGATGCTTACGTCACGTGCAAACGATAATATAAAAGATCACTGAAAATATAAAAACTATGGTAACAGCTTTAATTAATCATTTAAAAATATAAAATTAAAGAAATACGTTAGTCTTGGTAAAAATATCGTTTGTGGTGAATAGTTTAGAACGCCAGTATACGCAAGAATTTAAAGTTTGCGATTGAAATTGAGAGTAATACGTTACAGCTTCCTTTGGTTTTTTATCTTGTGGAAACAAAATATTGGTCTGTGAAGAGATATGAGGTTTTTGCGTGGGAAGAAAATATAATGACGTCAAAGCTGCCATTTTTTATCGCCAAGCTCGTCAAATTTTGTCATCAAATAACAAATTTCGTAGCCAAGTCAAAAATTTCGTCGCCAACTATTAAATTTTGCCGCCAAACCATAAATTTCATTGCTAATTGGCAAGTTTTATCACCCAATTATAAATCTTTATGGCTTATATTTGCTGAATGATTATGAACTTAGATTTTAAAAAAATGAATCATTTACTGACCAATAAATCTAGCCTAAAATTTTAAGTAGAATGAATAATAGTAGTTGATAATTAAATTTCTTAAAAACAGAATAGCGACGTAAATATTGCGATGTGTGGGAGCAAAGCCATTAACTAAGTATGTGTAACGCATATGTAATATTTCTTTTCTTTTGTAACATTAACGTAAAGGACTCTACCTGTCCCTTTAAGCTTGCCGAAAAGGGATTTTTTAAAATTTGTAACGACTTTTGGCTCACCTGGTTATATGCACACACACATGCATGTATGTTCATATTGCATGCATTAATGTACATTTATTATGCATTGGCTTTTACAAAAGTTTAAAACTGCACATTTTATTGATCAAAATATTTAAAAAAAATTACGCAAAAAAGTAAATAAACAAAATAAATTATGCTTAAATTTTAAATATTAAATAACAGGAATAATAATTATTTTTATTTAACTTTTCCTCAAATCAATCTTTAAGTTAGCTATAAAAAATTTCGTAATACATTAATAGTTATTTAATAGAAAATTACTTTAAATTACATAAGTTTAATTTAATGATTAGCAATTTATAATCTTATAATAGGATTAAAATGTCCAACAGAATTGAAAAAAAAAAAAAAAAAAAAAAATAAAACTTTACAAAAGCAAATTTGTTACTTCTGTAATTAGATTTGCGGAATATTTCAATTGAAATTCAATAAGTAATTAACAATATTTTTAAATGAAGATTAAAAAAAAAAAAAAAAAAAAGGTTTAATTTAATCTAGAAAGATAAACTAATGAATAGCTTTTAAATAAAGAATTTTATTTACATTTGCATATATTTAAATAATTGATTTTATTTTCTTAAAATAGATTACTTAATTTTATCCTTATCAGATGAGTTTATTATATATATATATATATATATATATATATGTGTGTGTGTGTGTGTGTGTGTGTGTGTGTGTGTGTGTGTGTATGTATATATTTAATTTATAGTCAAATAATATAATTAAAAGTATTCGTCCCACAAACACACCAGATTTGAGACTGTAAGTAACCTTACAGTATGGAAATATGCAATGTATTTCATTAGTTATGTAATAGCTGTACGCGTTCAGCACCGATAAATGAAGAATGCCTATTATACTTTGTGTACAAAACACAAAGTGGATTTTTTAATATTTTTTAAATTACTATTGTTTGTACTACCAGCGATTCCCCGGTCTAAGCTGTCAGTGGATGCGTTATCAAGCTGCCGTTATTAGCATCAAATTAATGCAGTAGCTGCCCTATCTGAATGTTTATGCACAATCTTTATTTTTCTTTAAGCAATGCAAAATATCAGGAAATGAATTAAATAAAATGAGGGTGGAGGGATCAGCAATTGTCCAAAGAAAAATGTTTATCAATTAAAATTATTTCCAAACAGTATTTCTTATCTTATATATTATTCCTTTTTATTTGTATAGTATAAAAAATGAATTGAGTCTAAAACAGAGTTTTTTATACACAAATTACACAGTCAATTTACGTGGTCAATTATAGCACAGTGTGTTTGTAAAATTTATTTTTACAAATTCTGTCATACTTTTAGTACACGATGTAAAATAAACTTTCTTCAATTTTTACTCACATGTACTACATTTTTTATTATATTGTTGTAAAATCATTTGTTACAATTATGATTCTGTTGTTCTGTATTTTTGTAGGAATGGCATGGAAGGAGGTGATGCGTCTGGGAAAAATAAATAAATAAACCAAAATATTATCTTCAGAAATCATTAACTAACATAACATTGGCTGCTGATTTGGTGGTCCCAACATTGTTTATGTGGTAGCTCTGTTATTGTAGCAGACATCAGAAATAGACAAAAGTTAACTTCACTTACTCTGAATCCTAATACTCTATATGTCAACTCCTCTTACACCCTTCCTCGAAGATTGTACATTACAAAGCAACTTCGATCTATAACAAAGCAACACTAGCAATACTTATATAATGAAGCCATTGGCTACATCTATTAGAATAGACCGGAGACTAGTAACCTATTTGTTCCTGAACATCACATCTCCACCAATCCAGAAATTTATTCGCTAGACCGACACTCCAATTCCACCAAAGTACTTTTCCTCCACCTCCCCCTGTCACATAATTTCTCTGTGGTCTTCAATTTGGCAGGGACATGTTTAAAGAGTTTTTTTTTTTTTTTTCCAGCTTTTCATATTGTATTCTTGTTGTAATTTCATATTATGAGACTTTTCTTTGGACTTTCCGTGGTATGAGAGAGAAACCATTTAAAACATGTAAAATCTAAAGAACTAGCTGTCAAGAAAGCGATTTTCGCCAAAATAAGGCAACCATTCACCCAAAAACCATAGTGTTGTTCGCGGAATTTTCGTCTCTAGCCAGTATAAAGAATACGTTTTATACTTCTTATCAGTACTAATAATCAGAAAATAACAATGTTCTTTCTAGGACTCGAACGCATAATCATCTATACAAGTTTTTAACTCCAAGGCAAACTCACCACCGAGCTTGTAAACTTCCTCTGTTCTTTCCATTTCAAAATTAAATAACTTTAAGATTGACGTTGATTGGTTAATAAATGATTAATAGATTGGTTAATAAATGGGCTCTATAAAATTTTAGTCCCCGATGTAAAACATAATGTGAAGAAACAAGGCTATAATAGTTTCTGGAGAATTCGATGTGAAACATTACAGCAGCCAGTCCTTAATTTACATTAGGAAATGCTTTATTTTACAGTGTACACTTCTATGAGTAAACATGTACAGTCAGCCAAAAAAAAAAAAAAAAAAAAAACGCCACCCCCCCACCTAATTTTGCCGTAAATTATCGTAGAAACATGTGGTTGGTACCAATCGATTTGTAATAACGTCTAGTTTATAATGATATAGTTAGATTTTGCTTAAGGGGTCGTCTACATATTAAAACTTGCATCAACTTCATTTTTTTCAATGGTAACCCCCATTTTTTATAATTTATTTGAATTCTTTGGACAAAATCATCGCGGAAAATGGTATAGTTTATATATTATGCTCAATTCTTCACAGAGTTATGAGCTGTGAAACTTTGAGGGTGCTAATGTTAAATGAATGTGACAAACATTAATTCATATCTTCCAAAATAATTATGATATTAAAATTCTGTTTTTTTTTTTTTTTTTTTTTTTTTATATGATAGAATGAAGTGATCCAAGCATATCCCATGCATATTTTTGATAATTTTTTTTTTTTTTTTTTTTTTTTTTGACATATGAAAATTATTAATAATTTCATATTTGAAAAAATTATGAATTATGACCTATGTTAATTTTTGCATAAATAGAACGGGCATCATCAAAAACATGGGTTTCCAAATTTACAGCTCGTTCTTAACATTATTTTTTGAGTTACAGTGATATTTCACTTTTTACTTGTGTTAGGGGGCCGTCACTTACAATAATTTGCATCCTCTGTGAGTAAATAACTGTATATATTTTAACAAAAAACTAATTTAATTTAACTCAGTGTTATTCTAATTGTTTTCTAAGTCACATTTCGATGTTTATGATACAAATTGGATTATTTTTTATAAAATTATCACAATGCAAGCGACAGGTTGTGAAAGAATTCCAAAATAAATGAAGTCCCGCCTCTATATTGCAGAAACAATATTAAAAAAACTAGTTTTCATATTCGCATAATAATCTATTTGTGTCGCTGTTATGCATAAATGTCAATAGCATTTACTACATCGAATGCTGAAGACAAAATTTAAACGATTTGATTGGAAGTATGTAAAAGTTTTCTTTTATATTGTAAAGCTTTAGAAAAACTGTGTAAAGGCGTGGCTTCCGTTCAAAGAGGTTTATACTCGATTCTGAAATGTTAAGTCTTTGTTTTTAAATATTACATAACGTTTCCCAGTTTCTCACTGCTAAAATTATATTTTGTCCCTTTTGTCTTTTGTTTTTAACTTGAATATTCTACGTTTTGTGCACCTCAAGTTAAGTATCATGACGGTAAAAAAAACGCGGTAAGACGAGGACTATTATATTTTAATCACATTAAAACTGAGACAGATAATACATATTAAAAATATACACTTTAAAATATTAAAAACACAAAAACATAAATTTAAACGTTTCGAGCCTATTACAGGCTCCTCATCAGTATAAACATCAAGTGCAAATGATGAGATGAACAACAGACTTTATGTGAGTACAACGTATTCATCAGGAACTGCGCATGCCTCATTAAGTGGAGAAAAAATGTTGATTTGTGTACCAGCCCTCCAGGAAAATTCTTGAGTGATAATTTAAACAATTAGATACGATTATTTTAGTATTGTTAAAATCAGGTAAATGGTCAGTTTCTATGGCATGTTGTACTATTTTTGAATGTATATCACGGTTTTTGAAATTTGTTTTATGTTCCTTAATTCGAGTATGAAGAGAACGGCCAGTTTGACCAATATAAACTGAACTACAAGATTTACAAGGGATATTATAAACAACACCAGTACGGGAAAAAGGGGGGATAAGAGTTTTAAAATTTGAAAGGAAATTACGAATTAGAAATTGAGGTTTATAGGAAACAGATAAATTAACAGTGCGTAAAACTTTGGCAATAGATTCAGAAATATTTTTATAGTATGGAATAGTAACAAACGATTTAGGTGAATTAGATGAATTAGTTTTATGATTATCCTTATTAAAATCATACTCTTTTAATTTTCTTTTAAGCCAGCGAGAGGGATAGTTATTACGCTTTAAGTCTGAAAAAATCCTTTTCAATTCAAACTGGAAAAGTTCATCGGTACTGCAATATAATTTTGCGCGGTGAAGTAACGTATGAAAAACAGCAGATTTATGTGAAGAAGGGTTAACTGAATTAAAATTTAAATATTGGCCTGAAAATGTAGGTTTCCTATAAACAGAAGTAACAAATTTAGAATAAGTATCAGAAGATGAACGCTCAATTAAAATATCTAAGAAAGGGAGTTTATTATCTTTTTCTTGTTCTAAGGTAAACTGAATTGAAGGATTAACGGAATTAGCATATTTAAGAATATCAGATACATAATGATTATCAGTGATTATAAAAACATCGTCCACAAATCTACGCCAAAAATAAATATTTTTATGTAAATGAGAATTAATTTGATTTTCAATAAACTGCATGACTATTTCAGCAACTCTAACTGAAATGGGGGAGCCCATAGCAGTGACATTAATTTGTTGGTAATAAGAATTATTAAAACTAAAACAGTTGGAAGTTAAACAAAAAGAAATAAGTTCAATTAAAGTATCAGTATCTAAATAATTGTTGAAAGAAATGTTATCGCAAGATTTTCGAATAATATCACAAGCATAAGGGGTAGGGATAGATGTGAACAGAGAAACAACATCTAGTGAAATCATTAAACTATCAGAGGGAACATTACTTTGTTTTAAATCATCAAGAAAGCTATAAGCAGAAAGTATACTAAACTGGGAATTCGATGTAAAAGGTTTAAGATAATCAGACAGAAAACGAGATAAATTATACAGTGGGGATTTAGAATAATCTATAATTGGACGAAGAGGAGAATCTGGTTTATGTATCTTTGGTAAGCCATAGAAAATAGGTGCTGAACCGGAGTAACATCTCAAAGTTTTAGCTGTAGAAGAGTCAAATAATTCAAGTTTTTTAAATTTACTAATTAAACTGTTCAATTTTCTCTGGATGGCAGGGGTATTATCTTTATTAAGCAGTTTATATGTAGAATTATCATTTAATAAAGTTAAAGCTTTCTTTTCATAATCATGCCTATCCAGAATAACTGTAACACGGCCTTTATCTGCACGAGTAACAACAATTGAAGGATCACTTGACAACTGTTTCTTAAATATGCTAATTCCGTTAATCCTTCAATTCAGTTTACCTTAGAACAAGAAAAAGATAATAAACTCCCTTTCTTAGATATTTTAATTGAGCGTTCATCTTCTGATACTTATTCTAAATTTGTTACTTCTGTTTATAGGAAACCTACATTTTCAGGCCAATATTTAAATTTTAATTCAGTTAACCCTTCTTCACATAAATCTGCTGTTTTTCATACGTTACTTCACCGCGCAAAATTATATTGCAGTACCGATGAACTTTTCCAGTTTGAATTGAAAATGATTTTTTCAGACTTAAAGCGTAATAACTATCCCTCTCGCTGGCTTAAAAGAAAATTAAAAGAGTATGATTTTAATAAGGATAATTAATTCATCTAATTCACCTAAATCGTTTGTTACTATTCCATACTATAAAAATATTTCTGAATCTATTGCCAAAGTTTTACGCACTGTTAATTTATCTGTTTCCTATAAACCTCAATTTCTAATTCGTAATTTCCTTTCAAATTTTAAAACTGTTATCCCCCCTTTTTCCCGTACTGGTGTTGTTTATAATATCCCTTGTAAATCTTGTAGTTCAGTTTATATTGGTCAAACTGGCCGTTCTCTTCATACTCAAATTAAGGAACATAAAACAAATTTCAAAAACCGTGATATACATTCAAAAATAGTACAACATGACATAGAAACTGACCATTTACCTGATTTTAACAATACTAAAATAATCGTATCTAATTGTTTAAATTATCACTCAAGAATTTTCCTGGAGGGCTGGTACACAAATCAACATTTTTCTCCACTTAATGAGGCATGCGCAGTTCCTGATGAATACGTTGTACTCACATAAAGTCTGTTGTTCATCTCATCATTTGCACTTGATGTTTATACTGATGAGGAGCCTGTAATAGGCTCGAAACGTTTAAATTTATGTTTTTGTGTTTTTAATATTTTAAAGTGTATATTTTTAATATGTATTATCTGTCTCAGTTTTAATGTGATTAAAATATAATTTTACTACGAGACGTAATGATTTTTAAATATTTTTTAAACGAGGACTATTATTTGAAAGAACAATACGCAGTGAACAATACTTCTGTTTTTTCCTTCTTTAAAATTAATATAATTGATTTTTAATAATTTTTATCTCATTTTTTAAAACAAATTTTCTGTTTTAATCTTGTTGTGACATTTTCGCATTCGCTTACTCTACCGTTTATGCTTTTTAAATTTTATCGCACGACGTAACATAATAAAATATAAAATTTTTATTAAATGTGTTTTTTTTAATACTGAATAATAAAGTAGTGTTTTTTTTTTTTTTTCTATCTAGTTTTTAATATCTATTATTAAAACAAAGTGCAATATTATTTATTTTCTATTATTCTAATCAAGGCGTAAAACTGGCGTCACATATATCACGAAAAAAGAATTTAAAACAAAGTAATATGTCTTATTACTTTTAAAGATATAGATTTTTCACATTTAAAATTAAGAATTCAAGTACAGTAGATGACTGCAGGCCGGAGAATATTCGTTCTAGGCAATAGGAAACCGTTTTTTCTATATCCATATTTCTTTTCATATGGATATACATAATAATTATACTCTTTCTATTGAAAGTATTTGTATTCATACTATTTTGTTTATATATATATGAATATAAGTAATATTCTTAAGAAATATCGTAACACACAAATTGTGAAAGAAACGCCCACTGAAGGAGTTACAGATTTCAAAATGACGTGAAACTACGTCAGTGGTCTCGAAAATGTTAAGTATCCTTTCTCAGATTTTAGTTTAAATCTTGTTATCTGTATTTTTGTATATTATCTATTGTTGGTTTGTACGCCTAAAATTAAATGTAAATCTTTATAGTAACACTTTCATGCGAGGCTTACTGTATAAAATAAAAATATACCCACCAAATGTAGATAATAATTGTTAGTTAGTAGATTTTAATTGTTTATATATATATATATATATATATATATATATATATATATATATATATATATATATATATATATATATATATATATATATATATATATATATATATATATTATTATATATGTATTTTAACTTAAATTTTTGTCTCTTAAATAAAACAGTTTTTGCTTTAAGAAGTAGATAATTCTTTTTCTTAAATATTAAACACTTTTTTTTTTTTTTTTTAAACCGCTATTAATATTATTATCATTATTACTATTGTTCTTTTACCTTGGTATCTAGATTTTTGTAATTCAACATTGTAGGGTTCATATGATTGTGATTCAAGCTATTTAATTTTCTTTATATGAAGTGATGTATTTAACTATATAATGTTTAATATATTGAAACCAATAAAAATCTTTTAATTTATAAGCTAATCACAGAAAGTTCTACGAATTTGAATCGTTTTTTATTTTATAACAAACATTTTCAAACATTTTTTTCGGTGTGAAAGTTAATAAATAATGTATATTGGGTGGTAGATCACGATTTATTTTTTCTAAATGTATAAATGGTCCCCTAACAAATTTTCACGTGTAACTCTGTTTGGAATTGATTTAAAGTATATAAATAGGTATGTTTTCCGAACTGCCTTGATCTCAGAAATCTGAATATGAGGTCAAAAAAAGGGGTCGTCATTGAAGTTTATACGTGTTTTAATATGTAGATGACCCCTTAAGCAAAGTCTGACTACACCATTAAAAACTAGACGTTATTACAGATCGATAGGTACCAGCTGCATTATTCTACGATAATTTACGGCGAAATTAGGTGGGGGGTGGCGTTTTTTTTTGGCTGACTCTACAATTTTTATGTTAAAAAATTCCTCTTTCATAAAGTCATTTTTGTTTATATTTGCTAATAAATGTCATTCAAAATACAAAAACATTTCTAAAATAGCTTTATTTACAAATAATTTAAAAATATGTCTTTACGATGAAATTTCTTTAAAATGAAATGAGGAAGATACCCCTTTCATGGAGAAAAAACATTTTGATGGCTGTCTTTCGAAAACCCTTAGGACAGAGTTCCAGACCATCGCCAATTTCGCATAGTGTAGCAATAGTGCGACATAAAAACCAAAAACTCAAATTATGCATGCAAAAATAAAATAAAAAATAATAATAAAGTAATATATTTATTTTAAACAGACGTGTAAAAAAAAAATATTTTAGAAAGTATAAGCGTTTTAATTTATAAAACTAACATTATTATTATTATTATTTTAAAATAAGATATTTTATAATTTAAACATTATTAAACTACAGAGGATTGTTTAATTTATCACTTTATTAAAATAAATTTTTCTTAGCAATGCGTGCCAGTATTCTCTAAAATCAATATCTTTATCTCCTTACGGTAACTGCTTCCTTTTGTTTAATGAGAAAATAATAGCGTCAAATTACGAAATGATTGTTCGTGCATCAGTTGTTAAAAAAAAAAAAAAAAAAAAAAAAAAAAGCTTTCCGATTTAAGGAAAAACGTAAAAACTGTATATATTTGTATGTCCTATATAAAGGAAGATTTTTCTTTAACATGATAGTAAGAATGAAAAATAAAATATTTAATTATTTTCATTAGCTATAAAATATTCAAAGGTTTTTTTTTTTTCTTTTTTTTACTTAATATATATACTTTTTTATATGCTCAATAGAAAAAAAACAATGGTGTAGTTAATTTTTTGAATTCTTCGATTGATTTTCGATTGATTAATGCATTTTGTGAAGTCGTGGTCGCGATTTGACCACATTTAGAAAATGTTTGTCAGTGTGCGTATTTGTATGCGTGACAATGTCTGTTTACCTATTGTGGCAGCCCTAGTTCACAAGTTAATTCATAGAATTTCATTAAAATTTGTATGTATTTGCACATTGACATAAGTTAATGCTTAGGTACTTTTTGCTTAATCCCTTATAACCAGAAGCATTGTCATCATTTCTTTTCATAAAATAGAATATGGCATTATAAGACAAAATTCAGCATAAATGGTGCACAAAGAGAATTGTTTTTAATGACTCAGTGTAAAAGTAAACTGAATTATTATTAAAAGTAATAGCCAACTCAGAAAAAAGAATATATATATATATATATATATATATATATATATATATTTGCATATTTGCATTATTTCCCCCTAGGGGAAAGTAACTAATTTTCAATATAAGTAATTTTCAATATAAGTAATTAATTAAAAAAAAACTCGTCACAACAATTAAAACAAATGCTTTAATCATGCATCTGTAATATTTAAAAAAGAATGTACCATAAATATATATATATATATATTATTCAATTTCATCATATTTAAAATGACATTTAGTTGTATGAAAATTTATAATTAGCTTCGCCTCGGCATAATTTGTTGTGTATTAAATTTCGCTGTATATTGCTTACATGTAGTATTTTCAATCTTTTTTTTTTTTTTTTTTTTCAAATTTTTTATGATATGGACAAAAATATTTTTTTTGTGATATGAGCAGTATGGACAAAATTTCCATAAAAATGCTTAAAATTAGATTTTTTTATACCAATCGTTGCGAGCTTGCAAAGTTTTATTAATAATATCAATAGCTCCTCGATAAAAAATATTGTATATTTAGGAGCAGCACCTGCAAATTTCCGGGGGAATTTCCCATTAATAAATTAAATTTTCAACATGGTTATTTTTAAAAAGTACTCGTTGATTCCTTGAAAACGAAACGTTGAGACATGATTCTGTAAAAATGTAAAATGAAGTTGTCAATTATTATTTTCATTTCATACCATCAATAAAAAACAACATATTATTTATTTCATTTCATTTTATTTATTGTTATTGTTGTTGTCATTTTACTGTTATTATTATTGCACTGTTATTACAAAATTAAATACAGTAAAGGTCTTCTTAAATCTAAATTATGTGAAGTTGTTTAAAAAAAATTGTGATTGCCACAACGTATTTATTATCTTTTTTTTTTTTTCTTTTACTAAAGAAAAACGTACATTGAATTTAACATTCGGTATTTTATAGTTATATATATATATATATATGTGTGTGTGTGTGTGTGTGTGTGTGTGTGTGTGTGTGTGTGTGTGTGTATGTGTGTCTGCATCTTTATTATTTCAAGGTTAAATAATACATTTACCAAATTTACTAAAATAATTCACAACATAATTAATTATTTTCCACACAAACGCGTAACGTTGTATAATATGGGAATTTAACTGTTTTAGTATTACAATTATTTTTACGATTTTCAATAATTTAACATTGTAGAAATTGAAAATTTTAGAAAAAAAATATTTATCTAACTGGGGAAAATTTAACAAGTATATATATATATATATACACCGTCTGCTAGTTCTAATTATTATTTTTTTATTATTATTATTTGATGCTAAAAAAAGAATCTTCTCAATGAGATTTGCACCAATTGTTTTCCCAAAAAGCATATAGAATAATTTAGGGGGATAGTCACATTTATTTTTATTGCTGTAGTTTACCAAATAAATAAATAAAAAAAAAAATTAAAGTGAAAGATAAGAGATTATATTTACACACTTATGCTGAAAGTTAAAACTATGCGCATTTTATTTTATTTATTTATTTTAATTTATTTTATTATTATTATTATTATTATTATTATTATTATTATTATTATTATTAACAATGAATTTTTGTTTGGGGGTATGGTGCATTTTCTCGAGATAAATTCGAGTCGGAAGTTTCCTGCATAATCACATACGCACACTACGACTCGTTGATGTATCTATTCATCGAGAAATATCATTTTAACCTTACGCTGATTCGTACAAATATAGATGTATTGATTTAAATTTTCAGCAATTTTCTATGCATACATCATTGGTCATAAAAGTATCATTACTGCTTGCATCATACCGAAACCAGTTACGCTGTATGGAAATGAAGAATTTGATTTAACTTAATTGCCATCGTTCTGTAACTAAAGAGCTGTCTGTAGTATTTTGATGTCATTTGCAGGTATTTAATGTCATCATTGTATAGTTTTGACTTT
The DNA here is from genome assembly GCA_963930645.1 of Salticus scenicus. Lineage (NCBI taxonomy): Eukaryota > Metazoa > Arthropoda > Arachnida > Araneae > Salticidae > Salticus > Salticus scenicus. The sequence continues at coordinate 22,274,729 of OZ005661.1, read as the reverse complement.
CAAATTGTTACCACGTTTTTATTGATTTACTCTAGTGTGTGTCTGTTTCTCTGTACGGAAAGATTCGTAAAATCGATTTTTAATTAACTTCCGAATAAATTAGAGGCTTGGAACTTTAAACTTAGGTCAGAACCGTATGGCAATACAATATTAACCCGCTTTCTTGTCTGAAATGTCTGACCCTTTCAATATTGATGCCTGTTATCAGTACAATTATAATGGTTTCTCGCGTTATTTTATTCTTTTTAGACCTTTTTAAAAATTAGCATATTAAAATACATATTTTAATTAAAAGCAGAAAGCGAACCTTTAAAGTGATGATTTGTTTCAATTGTAGGAATTTTAAAGAAAGATGTATGTAAATAATTATAAAATAAAATAAAATTACTAAACATATTTTTTTTTAAATCAAAATAAGACTTTTTTTTTTTTTTTTTTTTTTATATATATATATATATATATATATATATAAATTAGAATAATAGCAACTGTTATATGAAACATTCAGTGTCCTCCAAAAGTCCCTCCTACCCCTCCTATATTGGGAGCGCGTCGGAATTTCTGAAAACTGTAATACATGTGTTCATTCAATATGAAGGAGACTTGTTGTAATTTAAGAAATGGGTCGGAGGCACACGGAGTCCAGTAGTAGTGCAAACTTTAAAATATCAAGTGGGAAGAGAAGTATTTTCAGTTCGAAAGATCTTAGTATTTAAACAACCATTTGGGGGAAAAAGTTTATCGTACAAAACTTTTTAGGAAGCTCTGACGAATTAGTTTAAATGCTTCCCCATTCCCAATGAATCTTGAGAAAACTTTAAAAATTCTGAAAATTTTAAAAAATCGTACAATCAGTTTCAGAGAGACATCATTGAAATTTCAAACGAGAAGTTACTTTTAGCTCTTAGAAAATCTCTTCTACACAACGGGATTTCATGAAATTATATATATATATATATATATATATATATATATATATAAGTATTCCGTCAATGTATTAGGAAGTTTTGATTTAAAAAAATAAATGGTTATGTGATGACTTAAAAGGGTTAAGTTTGAAATGCTAATGAAGAGGATAATCCGTATTTCATTGAAAGATCTTCTAAGCGATTCTAGTTTAACTGCAGTTTTCAAAAATTCGGAGGCATTACTCTCGACTTAAAAAAAAAAAAGTACTTATCCTTTATAACTTTTTAAAATATACCACAAAGTCATTTTAATTGATTGTCTTTAGAAAAATATTCGAATAGATGATAAGCTCCTAGCATACGAAATTTCAAAAACTGCCTTTATAGATACAAAAAATAATAAAAATGCATAAGAAGACTGACATTTTAAGTAATAAATAAAAAAACTTAAAAGAGTTTGGTACACAGCCGATTTATCTGCAGAACTGTTGCCTATTTTGTTCGTCTGACGAAGGATCGTGCTTTTTTTTCAACCTGAAACAAGAAGGGTTTTTTTCTGCATTTTTTCTGCATTTATTTTATATATCTATTAGATGCAACTTATACCCCTACAATCTAATTTTACAAAATCAAGCGAGGCTCTTTTTAGGTTCATAGTTGCATAGTTCTCAAAATTTTCAATGTGATCCCAAAGCGCAGATCAAAGAGTGGGGATTATTTGCAGCATATTCATTTCGGATATTAAAAAAAAATAAAAAAATGGTAAGATATATTTTTAAATAGGTTTGAGAAAACCTTTTTAACGAATTAATAAAAATCTCTCCTCCCCCCCCCCCCCCCGTTTGAAGCGTACTCCCTAGATGCCTTCTCTTTTCCTCAAGCTCCATTACAAAAAACTAAATTAAGTCTGCCTCAAACTGATTATTATTTTTTTTTTTTCTTTTAAACAACTTTCAGAATTTTCTAGGATTTTTCAAATTTCAGTGAAAAGGGGCGAGAATTTGAAAAGGCAAAACTTTTTTGCCAGAATGTTTGTCTTGAAAAAACATTTCAATCGATCTTTTAAAAAATCTCCTTCTGATTAGTAATTTTGAAGTTTTTCTTCTAGCGGTAACCCTGTGACCTCCTCCAGACCCACTTTCTTTAATTAAATAAAATCTCCCTCAACTTCATTGCACATATGTTTTACAGTTTTCTGGATTTCCGACGTATTTTCTAGACACAGGGTTTAGAATGGGACTGTTTGCATACTCTGTATATGTTATATAACTGTGCGTCTGAAAATTTTAAAGACAGGTGATTTTTTGAGATAACAGTTAAAAAAAATGGGACAATAATAATAATAATAAAATGGTAAGCATATGGAATCAGAATATAAGTGTATTACAACAAAGAAATTATAGCATAGGTTTTGCAGAATTTTTGTAAAATAAATAAATAAATAAATAAATAAATAAATACATAAAATAAAATAAAAATGAAAATGAAAATAAATAATAAAATATGCTGTCTCAAAAACACAAAGACTTTTAGAGTATTGGATATTCAAATTTTAATTTTGGAGCCATTGTTTGAATTATCTTGGAAATTATGTCAGTAAAGCTTAAAACTAGAGTTTAGGAAATGTGTGGTAGTAAAAAGTACAAACTCCGCTCTTCTTTATGCCTTAATTTCTGGATAATCGAAAACTGAAAACTATGGACTTACATTTTTCATTCAGGTACTCCCATAAAAGTTTTAAACTGCATTTAGTTCTAGATTGGTGGATTACCAGTCTATAACAGTAAATTAATTCTGCGTAAACCAAGCTTTTGTTGAGAAGGAGATATGAATCTACGCATCATTCTGTTGGAATTTCCAACTTTCCACCGTATACTATTAAGAAAAGCAATATCGTCAATATCTAATGTTCCGTTGGAACAGAAAGAACACAGACCATAATGGAACCCTTCTTTTCCGACAAAAGATTTCATGAGATGAATAATGTCACTATAATTATTTCATTTGCCACTGCATTCATAATTAAATTCTCCAAGGAAAAATACTACAAAAATATGCAAATCTAATCTGACCTGTTTATATGGAGGAAAACGTATCAGAAATTAAATGCGAATTTTGGTTGTGACGTTTCAAAGATGGAAATTTTGATGTTACTGATTGAGAACGCAGCGCCTTTTTCCTGAAGAATATACATGAGAATTTACAAACATTGATAGGTGAATTTGCATTTCAAATGAAAAAAATAAATTTCTGAACATTTAGAAGTATCATAAAAACGATTTCTAGCTGTTTACACGGAATGGAGAAGATTCATAAAGCAGGGAGATCATGAACTGATCCAGAGGAACAAAACTGAGCGTATCTTGAAGTACTTGAATCTGCTCAACAAACAACAAGAAATTTTTTCTTGTAGAACAATATGACAGAAGATGAAAAATGAATATGATATGACAATTCAAAACGCAAAATTAATTAGGGGAATCCCAGAAAAACAACAATGTCGACGCTGAAACGAGCCATTCACTGTAAAAAAAAAAAAAAATGCCTATGCATCTGGTGGGATATGAAGAGTGTGCTTAGCTAAAAACTGTTGGAGGCCAGTATAAGTGTAACTGCCAAATGCTATACTCAACTATTCCTTAAAATAAGCCGGTCGGAAATAGATACACAAACTAAATAGGTTGGGAAATTTAAACTGATAACTATACTTTCTTTATCTTTATATGATTAAATAAAGTAATATAGAAAGAAGGTTTAAATGCATTTAACAACCGTTTATTTGGATATAGTTAGCTTATATTTTTACATATAAAGTTGTATTTTTTATACCCACTGATATATTAGGTCATTTCAAAAGTTCGTGCTGTTTTTTGTTGCATCATTTCTTAAAAATACATAAAATGACAATTTTTAATCAAAATACTCTCCATTACTTTCTACAACCTTTGCCCATTTTTCGGATAACAAATGTATACCACAGCGATAGAAGCTCTTATCTTTGGAGGCAATAAAATGTTACGCGTCCGCACGAACTTTTGCAACGACCGAATAAATTAGAAACATTTGCCCAGAAAATTACTACCAGTTACATCAAACACTTTGCACAAAAGTGTAAAATTCATTGATAAACATACTAGGGAACTTGAATGAAATGTTACAGAATGAGCCCAATAAAAAAAAAAAAAAGTAATATGTAGCATTTTTCTAGAAATAAGTTCCATAATTTAAAGAATTGTTAGTGGAAAATAATTATGAAATAGATATTGAAACTCGAAATAACTTATTCTAGGTTTCAAAATCAATATTTTCATTGGACTGCTTTCTTTTATTTTACGTTGTGGGAAGGAACTTTTGTGTTTAAAAATGTATTATACCCCAGTTTTTTAATTTATAATTAATTCTTATTTACACTACCTACCGATAAGTATATGGACACTTTCGAATTTAGGCATTTTTTATATATATATATATATCTAGAAAAGTTCTATTGGAATTATCTTGAAACTTTCATAGCGTAAAGAACACGTTATACCTCATATATTTCATCAAAAGTTGCGTTCTGAAAAATAAAAAGGGACCAATAAAAAATTAAAGAAAAAAATCAAAATGTTTTGGATCACCGTGCAAAAAGTAATGCTATTAATGTGGTTTTGCTGTAGCATGTGAGTAAGAGGAATTTTTGCAATATCTGTATAAATACTTAAGATGCTTCCGCATATATTCATATATTTGTATATTCATCATGTGTATATTCATATATATATTCATCATTCATTATTCGAATATATATATATTAACATTGCAAAAGAAAAAGAAATCCATATTTTTAATTTTACACGTACAATATTAGACCCAGAGAAAAGACATTTTCAGAAAAATTGGTATACATCATTAGACACAGCATACTTCAGTCAGAATGCAAAATGTTAAATATCTTACGACATATGAGCATTTTTACTAAATTTTTTTTATCTTCAAATGTGACAGCTTAATATATATATATATATTTCCCAATTTAATAGCCAAATATATTGAGCAAATTATATGAAAGCTCCAAGCAAATATCGTATAAATTTAAAGAGTCATATGAGTTAGAATGAACAGCTCCCCCCTCCCCCCCCCAAAAAAAAATACGATAGGGGGGGAGGGGGTTATCAATATTTATTTACGATTAGCGAGCACTGTATTGCCAATTAATTGAATCAAAATAAAAATGTGAGTAAAACTCCTTATAATTTAGCTTTTATTTTGAGAGAACTGAAATTCTGTTCATTATGTCTCTCTAACTCTTTAAACTTACATAATAACAGTTTGAGGTTTATATATAAGTTGCTCAATATATTTGGCTATTAAATTATGCAAATGAAACTTTAAAAAAAATAGCTCATGCGTAGTTAAAATTATTTAGCAAAAATGCTCTTACTTCCTAAGATACTTAGCATTTTTGTATTTTAATTGCAGTATGCTGTCTCTAATGAAGTTTGCCAAATTTTCTGAAAATATCTTTGCTCTGGGTCTAATACCATACGTGTTATAATTCAATAAGTCTTTTTTTTTTTTTTTTTTTTTTTTTTTTTTTCAATGTAAAATAATAATAAAAAAAAAAAAAAAAAAACGTTATGGATATATATGGTAGCCTCCTAAAAATTTATACAGGTAATGCGAAAATTCCTCTTAATCCGATGCTGTAGCCAAAATGCATTTCAAGCAATAATTTTTACAGGGTGATCAAAAACAATTTGATTTTTTTTAATTTTTTACTGGTTCTCTTTTCCTTTTCAGGACACAACTTTTGCTGAAATATATGAGGTATAACGTGCTCTTTACGCTACCAAAGTTTCAAAATGATTCCAAAAGAACTTTTCTAGATATTTTACAAAATGTCTGAATCCGAAAGTATCCAAATACTTATTGGTAAGTAGTGTATTTAAAAAAATAATAATAATAAGACATATATAAGTAAAATTTTTTTACTGCACAATTGTCTCGTATTACAAATATTTGTACGAAAAATTGCATTTTGTTATTATATTTTGAACAGAAACGTGTCAATACTGATTAATCTATCATGCAACTACTTATATAAAATTTTATTTTATTTTAACAGTCTATCGGTAAGAAAAATAATCTTTTGGATTACAGCAACTTGAAAGATTCTATTAATTAGGTTCATTAAATTTCGCCATAGGAATGTGATATATACATGTACAAATTTATTTAGCTATTTATATGCTATAGTACAATTTTCCGTCGCATATATATTATTATACGTATTAAAATATTTAAGGTTATCCAATTTTCTACAGTTATAAAATTGTAATAAATAGCTTATGTATGAAACCGTTAGGAAAATTCAATAAAGTTAATTGTCTCCAGCTTCAAAATGTGAAAGGATTACGATCAATAGCGTTAAAGGGCATGCGCCTTCCAAGATTTTTCTTCTCTTTAATCGTTGGAAAACTTTATCGATTTTATTTTTTAAGGAAGTTATTAAATTTAATATCTTGCTACATATTAACCCATATATGCTGAATAACATATTTTAAAATGGAATTTTTCCATTTAAATGAATCCATTAATTTTTATTTTTTGAAAAAATCTGTAAAATTACTGATTAGATTCTAAAAATGTTCCATCTGATGAATTAATGGTGTCATTCATACAAGAATATAATATATACAGTTTTTATCTGATTAAGGGTCATGATTGGTCAGTAATTTTATAAATTAATAATTTGCAAGGATAAATTCTGCGAATTTATACACAGTATGATGCTTGCTTAAAAATATTTCTTTGCAAATAACGAACGTTTTTACGCATTTTGCTGCTATTTAAAGGTTTGTTTACTAAATATATAATTTGAAAGAAAAAAAATGCATGTCTTTTAAAATAAATAAATACTTAATTTTTTACTTATAAATCATCATCTAAATTAAAACTACGAGTTGTACGTTTTACAAATTTATCTATTTGTCTTTAAACTGATATTTAGATTTTTTTTCTTTAATTTTATACTCCATATAAGTATATAAATTAGTAGATATAAAAATCTATAATAATAATAATAATAATAATAATAATGTTCATTTTAACGATAATTTACAAAAACAAATTTAAAAATGAGTACCTGGCATTAAATATTATTAAAGGAAAAAAAAAATCTTTAATTATTTTTTTTAGATTTAATATGCTTGAAACTTAGAACAACACCAAAAATTAAAAAGTACATTTAAAAATTTCACGAATCAAAGAATTTGTACGGTTGCATAAGAGATATTTTGTATATTAGAAAAAAATAAAGATTATAAAGATATTTTTAAATGGTATTTTAAAAATAGGTACCATTGCCTTAATTGCAATAAATATGTTATTTTTAAAGAGGAAAAGGTGTAAAAATTGGCATAGGTGTAAATGTGGGCACCCCTCCAAACAATTGGCTACGGGAGATGCTGAAGTGTAGCGGCAAGAACTACAGATAGGGCCATTTGATAATATAAGAAGGTAAAAAGCAGCTGGAACCATTCTTTCAAGTAATGGGGATGAGGTGTGAGTTATTGTTCGAATTGGTGTTTGTTCTAGACTAAAAACTTTTTAACAGTCTCCGAAATCGTTTTCTTTTCATGTTGTTGTGGTTATTTTAAAATAATTTCACAGCGGTAATCAGAAAGCAGATATCCTAAGCTACTTTTAAAAGCACGCCTTTAGTCACGCACACCTTTAGGTTACATATGGTAGACGCCATCTCTTTTAGGTAAGGTTTATGTAAACATGGGCACCTTTCTCGGTAAAAATATGGGCCCCAAGAACTTCAAATGCATATTTTCCGTTAATATATCTCCTATCCCCAACATTTAGAAGATAACAACTACTCGTGGGCACAAAAGAGCAACGTTCAGCCTCATAATTTGATGACCATACAAGGACCAATTGATTAAGTCGATTGACAAAAGTTTTCAAAAGAAGACATATTTGAGTTTTCCCAGTGTAAAATACCAGTCAGGGTACGGTAAGGTGAAATACTGCCCAAAGGTGCAATGATCAAGGGTCGTCAAAGAAAGAAAATTCAACCCACGAGACTGCCGTGACCTTCTTCTTTTCAACAGAGATGATGATATCAATCTAGATATCACCGTCGGGGATAGACTAAATTCGAACGATGCACCTTGCAAATTTTGGGATGGAATACTTACTGAACGCACTGACAGAGAAGATTGGTATATTGTGTTATGTAGTAAATGTGGGCACAGATAAATTGGGCCGGTTTTGAAAGAACCAGTTACGTCAGCTATTTCTGTAAATAAAATTTCCCATAATAAATGATCTAACTTTTTTTTTCATGTTTTAAAATGTTTTAAACTACTTTTGTGACTTTTTGGAAAGGCTTTTTATTTGCACCCCATTTTTTTCTAGTGCATTTTTAAAAGCTTTTTGTAAATTTTCATTTTCGAATTGAAATAATTGATATTAATCATTGTTTTCCCTCTTTTTATTTAGTAAATGTGTTATATTTGCTAATGAAGGCAAAAAACGTAGAGTTTTTTAGCATTAACTTTAAGTCGAAAACACAGAGAATAGTCGTACACAGCAGACTTTTACGTAGTGCACACCGTGAAAATTCACGCATTAAATATAAAAAAATACATTTACAAATAAAAAAGTACATTAAAAAAAACGTACATTTTTGAATTTCATTAAACAATGATATTGTTTGGTTTCATAACTGATATTTTGTACATTAGAGAAAAAAAAAATAATAAAGATTATTAAGAATTTTTTAAATAGTATTGGGTGTGTGCAAAAGTTCTACCCGTTTTTATTACTTATAAAGAAGAGCAAATAAATACAAAATGAACAGTACCTATTATTGTGCACAATCCCCATTGCTATCTATGACCTTTCGCCATCTTTCTCGTAGGAGTTGATTCCCACTGCGGTAAAATTCCGGCGGTTTCGAGTGAAAAAGTCTTGGATGGAAGTTTTCACAGCATCAAGATCATCAAAGATTTTCTGACTGAAGGAATTGTTCAACGTACGGAATACGTGATAGTCAGTTGGTGCCAAGTCATCAGAACAAGGGGGGTGGGTTAGAATCGCTCAACTAAAGCCCAGTACATTTTAACGAGTGATGACAGAAGCATGTGGCTTAGCGTTATCGAAATAAAGGATAAAACCACGACGAATCATGCCGCTTTGCTACCAAATTTGAATGCAGCCTGTCTAACTGTAGATAGTAGAAGCTAGCATTGATGGTTTGGTTGAGTGGCAGGACCTCCAAGTGAATTATTCCCTGCAAATCCCACCACACACTCAATAACCCCTTCTTGGGATGAAGCTCAACGTTCTATGTCGATGCAGGCGCATCAGAAGGGCGAAACACAGTCCTACACGCTTTACGTTACGGTACATAACCCACGTCTCATCTCCTGTTACAATTCGTGTCAAGAATTGATCATTTTTGTATCGGGAAAGCAAGGAAAAACAGGTGGCGATTCGGTCATCCCATTGATTAGCTATCAGGTTCTGTGGAATCCAACTATCCAACTTTCTCGTAAAACCCAACTTAACCAGCCATCTCTTGAGCGTTGTTCGGTATACGTTGAAGGTCTCCGCCAATTCTTGCACGGTTAGATTCGGGTTTTTTCTTATGGCTTGGTCATTTCCGTCGCCTCCAACGTTTGAGGACTGTCCACACCTAGCCTGAACTTGGCAGTTTCTGTCTCCTTCCCTAAATTTACTAAACCATCGTGGACATGTGCTTTCGTCTATTGCATCCTCCCCATAAACTTGACAATCATTGCGACGTGTATCGGCTGTCGTACTCTTTTTATCGAACTCGTACAACAAACAATGTCTTATATGCTCCTTCTCGCTTTCCATGTTACAACCTCTGATATATATATATATATATATATATATATTTACAATATATTGTTTTTCAGTTTATTAACTGTGTGAGACACGATGCATTTACATGTGGGTCATCCACACGTTTGATTGCCCGACTATTTGCATCATTACAATGTCATGCGTGACGTCAATTCCATTAATGCAAATTTGCATATCAAAAAACGGGTAGAGCTTTCTCACTCACCCAATATTTAAAAAATAGGTACCATTGCTTTAATTAATATAATGATGTAAATGTTTGTAACATTGCCTCTTAAATTGATTGTGCACTATAAAAAATAATCCTGCTATGTTAAAGAAAGTTTCTGGTAGCAAAGTTGCCAGAAAATATATGTTCGCTAAGCGAAAAATAGGTTGAGAACGATTTTTTTAACAGAACAACACGGAAAATAATCGTATACGACAGGGTTGATTTGGGTTGTGGGGATTAAGACCGAATGCCTACACTAGGGTCCTAGGCCTGAGGAAGATTGCCCTCCGGCGGTCTTTGTAAGGGGTCCTAGCACGTATTTACCAGACTTTTGGGGAAAATCATAGAAACTCCGAACGGCTAGGCCGACGAGCGTGACCTGGGTTCGAACCCACCCGGAACCTCACGTCTACCAGCTTTGAGCGCAGAACCGCTTGGTCGCTAGTGGACCTCGTACACGACAGACTTTTTACGCAATGCACACTATAAAAATTCCCGCATTAAATATAATGCTCCATTTCCATCAACCAGGATGCAACCAGAACCCACCGCTTTCTAGACAACATTATTAATTCTTAGCAAGGAAACTGAATTTATTCTGATACTTTGCATTTCTCAATCCGGTTTTGATACAGATTTCTCGTATGCAAAACAAAAAAAAAAAATTTATTTATTAAGAGAATTATCCACTAAATGTTTGAGATTTTATCTTGTTATATATATATATATAATGTTTGAGATTTTATCTTGTTATATATATATATATATATACATATATATATATATATATGTATATATATATATATGTATATATATATATATATATATATATATGTGTGTGTGTATATATATATATATATATATATATATATGTATATTTATTTATTTATAAATTTATTGACAGATTGAGAATTTTTGTAGTTTTTGAAAACAAAATTTACGTAGTAAACTTTCTATCTTTCTATATATATATACATATATATATATATATATATATATATATATATATATAGCTTTACTTTTAGCAGATATTTTATATTCTACCAGCCTATAAGTCTGTGTTTAACAGGGTATCCACATGAGGCAAACTCAATTTTTCTTTAAATAAACTTTGCATAAAAAGATGGTTAAAGCAACAAATATCTATTTAAATCTTGTATTGTATTAAAATTTGTTGTGCGGTGGTTCGAATACCCAAATATTTGTGTTTGGAAAGTGTTAGTCATCTTGAAAATATTTTGTTGAGAAAGGAATAACGTTTTCTTTAAAAAATAATGAATCTTTTCTTTTTGTTTTCTTTAAAAAATAATGAATTTATTGCAAGAGCCAATAAGGTCTGTGAAGTCCAATCTCTGTTAGCTAATCCTATTACTTAATTAAAATAAAATACTTTCGAATCAAATGTGTTTAGATTTTTCAGCCTTTTTTTTCCGAAGTCGGCGATTTTTCGAACTACCGGATATTTATTCAAACACAAATATTAGATAAGATTTACTCCGTCCACCGTGATTTGATTAAAAAATTAATGTTTCTCTCCGATTTATTTCACGACAGTGTGTATGTAAATGTGTGCATTCGGGTCATTAATATATATATATATATATATATATATATATATATATATATATATTATATATATAGATATATACATATCTATCTATCTATATATATATATATGTGTGTGTGTGTGTGTGTCTGCGTGTGTATTAGTATATTATGGCATAGCGCTTCATTTACTTTTCCCTATGTTTAATTAAATTTGAGAGTTATCGATTTACTTTATACAATACAGGAATAAATTATAATATAAAACAAATAACAAAACATTCTTATCATTTAAACAATACATGTGTGAACTGTTCAAATGATGTGCTAGAAAGAATTATTAAATAAAACACATTTTATATGCAGCAATAATAAAATATTCAAGTTAGATTCTTAGTAAATAATAAAAAAAAACACAATAATCTAAGAATTAAATCATTTATCTAATTTAGCAGAATCCATTATTTCTGTCTCAAGCGTTGTTCATGTTTCGTTTTTTGTTAAATTACTCCATATACTTAGAGTTGGGAAAAAAAAAAAAAAAAAAGAACAAATTCAGAGGGAAAAAATAAATACCTTGGAAGTTATAATCAGCATTGTTAATGGACAAAACACATTCAAATATGTGCAGATAAAAAAAAAAAAAAAAAAAAAAAAAAAAAAAAAAAAAAAACCCTTAAACCAGTAATTAGATTAAAATATGTGCTTTAGGGAAAAAAATTAAATGTATCTTTGTTTATTTATTTATTTTTTAAATGCATAATAATTTATTGTATAGCTATATAATGCTATTATTGTTTAAAAACCCAAAATTTAGATCTATGTGACTAAAAAAATGCATTTTCTATAGTGAATTATTTAATTCCGACTAATTTTAAGAAATATTTTATCATAGTTGTAGTGTTTAACTCAGACTCAATATAATTATATTTGTTCTTTTCATTAGAACCAAAGAACTCAATATGCTTGAATGAAAAGAAAATAATTCTTAATTATAAATATTACCATTAAATTCGGAATAACAACAAATGGCAATAAAATGACTGTTTAACAAAATATTATATTTGTTATATCTAAATTTATTTGTAACTGTCATTTCATTATTGTGTGATCTGTACCTATATGTGCTGAAATTTTATTTTTCCGACTGACAAGGAAACATTCAAAAGGTGTCATCTTCAAAAAGAATTGAAAAAAATATATGTGATTCTACTCTTCATAAAACACCAGAAAATGAAAAAAATATCGGCTGAAATTAATTACAGCGACCACAAAAAATTATCAAAATTAAGTATATTTGGCGATTTCACATTGTTAGGCGACTGATTTTGAGTACTTCGCGGTGAAACAAAACACGGTTCTGTTCGTACACGGCAATCTCGATGCTAGCAAATGTATCACTTAATAGCGCTAAATCGCCAAATATGCTTAATTTTGATAATTTTTTGTGGTCGCTGTAATTAATTTCAGCGATAATTTTTTTCATTTACTGGTGTTTTATGAAGAGTAGAATCACATAGATTTTTTACAATACTTTTTGAAGATGACAGCTTTTGAATGTTTCCTTGTGAGTGAAAATAATGCCTGGACCGGGAGTCGAGCCCCGGATCTTTGACTTACAAGGTCAAGGTTCAACCAATTGAGCTGTCTAGGCCGACAACCGGTCAGCATTACTCACTTAGACAGCCTTTAGGCAGAAAAATCTCTGGTCTATCGTGTAGCTAGCTCGACAGAAATAAGCCGCAAGAAATGGAAAACACCATTAAACAATGGGGGAAAGAAATACATTTTTTTTTTCCTGCGGCTTATTTCTGTCGAGCTATCGACATGATAGACCAGAGATGTTTCTGCCTAAAGATTGTCTGAGTGAATAATGCTGACCGGTTGTCGGCCTGGATAGCTCAATTGGTAGAGCCTTTACCTTGTAAAAATTGTATATCTTTCTCCCATTGTTTAATGGTGTTTTCCATTTCCTTCGGCTTATTTCTGTCGAGCTATCTACATTATAGACTAGAGATGTTTATGCCTAAAGGTTGTCTGAGTGAGTAATGCTGACCAGTTGTCGGCCTGGATAGCTCAACTGGTAGAGCTTTGACCTTGTAAGTCAAAGATCCGGGGTTCGACTCACGGTCTAGGCATTATTTTCACTCAGTCGGAAAAATAAAATTTCAATAAATATGATTTTCTTTTACAGTTGATTGTGTGATTTTAATAAAAATTCTATATGTGCTGGTTCTGTAAAACGCCATACACTTAACTCTGCATCATGTGAAGGCGTCGTAATTTCTAAATACGATAAAAAAGTGTTCCATCCAATTGATGAGTTTCTTTTAATTACAAAAAAAAAAAAATATATATTTCTGGGGGCTTAACAGTGTGTATAGTAGGTGAGCTTTAAATTTTGAAATGAAAAGAGAGTTTTTGCCAGCTATAATAATTTTTTATTTATTCAATACACATGTTTTGTCCCCCCCCCAAAAAAAAAAAAAAAAAAAAAAATTGTCACACTTTCGTAGACCTTTTTTTTTTTTTTTTTTTTTTTTTTTTTTCCCCTCTATATCGAGAATAAATTTGAAATTTTGAAAACGGTAAAGAATTGCATAATCAGTATGAGGGAGGATCTTTGTTTGGCTTACAAAACTGTAGCTAGAAGAAATTAGAGCAACTGTACACACACATTCAAGACAAAAAAAAAAAAAAAAAAAAAAAAAAAAAAGATTACGAGAACTTTAAATATGAATCTGTGAATATATATTTATTTTTGTAATTTCAAATTTATTAATATTCCTGATGTTAATAAAGTGAGAGATAGCAGTTGATTTTGCATTATAATTAGTTAATGTGAAAATTTAAACAATATATAACACATAAACATCATAAACAATATATACAAACGTATCTATATTAATAAAATCAGAGTTTTGTATGTAAATTTGTCGGAATCGAAAATTTTTGCGATATCTTCACGTTTCACACCCCATGAAAGCCGAAAATGACTTCAGAAAATTTTGCCTGTGTGTGTGTGTGTGTCATCGTGTCCGTCGTTTTTTTTGTCCGGGCATCACTTGAGAACGGCAGGACGGAATGCAACGGCGCTTGGCAGGGATTTAGGTCTTCGCCCAACTTAAAATTATATCTATCAACTTTTCAGAAATTCCCCCCCGTTCCCCCCTGGGGGGTAAAAGACTAAAACACGTTTGTCCGGGCATCACTCGAGAACGGCTGGACGGAATTCAACGGCGCTTGGCAGAAACTTAGGTCTTCACCCAACTTAAAATTATATCTATAGAAATTTTTAAAATTCTGATTAGTGTTTAAATTGTGGGTAAAAAACGCCTGCGCATGCGCCATAAATATTTTTTCATTAAAACGCTTTGAATGGAAAAATAAAATGCAAAAATAAATTTTTAAGATAAAGACTTTTTTTATTCGCGTGATTCGCACTACAAATTATGAAAAGATTGAAATGTGCCATCTGAGTTTCATACTTTAGTTAATTTTAAAACATCTAATTATCGTATCGAAAAACTGTTTACACCCAAGGATTCACAAAAATTACCCCTTTCATTTGGTACTAAATTTGTAACGGTAGGTCTGATACTTCTAATTTATTTTCCCCTTTTACCGTTTTTCCGTTGCCACTTAAATTTCATGCTTTAGTTATTTTTTTTTAAATTCTAATTGTAGCATCAAAAAACTGTTTGCACCCCTGGATTCAGAAAAATCACCCCTTTCATTTGGTATCAAATTTATAAATATAGGTCTGATATTTCTAATTTATTTTGCCTTTTTTCCGTTTTCAACCCAGATTCGATATGGAACAGCTTTAGTATTGGATCCCTTTGGCAAAATTTGAAATTCAGCACCGAAGTAGCTCGGACGTTTCTCGCCAAGACCTTTAATTGCACAATTGAGATAGCCAATTCAGTTCATCGCAAAAATGGCTTAAAATATTTAAAGTCATCAAAGGGTTCCGATACTTAAGCTGTGCTTTTTGTATTTATTAGTGCTAGAGGCCTATTTCAGTCGGTACAGTTGTCGAATTTTTATAGGTCACTCTTAATTAGTGCTAGAGGCCTATTTCAGTCGGTTTATTGAATGGGGATTTATTGAATGAAGTCCCCCCAAGGCACAACTTTGACATGAGTCCCCCCCAAGGTACCCCTATTTCAGTCGGTACAGCGTTGTCGAATTTTTATAATACACTCTTAATAGTGCTAAGGGCCTATTTCAGTCGGTTTATTGAATGGGGATTTATTGAATGAAGTCCACCCAAGGCACAACTTTGACATGAGTCCCCCCCAAGGTACCCCTATTTCAGTCGGTACAGCGTTGTCGAATTTTTATAATACACTCTTAATAGTGCTAAGGGCCTATTTCAGTCGGTTTATTGAATGGGGATTTATTGAATGAAGTCCCTCCAAGGCACAACTTTGACATGAGTCCCCCCCAGGCCACACTTTGACATGAGTCCCCCCCAAGGTACAACTTTGACATGAGTTCCCCCAAGGCCCAACTTTGACATGAGTCCCCCCCCCAGGCCCAACTTTGACATGAGTCTCCCCAAGGCCCAACTTTGACATGAGTCCCCCCCAAGGTACAACTTTGACATGAGTTCCCCCCCCAAGGCACACCTTTGACATGAGTCCCCCCAAGGCCCAACTTTGACATGAGTCCCCCCCCAGGCCCAACTTTGACATGAGTCCCCCCAAGGCCCAACTTTGACATGAGTCCCCCCCAAGGTACAACTTTGACATGAGTTCCCCCCCGCAAGGCACACCTTTGACATGAGTCCCCCCAAGGCACACCTTTGACATGAGTCCCCCCCAAGGTACAACTTTGACATGAGTTCCCCCCCGCAAGGCACACCTTTGACATGAGTCCCCCCAAGGCACACCTCCCCCTCATTGGGAAAAAGAGAAAAAACGTTGTTTTGCGGCTATAAGACAGTCTGGACTTCCAACGTTATTTGTTACACTATCTGCAGCTGAAACACATTGGTTTGATTTAATGAAAACTTTATCGTGGAATTTAGATCGTCACGAATTAACTAAAGAAGAATTTGTCGATATTAACAAGTTTAGCAGTAGGCCTCTGGCACTAAATTAAAATCTGTCAATGTCAGATTTTCATGTTTTAAATAATGAAATAATGTCGTGTCTGTATAATTTTTATCTTTTATTTATTTTTTTTATTTATAATACTGTCTATTAAAGACTTCTGTGGTCACGAAATTTGGTGCTAAAATTGTTTGTATGCATCCGGCACTTATTATAACTGCATTTCACGAAATTCGAAATCCCCCCCCCCCCTTCTCGGAGTCGGAGGGCAATAAACATGTGTAAAAACATGTTTTTCCGTTTGAATTCGCTTTGAATTATCTTTGAATGGCGAATTTTGGTGTGTGGATATTGATTAAGTGTACGCATTATGTGCATTAGTGGGATTTTGCAAAACTTCGAACTCACCCGCTGAGGGTGGGGAAGTAAGAAGTGGGTAAGTTGTGCCGAAGACAGTGGGGACCCAGACTCCTAACATTGGGAGCGAAAAAACCTCTACCAATCACAGCGAGAACTTAGGTTATTAATAAAGATATGGGATTTTGACAAATCATTTAAGTTTAACGTCCAGCGAAGCGGGCAAAGCCTGCTAGTATATATATATATACATATTACTTTTTTTTTTTTTTTTTTTTTTTTTTTTTTTTAGTAATATATTTTTATTTTATACACTTATTTGTTTTGAAAAGAAAAAAAATAATACAAATTCCTGTGATGCTGTAATTAATTTTCCTAACCAAAATTGGATAAATATGTATATATATATGTGTGTGTGTGTGTGTGTAAAGTAGAATAAATAGTAAATAAATAATTTTAAAAGTAGCATATTATATGTATATATATATAAAAGAATTCAATTTGAAGATATTGTACTTCTTACTATCTTTCAGAGTCAAGTGCTAGTTTATAACATTATATTATAAAATTTAATAAAAATATCGAACGAGCAGGAAAATTCTTTCAACCTACTTGATTATGCAAGTTCGTTTAGTATCGGCTGAAAATGGAATTTCAAATAAGTTTTTGCAGTGTATAAATATTAATTTATATTCAGAATACTTTAAAAGTACTTTATCAATTTAAAAAACATCAAAGGAAGCTTATAAATTTTTATAAGAGCAAATTTTATTTTTATTATCGGCTGTCACTTTCAACTGTTTATCATAAAAGAAATTAGGAAAAAAAAATATTCTATGCTAAAATTTTAATGCTAAAATGTGGAAAATAAATAAAATTAGCTTCATCGTTGAAATAATTATTTTAAAGAGGAAAATAGTTTAGTTATACCGTCTTATTTAATATCTTGAACAGTTTGATTTTTTTTTTCTTTTTTTTTCGTTAAAATATCTATAGAGAAAAGAAGAAGTTGCATAATTCTGCTTTTTAAAAAACTGACTAAAGCAGCCCTTATCCGAGTACTGTACGTAACGGAAATATTGTACTCGGTTCAAAAATTCTGTATCGAGTTTTCACCTGTTTTAGATTTTTTAAGGTTTCTTGAGTCCAAAAAAGTAGTTTTTGGCAATTATTCAGTTTGTGTGTATGTATTTATGTGTGTATCTGTACATATGTATGGGGAATATTCTGACTGTCATATCTCCGTAACTAATAAAAATAGAATTACGAAATTTCAGAATTGAGACAGGTTTGGTGTACAGATGAATTTTCTAAATGTTGGGGAAAATTGAAAATCAAGAATTGGGCATCGGAAACTGGAAGTGGGACCTTAAGTCCGTATCTCAAAAACAGCTCTAACGATTTGCTTCAAAGTTGCTATATAAACACTCTATAAGATTTCCTTTCGAATAATATAGTTGGTTAAGTCTGGAAAATTGATAGACTTTCTGTATAAATAGCTCAATTTCAGGTCTCCCAAGTATGTTCATTTAAAAACGGCTGTATAGATTTTTTTTTTTCAAACTCGTCATATTAACGTCCTTTTTAATATCATTTTGTATGTAATTATTGTTTTCCGGTCAATAGTTGAGTATGCCAAGTTTTGGTAAAAGGTAATATCTCAAAATCGGCTCTAAGGATTTTCGTGAAAATTCTTATATAAATCCATTTTAGATATTGTAATGATTTCTGCTTAAAAAAATTCGTTCCCTCAGATGAGAAATGAAAGACAAACTTTGTTTACAAAATTTCTGAGTTCTAGATTAAAAATAGGTAGACAATAGGTTCACAAAATATAGTTGGATGATTTATAAGCTTTTTGAAGACGATCAAACATATTTTTTTTTTCTTAATATATAAAATCAAGGGACACATGAATTCCCAAAAATCCAGCAAACGCTGGAAACACGTAGGAGATGTTTCTACTCAAAGGTAGGTCCTGGCGATCCACAGAACAGCAAAACGTAAACTGACTTCTTTTAGTTTTTACTTTGACTTTACAGTTCGGGTTGCACGACCCCCCCCCCCCCCCCCAGGCTAAACGAATGATCTTTACTTTTGTCCATTTCACCACCGGGGGCTCTATTCTCGTCTAGTCGTTACGCGGAAACCGGTTGTTGTGAAGCCAGACAACGACGATTTGCTATTCTCTTCCAGTTGCATCGAAATTTGTTTACAGTTGTTAAGTTACCGGCAGCTAGGAGGCAGTTGTTTAGCCGAAAGATCGTCGTTTATCACAATGGAAATGGGCGCGTCTGTATAATGTTTTAGTTTGCTCAGTAAAGGGACATTTCACATTTTCCACCATTAAAAACAGGTTATCATCATCGCTATTCACAAAATTCCCCTCCCAAAACGGATTACGAATGGCCCCTTGCAACTGATTGGTTTAAAATGTTACCCTTGAACGCGAGCGTTCCTTCTTCCACTCAAGATAATAACGACAGACCAGAATAGCACTTAACCGGAAGAAGGTTATTACGGTGGGTAGAACAGTAGTTAAAAACTGTCGTTAACAGATACAAGTGGTGGTTAATAGGCAACTAGACGAGAATAGAGCCCCTGGATCGTTGCAACATGTACAGAAATGATTTCTTGTTTGTTAGAAGAAAAGGGCCCAGACTTTTGGCACCTCGTAGCAGTTTCTCACACTCTAGAAAGTCTACTTCTTATAACATCTTTTCTCATGTCTTACATGGTTATTACAGGAAAAATAACGGTCATCCTGATTAGGTAGTTCCGTTTTTGATCTCAGAAATTGGTGTTTAAAAAAATAAATCTACCATTTTTATCCTTATTTTTTTTTTTTAACTTGCAACGTAAACTCTGTTTTATATGTATCAAATTTCGCTTACTGGGAAAAAAAAAAAAAAAAAAAAAAGAAATGCGTCAAAAATAATATCGTCAAAAATAGTATATAATACGTGTAATAGTGGGTTATGGAAGTCATGCGGTTGTTTCAAACCAGATCATCTTTTTATTTGATTTCTCTCGAACTTCGATAGTTAATTCATTCATTCTTAAATTTACACACTGTAAATAAAAGAGTCTTAAAGTAAGACAAAAAAGGAAAAAAAAGTTTGATAAACAATTTCAGACACGTAAATGTCTTAATATGAACCTTGGACATAATGGATATCTTAATTTAAGATACTTTTGTGTCTTAATAAACTGGTGGCGCAAGTGAACTCATATAAAGTGCCTGAACAAAGTAATATGTCTTAAAATAAGAGTTTAAAAGGTCTTTGAATAAATCATTTCACATTTCATCGTTGAATATTAGTAGTTGCGCCATCTGTCAATAGAAATAAAATCATCTTCATTGTCTCTCTCTTTTTTTTTTTTTTTTTTTCGTATCAAGATACAATTTTAATACAATGATAATTTCTTCTAATACTGTTTAACTTAGCAGTGGATATATATATATATATATATATATATATAATATAACGCAAATATCAAAAAATTATTTATTTATTTTATTATTATTAATATTATTATTTTTTGGAAACACAAAATAAATAAATAAAAACAAATAAATAAATAAAATGTTCCTATAAGAGTTTTTATTTGTAAGATTTTTCTGAAAATCTTATTAAGTGAGAAAAACTAGTCACTCTTATTTTACTCCTAGTAAGAGACTTATTCAATTCCATCAAGTAAAATAATTTAAATATGTCAAATTTCAATAAATAACCCATGAAAGTATTTATTTTAATTACTATTATTTAATTAAATATGCTATCTACATTTGTGTTCAAATAAAGCTTAAATGAACGAAATAAATTACAAAAATAGCTTTATATTAAAATGTTTATTTGTGAAATTTAAATACGCTTATTAGAATATTTTTAGATTTAACCTAACAAATATGTATAAATGGTAGGTGATGTTATCTTATTTACGAGAAATTATGTTTGAAATACTTACTAAAAAACATTTTTAGGCGCAAATATAATTTGTTTTAAAAATAAAATATAATAATAATTAAATAAAAATGTTATTTTTTATTTAAAGCTACTTCATTTAATTAAATGAAAATAAATAAATAAATAAATAATATAAAATGAAATTGTAGCGAAGAATAACTTATAGCTAAGAAAGTGGATTTCTAACTAATCGTATACAATTTGTAAATAGCTGCTTTTTTTCCTCCTTTCGATTTAAAACTCTTTTCTTTAGAATTTTTACCTGTACCTAGATGTAAAACAAAAACTTTTCTGGTATTCATGTTCACATTTTTTTTTTTTTTCTTTTAAATAAGTTTACAGAAAGAAATTTTTCAAAATATCACAGGCATCACAAATATATTTGATATTTTTGTTTACATTTTACAAAATGTAAACATCTACATGTAAAATTTAATATAATTAATAACTAATTATAACACTACAATTAATTTTGCAAAGCGTCGTGGTATGATCGACAGGAATGCTAGTCTGTGGCATCGAAGTTAATGAGTTCAACTCCAGGTGCTGGAAATGAATTTCGCTCTCTCTTTCTTTTCTAATCCTTATATTTTATTAATGTTCTAGAAAATTCTACAATGTATTTTTAACAGAAAAACAGAATCACACGCAACTTTTATTTAGTTATTTATTAAAAAGCAATAAAAATAACAGAATTTTTAAGCCTAACATGCCGGTGTTATTAAACCTAAAATAGGTGGTGGTTTTAAAGACATTTGCAACGTCTTAATGACAGACTCAGAAGTTGTCTTAAAAAGTAAGACCTTTTTACTTCGTTTAGAAAATGACCATCCGTTTAACACTCTCTTTTATATGAATTTAAGACATTTGTGTTTACTTTGCACTACTGCTAATTAGAATGAACATATCGTAATTTTGCGTTATTTTCTGTTTAAATAAATAGGTTTGCTCTTATCACGTCAATAAACAGAAGGCTAAAAAAAAGGAATTTCATAACCGCTATTTTGCTTCCCGTTTTAAGCATGCCTCTGCATATAGCACACGGAAATTAGGAATACATTTGTTAAAGCAGAAACCACGAATCGGTAGTGAGCGAGAAAATTGTAGTTGACCACAGAAGTATTTGCATGTTTATTATTTTTTTCCGTATGTTGTCCACTGTTTAAAACTACCAATTTCAGCAACAAAATTGCCATAATCAGTCATGTTCGCTCAAAGAATTTCATTATTGAAAAAAAAAAAAAAATCATTTGCGCACTAAAAACATGTAATTATTTAAGTAAGTTAAAATATTTTGTGACACTTAAGTAAATATAAAGAAGGAATCATATCCTATATAGATATATCCAGAAACACGTGTTATTGTAGAGAACCACAAATTTGATTATATATATATATATATATATATATGCACTTTAAAAAAACGTATAAAAAGATAAATTTAATTAAAATCCTTAAAACTTACACAAAATATTTTTCATTTTGTCAAAGCTTTTCACCAGTGTTGTGCACGAACGCGTTCATTTGAACGCGTTCATGAGCTTAGCTCAAAAATTTTGAGTTTTGAGTTGAACTTCACTCGTTTTTTAAATAATGAACTTGAGTTGAGCGTAGTTCGTTTTTTACACGAACTTGAGCGTGAAAAAGCAATTCAAACTCAAACTCATATTAAATATTTCTGTCTGAAATATGAAAAGTAAAGTAGAAGAAGAAAAGGACAGAAAAAAAAAATAACTGTGCAAAATGGATTCCTGAAAAAAAAAAAAAAAAAAAAAAAAAAAGGCATTTGGGAAAAAAGGCACCATAAAAAGGGGCACCCGGAAAAAAGGACACTTTTGCAATTTGCATTTCACTAAAACAATAAACATCAAGTAACGAATTTAAAGCGTGATTTTCCATAATACATTTTTAGAAATTTCAATCAATTAAATTCGTACCATTTTTACTTAGTATATACCTGGGGAAAGGGGGGGGGGGGTCTAGGAGCAGACAGAAAGAGAATAATTGTTTTTATATCACTTTCTTATTTATTTTAATTAAACTTTGTCTAATAATCACTTGCTGTTTATGAAAAAAATACAGTGTCACACATACTTCGGGGGCTGAAGATGCGGGGGAGAGGAAATTTTTTTTAATATCTTCGACCTGGGATCGAACCCAGCACTTCCTGTCTAGCAGCTCTGAAGGCATTTGCACATATATTAATTTGCAATTCGAGTGTAATATTATAGTGATATTTAATTACATTTAAAGTTTTGTGGAAATTGTGTTATCAAAGAATGGCAAAATTTCGTTGCGTATTTTACGAAATATTTATAAATTGTCTGTATTTTATGGGATGCAATTTTTTTATTTATTTAATTAATTTATTTTTTAATAATTATTTACGATTTTGAAAATATTTTGTATAGATTCAGTATATTTTTAGTTACGAGAAACGATAACCATATAATATAAATAACTTTTTGAAATATTTAAGGCAGCGTTTAATGGAATAATCATCATTTTTGTAAAATTCTAATTTTAGTTTTAGGAGCTATCTAAGATGAAAATGGTAATAAAAATTTCCCGCTTTCATATAGTTGAATAGTTATATCTTAAAATAAATAAAGAAATAAGTAATAATTATTTGTTTAATAAAACAAATAAATAAATAAGTAAAATTTGAAACCATATAAATATTATGATGCGCATTATTAATGCAGCATTTTCCCCCGTTCTTAACTAAAATTTGAAGGAATCTAGAATCTACATTCGTTCTTCTTGGTCAAAATGTTTTCGACATCATGTGGTTTTCTTGGAACTATAACCGAATCCAATGTATTGAGAATTGTGACTGGTATACGCCGATTTGTCTGTGGGGGAGATTTGTTGTGTGGGCAATTCTGGTACACAAAAGCAATTGCCTAAAGCCCTTTCCTTTTTTCATTGATAAGAAGAATAGTTAATGGTTAAAATGAGCGATAGCATGGGAATAAAAATCACACAGAAGTCGTTTGCTTTGCAACGTGGTAGGTCTTGTATAAGATAAAAATAAATTACTTCTTTGCTTAAATGTGTATTTTTAATATTAAGTTCTTAATTTAATGATTTAATAGCAATAAATCTATAAGATAGTAGAAATAAAGTCATATATATATATATATATATATATATATGTATATACATATATATTGAAAATCTTTTCAAACATTGCATTAGATGAAAATAAGCGTCACATGAAGTACTAGACAAATTATGAATAAGTCCATGAGGCAATTAATAAATTTTAATAACAGGAGACTTAACGTTGGAATATTAAAACCCGAATAAACTACTACGTCAGAAACGCCAATTTTCCATTTCCAATATTTTTCTTTGGCGTTTCAGCCGTAGTAGTTTATTCGGGTTTTAATTAATAAATGTTATTGAAATGCTAACAGTTTTATGATGTTATATAATAATAATAATAATAATAATAATAATTGAAATTAATTTTTATTTCCCTGCATTTTCGGCTTTTATAATCAAATATTTTTTTTTTTCTATTTTATGATAGATGCGATATATATTGAACCGCAGTGTACTATGCATTTAGAGTTGCATAAATGCATATTAAAACATATATTTAAAAAATCCACTGTTCCAAGTATTTTGACAGTAAAATAAGGAAGCAAATATAGGTCGGGAAAAAAAATAGTTTTCCATATAAAGGTTTAAACGTTAAGTATTAATATTTAGTTAAATGTAATTAAATTCATGTTATCAGTCATGTCTTTAAATTACTAGGAAGGAAGACAATGTCATCCAATCTCTTCATTTAAAAGCTTAGATTCATAAGTAAAGCAAAAAACAATCTTCGGAGAAAACATTTTGTGAATAAAAATTAATGCAAATTTTACCTGCACTCGACCAGCAAAGCAGGTAATAAGCGATTACCCGACCCGATGCGTTTCTCTCTTGTGAGAAATGCGTCCTCTCTTGCGATTAAAAGGGTAAAAAGTATGGATCCCGGAAAAAAGGGCACGGAAGAAAGGGCACCGGAAAAAAGGGCACCGGTAAAAGGGCACCGGTAAAAAGGGCACCCGTAAAAATGGGCACTTTTCCAATTCGCAAATCGCAAAATAATAAATATCAATTACTGAATTTAAAAAATGACTTTCAAACTACATTTTTAGAAATTTCAATTGATTTGGTACAACATTCATTTAGTATATATCTCGGGGAAGAAGGGGGAGGGGGGCAGGAGCAGATCGAAAGAAAATAATTGTTTTTACAAAAACTCTTACCGATTTTAATGAAACTTTGTATAATCACGTACAATTTGTGAAAAAAGTGACAGTAAGTGGCAGGCAAACTTGGGGGGGGGGTTAAAGAGGGGGGCAGAGGAAAATAAAATTGTCTTGTCTTTTATAGCACCGTTTTACCGTTTTAATGATATATTCTATAATTATCACTTACTTTTTATGAACATCACAATGAGTGTATTACACATCTGGGGGAGGGGGCGCAGATAAAAGTAAAAAATATTATTCTTTAAACTACCGTATACTCGATTAAAAATAAAAACTTTGTATATATACAACTTCCTCCTTATGAAAATTACAGTGAGTCTACACATATCTGGACGAATTGCTACGGGGGGGGGGGTGCACAGTGAAGAAAATATTTGTTTTTATATCACAATGCTACATATTTATATTAAACTTTGTACGAGTATCTTTCATTTTATTAAAATTATAGTGAAAGCTACCTATAATTGATAAGGGGGTGGGGGGTGGGGGTAGTGGGGGCAAATGAAAAATAAAATAATCTTTTTAAAAAACACTTATTACCGCTTGTTTTATAGTTTTATTTGCATTTTGTGTAAATGTCAGTTAGTATTAATGAAAAATTACAGGGAGGTACTCAAAAATTCAATGTATGATTTAAATCTGTAAAAAAGTTGCTCAAAAATGAAATTTCTTCTTTTAATCTGTCTTATTTGTCCATCCCCCCCCCTTCCTCACGTAGAAATAAAAAACTTACGCTTTCGTTGATGATTAGCATGAGTTTTACAAGAAGAAATTAAGAAAAGTGCCCTTTTTTCCGCAATCCTTAAAAAAGGGCACCGGGAAAAAGGGCACTTTTCTTAATTGTTGCTTGTAAAATATTTGTTAAACATGGACGATAGCAAATTTTTTTTTGTTTCTACGAGGGGAGGGAGAGAGACAGATCAAAGAAAAAAATTCTGTTTTAGAATAATCTTTTACCAATGTTTGATATTAAATTTTAATTAATGTCTGATATTAACAATGTATTGAATTTTTGGATTGCGAAAAAAAGGGCACCGGAAAAAAGGGCACATTTTTAAATTTCTCCTTGTAAAGCTGATGCTAAACATCAAGGAGAATGTAGGTGTTTTATATCTACATCGGGGGAAGGTAAAAAGACACAAATTAAAAGAAGAAAATTCATTTTTGAATAATTTTTTTACAGATTTAAATTATACATTGAATTTTTGCATACATCAGTATAATTTTTCATTAATAGTAATTGATACTTACACAAAATGCAAATAAAACAATAAAACAAACAATAATAAGTGTTGTTTAAAAAGATTATTTTATTTTCCATCTGTCCCCTCCTACCCCCCTCCCCTTATCAACTTTAGTTAACTTTCACTATAATTTTAATAAAATGAAAGTGATAGTGGTACAAAGTTTCATATAAGTAGGTAGCATGGTTATATAAAAACAAACATTTTCTTCACTCTGCCCCCCTCATAGCAAATCGTCCAGATATGTGAACACTCACTGTAATTTTTCATAAGCAGAAAATTGCGTAGATACAAAGTTTTTTTTAAATCGACAATGCGGTAGTTTAAAGAATAATATATTTTACGTCTATCTGCGTCCCCCTTGTCCCCCCCAAATGTATAATACCCTCATTTTGATCTTCATAAACGTAAGTGATAGTTACAGAATATGTCATTAAAATCGGTAAAATGGTGATATAAAAAAATATTTTATTTTCCTCTGTCCCCCCTCTCTTTAACCCCCCCCCCAAGTATGTCTGACCTTACTGTGATTTTTTTCACAAATTGTATTCTATTATACAAAGTTTTTGTTTAAATCGATAATAGTGTAGTTTAAAGAAGAATATATTTTATTTCCATCGGTTCCCCCTTGCCTCCCCCGCCCAGGTATATAATGCACTCATTGTAATCTTCATGAAAATTAAGTGGTAGTTATAGAATATATCATTAAAATCGCTAAAATGGTGCGATAAAGAATCACTTTATTTTCCTCTCCCCCCTCTTGTTTACTCCCCCCCCCCCTCCCACTAAGTATGTCTGACACTTACTGTAAATTTTTAATAAATTATACGTGATTGTACAAAAAAAATTTTGATCAATAATAGAGTAATATAAGAAGAATATATTTTATTTTTATCTACCCCCCTTGCTCCCCCCAGGTATATAATACACTCACTGTGATCTTCATAAAAAGTTAGTGATAGTTATAGAATATATCATTAAAGTAGGTAAAACTGTGATATAAAAGATAATTTTATTTTCTTCTGCACCTCCCTCTTTAACCCCCCCCCCAACCCCCACCCTTAAAGTTTGCCTGACAATTACAGTAATTTTTTCACAAATTGTACGTGATTATACAAAGTTTCATTAAAATCGGTAAGGGTTTATGTAAAAACAATTGTTTTCTTTCGATCTGCTCCTGCGCCCCTTCCCCCTCCCCCCATCTTCTCCGAGGTATATACTAAATTAATGTTGTACCAAATCAATTGAAATTTCAAAATGTGTAATTTGAAAGCCATTTTTATATATCATAATTTGATATTTATTATTTTGCGATTTGCGAATTGAAAAAGTGCCCTTTTTTCCGGGTGCCCTTTTTCCAGTGCCCTTTTTTCCGGGTGCCCTTTTTTCCGGTGCCCTTTTTTCCGGGATTGCCACCAAGAATATAAAAATTTTTTCCCAAAGGAATAAAATCCATATGAGTTTGAGTTACTTTTCCCGCTCAAATTCATGAGGAAACGAACTTTGCTCAGCTCAAGTTCACAATTTAAAAAACGAGCGAAATTCAGCTCAAAACTGAAAAAGTTTTAATTTAACTCATGAACGCGGTCCTGCGCAACACTGATTTAAAACAACGGAACCTCTAAATGATAAAATTTGTTTCCTATTAATAAGTTCTCATGCCCATAAACAAACGTATTGAAAATTTGAGAATAAAAAGCCATTTAATAAAGAAGCACCACAAAACTGGCGTAGTAAAAATTATTACTTACAAACTTTGAATAAACACCATAAAATGCAATAAACTCGCAACAATTGTTTCGGGTCGAAAAAACACGAACCTTCATCAGGCGAATAAAGTAAGCACGAGTGCTGCAGTCAAAGCGCTTTGACTGCAGCACTCGTGCTTACTTTATTCGCCTGATGAAGGGTCGTGTGTTTTTTCGACCCGAAACAATTGTTGCGAGTTTATTGCATTTTATGGTGTTTACTCAAAGTTTGTAAGTAATAATAAAAAGCCATGCAAAAACAGTGGGTACACTATTCAGAAGTGTTTGCTAAATAAATTTTTACCACAATTAAAATAGTAAGTTATAATTAAGAATTATAAGTTAATAAGTTTAATTAAGCGTAAAATTAAAAATAATTTTCATGGTAATTGGTAATTTTAGAAAAAAAAGGGGGGGGGGAAATTACCTATGAAAGTGTTTACAGAGGATAAGATCTATTAAAAAAAAAAAAAAAAAAAAAGTACGTAAAAATGAACTTTTAGTGAGCTTCGCTCGTTTTTAAAAATGAACTTGAACTGAACGCGTTCATTTCTTTCAGACATGAGTTTGAGCGTGAACTAACTCGTTTTTTACACGATGAACTTGAGTTTGAACTAGTCGTTTTTTTTTTGTGAACTTGCACCACACTGCTTTTCACCCTGCCTATCAGGATATCATCAGGACAAACTCAAGTCATTTTTAGTTGCAAGTGCAGTGACAGTTGAATTATATATTTTAATAAAACATATTACAGTTACAGTTAATATAGACGAAACAGTCTATAAACGTAAATTCTGAATTATAGCCGATCTTCGCTGGGTCGCCAAGGAGACACTTGCTGTACAACGGTTGAGGCTTTCCAGGGTTTAAATTTAGTTGAGCTTTACTGTGGTTCTAAATATGTAGCAACAGTCTGTAGTAAAAAGACTTTTATTTAATTGGATCTTTACAGGAAATATAGAGAAACTTTGAAACAGCAACGATTGAAACACTTATGGAGATTTCATTGGGTAGAGTTGCAGAGGTAAACTGGCGACATCAGGGCAGATAAAAAAAAAAAAAAAAAAAAAAAAAAAAAAAAAACAGCTTGGAGTTAAAATACTGATGTTGGTTGATGTTTAGTGTGACCTGGAGCCACCTTGAGACCTTGACTGTAGAAGTTTCTTGGATCTTTTTCATTAAAAGTAGGAGAGGCTGGACCAGCAGTAAGATGAATCCAGGGCTGATTAAAAAACTTTCGCATTTAGCATCTATTGAGACAACCATTCTCTTGAAAAAGAAAATTAAATTGAATATGTGGTTGTATTAGGAAATGCCAGATTTTTGGAAGGAAGGTAGCCTCTTTAAAATTAATTGAATTATATTTATAGCTTTGGAAACTATTAATTCTGAAAAAATAGGTGGAGAGGAGATAAGTTCTGCCTGATTAAAGTAGCCAGATGAAAGTAGTATTAACGATTTTATAAAATCCTTAATACTACTTCACCCCCACGGATAAATTTTACAGTTTAGATGTTATTTTCACTCTTCTCTAATATTCATTTAAATAATGTTTTATCCATTATTATTATTTTTTAATGGAACAATATTCCTACACTTTCCCCTTTTCTAAATTTTATTTCTGAAGCTTTTCATCTGATCAACAACAATAATTATTTTTTATTTGATGATGTTATATAATAATAAACGTTTGAAGCCTCCGTGGACTTCCCGCTTAGCCCTATACTTGCCAATATATTACTTATTGGACTTGAAGAACGCGTTTTTGCCACCTCAGTTCTTAAACCAACAATTTATATACGATATGAAGATGATATATTTCTTGCCTTGCCATATGCAAAATCATTCTTGATTGACGTTATTGATTCCTGTAATAAACAATTCCCTTCAATTAATTTTACTTATGAATGTGAAATTAATCAATCTATACCTTTTTTAGATCTTTCTCTTCATCGCAATAGAAATAATTCAGTTATTTGGTTTGATGTCTATTATAAAAATTCTTTTGTCCCTCTTCCTATTCCTGCTTCTTCCGCTCATCCAACTAATTATATATTTTCGTATTCTAACTCTTACATTTTTTGGACTCTTAAATACACATCGTTTCAATTTAGCGAAAATAAACACATAAATTCTACAAATCAGCATTGATGCCGGCTTTAAAAAAAAAAAAAAAAGACTACTATAGTTAAAAATATTAGTAAAATTAAAAATAACCTTAAATCTTCTACAATAAGTACTTCTACATTAACCCTTAAAATCAAATTTAGTAACAGTCTTCCTTTCTGTAACGAATTTATTGATTTTAAACATGATATTTTTCGTAAATTCAATATAATTATTCCATCCAGTTCTCCTTTAACAATTAAAAATTTAAGTTTAAACAATCGTGATTTAACTAGACCCATCGGAGGAGTTTATAAAATCCCACAAAAACTAAATAATGATTTTTTTTTTTTTTTCTTTTCTATATCGGTCAAACAAAAAGAACTTTAAACAGAAGAATTCAAGAACATATTCGCAATGTCAAGGAAAGAAAAAGTTCAGCCTTAGTCAACTTTATTTATGAAAACTCGACTTAACCTCTTTGAAATCAGGCAGAAATTATCTCATATCCACCTATTATTTCAGAATTAATAGTTTCCGAAGCTATACATATAATTAAATATAATTCAATTAATTTTAAAGATACTACCTTCATTCCGAAAATCTGGCATTTCCTAATACAACCACATATTCAGTTTAATTTTCTTTTTCAATAGAATGGTTGTCTCAATAGATGTTAAATGCGAAAGTTTTTTTTTAATCTGACCTCGTTTCCTCTTACTGCTAGTCCAGCCTCTCCTACTTTTAATGAAAATGATCCAAGAAACTTCTACAGTCAAGGTCTCAAGGTGCCTCCAGGTCAACGAACTTGAGTATTTTAACCCCAAGCTGTTTTTTTTTTTTTTTTTTTTTTTTTTTTTTAAAGCTATTGCATAGCTTTTATCGCGGGCTTTGAGCGCGGCGACCGAATCAAGAAATTCCGTAACGAAAAAAAACCTAACACAGTTCGGCAGACTGCCGCAGACTTCGGCAGACTTCGGCACTTCAAAACGTAATTTCACAAAATGCTTCATTTCTCAAACAAAACAAAAAACAAAACAGATATCCGTAAAATTTTTGCTTTAAAATATAGCTAATAGAAATGTCTAAAAATCGGTTTCTGGAATTTTTGAAATTCGGTCCCCAAGGGGGGCAAAACGTGATTTCACATGCGTAAAACGTGATTTCGCATAATCCTATATATCTCAAACAAACAAAAAAAAAAAAGAGATAAACGTGAAATTTTTGCTTTAAAATATAGCTAATGCAACTATCTAAAAACCAATTTCTGAACTTTTAGAAATTCAGCCCCCAGGTGAGGCAGCACGGGGGGGGGGGGGCTATGGAGCAAAAACAAATAGAAACACAGTTACGCTGTTCAAAATTGGTACAGATAGGTTTTAAAGGCCTGAAAGTCGAATGGGGATATTTTCGATTGTGTAAAGTTATTAGGGGAGGCAAGAAGGGGGGAGGGAAGGGGGGCAAAAAAATAAAAATAGTGTCAGATCGTTCAAAATTGGTACATAGAGGATTTCGATACTTACAAATCGATTGCGGATGATTTTGAATTTGTAAAATTATTAAGAGAGGCGGGTAGGGGGGTGGGGCGGTAAGGTGGGCTATGGGGCAAAAACAAATAGAAATACAGTTAGGCTGTTCAAAATTGGTACAGATAGGTTTAAGAGGCCTGCAAGTCGAATGGGGATATTTTCGATTGTGTAAAGTTATTAGGAGGGGCGAGAAGACGAGGAGGGGAGGGGGGGGGAATAAAAATAGTGTCAGATCGTTCAAAATTGGTTCATAGAGATTTTCGATACTTACAAATCGATTGCGGATGATTTTGAATTTGTAAAATTATTAGGAGGGGCGGGTGGGGGGTGAGGCGGTAAAGGGGGGCTATGGGGCAAAAACAAATAGAAATACAGTTAGGTCGTTCAAAATTGGTACAGATAGGTTTAAGAGGCCTGCAAGTCGAACGGGGATATTTTCGATTGTGTAAAGTTATTAGGAGGGGCGAGAAGGGGAGGAGAGGAGGGGGGGGCAAAAAAATAAAAATAGTGTCAGATAGTTCAAAACTGGTACATAGAGGATTTCGATACTTACAAATCGATTGCGGATGATTTTGAATTTATAAAATTATTAGGAGGGGCGGGTAGGGGGGTGGGGCGGAAAGGGGGGTGGGGCGGAAAGGGGGGGCTATGGGGCAAAAAATAGCTATGCAGTTAATAGAAATGCAGTTTAATAGAAATGCAGTTAGGTCTTTCAAAATTGGTACAGATAGGTTTAAGAGGCATGCAAGCCGAATGGGGATATTTTCGATTGTGTAAAGTCATTAGGAGGGGCGAGAAGGGGGGAGGTGAGAGGGGGCAAAAAAATAAAAATAGTGTCAGATCGTTCAAAATTGGTACATAGAGGTTTTCGATACTTACAAATCGATTGCGGATGAATTTGAATTTGTAAAATTATCAGGAGGGGCGGGTAGGGGGTGGGGCGGTAAGGGGGGCTATGGGGCAAAAACAAATAGAAATATGGTTAGGCCGTTCAAAATTGGTACAGATAGGTTTAAGAGGCCTGCAAGTCGAATGGAGATATTTTCGAAAGTGTAAAGTTATTAGGAGAGGCGATAAGGGGGAGAGGAGAGGGGGGGGCAAAAAAATAAAAATACATTTAGATCGTTCAAAATTGGTATATAGAGGTTTTTGATTCCTTCAAATCGATTGCGGATATTTTCGAATTTGTAAAATTGTTAAGAGGGGCGGTAAGGGGGTGAGGCTGTAAGGGGTGGGGCGGTAAGGGGGGACTATGGGCAAAAACAAATAGAAATACAGTTAGGCCATTGAAAATTGGTACAGATAGGTTTTAGAGGCCTGCAAATCGAATGGGGATATTTTTGAAAGTGTAAAGTTATTAGAAGGGCCGGGGAGGGGGGAACAGAGGGGCAAAAAAAAAATAGAGTTAGATCATTCAAATTTGGTACATCGAAGTTTTCGATACCTACAAATCGATTGCGGATATTTTTGAATTTTTAAAATTATTGGGAGGGGCGGGAAAAGGGGGAGGGAGCGGAAGGGTAAAAAATAAAATAAATAAATAATTATAATTGCATAAGTTGATAAAAAATGCTATGCAATGGCTGTACCGCGGCAGTCCCCGACTACCACACGTTTTCTTTTTTTTTTTTTTTTAAATGTGCCCTGATGTACCCAGTTTACCTCAGCAACTCTAAGCAATGGAGTCTGCGTAAGTGTCTCAAACATTGCCGTTTCAAAAGTTTCTCCATATTTCCTGTAAAGATCCAATTAAATGCAATTCATTTTACTACAGACTGTTGCTACATAGAACCACGCAGTAAAGCTCAACTAAATTCAAACCCTGGAAAGCTTCAACCGTTCTACAGTAAGTGTCTCCATGGCGACCCAGCGACGCTCGGCTATAATTCAGAATTTATTTTATAGACTGTTTCGTCTATATTAACTGTAATTGTAATAAGTTTTATTAATATGTAAATTTCAACTGTTACTGCACTTCTAACTGAAAGTCTCTTGAGTTTGTCCTGATGATGCCCTGATAGACAGGGCGAAAAGATTTGAAAAAAATGAAACAATAATTTGTGTAATTTTTAATGATTTTAATTAAATTTATCTTTTTATACGTGATTTAAAGAACATTTTTAAAATAATATATATATATATATGTATATATGTATATATATAGAGGATAATCCAAAAGTCAGGACAAACTTTAAAAATGAATAATTCGAAAACGAATCGAGATACAAAGATACGGTTTGCACCAAACGGATGGGAAAGAAGCCGGGTTTTGTGTGGGAAAGAAAAAAAATAATAGTTCTGTTGGCGACCAACAGATGGCGCTGTCGTATTTCTGATGTAGAATTATGCAAAGCATCAAACGATATAAAAAGGAACAGCTACAGCAGGTAATGATAGTCGAAGCTTATATGCATCGAAATATCGCATTCTCAGTCGCTACTTTAATCACGCATGGCATCCAAGATCTCCAGATCTGACACTGGGTATTCTTGGAAGTCAAAAGTTTACCGCGACCCACCGGCATCACTAGCAGCACTAAAAGATGCCATAGGCCAAAATGTGTCAGCCATAACGCAAGAAATGCTACTAAATGCTGTGAACGATGTGGTGAATCATCTCACAGCTGTACTTCTGAATGATGGACATTGAACATGTACTGTAGTAGTACTAATTAACTGTAATTAAGCTTACTTGTAAGTCGTCAACATTTTTTCTTTCATTTGTAAATCATCTTTTGGTGAAATCAAACACTATAGCGCCATCTGTTGGGTCGCCAACAGAACTAATTTTTTTCTTTTTCCACACAAAACCCGGTTTCTTTTTCATCCGTTTGGTGCAAACTGTATCTTTGTATCTTGATTCGTTTTCGAATTATTCATTTTTAAAGTTTGTCCTGACTTTTGGATCACCCGGTATATAAATTAACGTAAACAAATAGTCGTAACAAAAGAAAAATGCATAAAACCTATAATTTTGCCCTTTTTTCAGCAGATGCGAAAATAATGTATAATTATCATGTACAAATTGCGGTTTACATAAATTACAAACACTTTCGAACTGTTATTATCCGTCATTTAATTCTCAGTCTATATTGCTTGCGTAATAATACCTTAAACTGGTTATCAGTACGCCATAGATTAGAAGTCGCCGGGTTGTCCCTGAAAAAAAAAAGAAAAATAAATGTAACTCTATATCTATATCCTTTCCACCCCACCCCCCAAAAATAAATAAATAAGTAAATAAATAAAGTTTTTAACTTAAAGAATGCATATCAGTTTTGAAGCAATCTAAGGATTATTGCGAAATTGAGAGCGCGGAGAGTCGTGAAGACACACAAGTGAAGCAAAGTCATAAAAACTTCATATTTGGTTGAAATTTGTTAAAAGAGAAATTAAGTACGAAATTAAAAAGAATGGCTATAATCTTCTTATAGAGCTTTACATCTCTAAGAGAGATATATCTTTTGTTTTTCAAGCGTTAAAAAAAATCACTTTAAATTTATTTGAAATTTTAAATATAAAAAAAATAAAATGAAAACTGTTCAGCACGTTTATTTGTACAGTTATTAGGAGGAAAATTAATTATCTAACTATTATGAAAAATTAAATCGTTTCATTAGTAATTTTAAATATTATTGAACCTTAATTCACAATTAATATTTTATTTAGTTAGAATTGCTTAAAAGATAATCTTTGGTAATATATATATATATGTATTTATTATGTTTATATAAAAATATATTGATTAAAATAATAATAATAATAACTAGTTGGAACCCGTCGAA
This sequence comes from Salticus scenicus, assembly GCA_963930645.1. Lineage (NCBI taxonomy): Eukaryota > Metazoa > Arthropoda > Arachnida > Araneae > Salticidae > Salticus > Salticus scenicus. The sequence continues at coordinate 22,239,109 of OZ005661.1, read as the reverse complement.
TTCGACGGTCACTTTATTGACTGTAATGTTTCAAAAATCGTCGCATCATTATTTAATTGTATTTCAAGTTAAAACATCTAATATAATTTGTGACATTTCACTTTAAAAAAGGAATTCGGAAAAATGCTTATAAATAGAAATACTATATACGCCACCACTTTCTACAAAGTACAGTCGCCAGAAGTATTCTTCGAGCAACTCCACCCCGTCAGAATTGTTCACGTTCGGTTCGAAAAATAAATATTTAGAATTTAAATATATTATTTAAATATTTTATTTTAATAATAAAATATTTATTATTTAAATATTTTATTTTAATAATAAAATATTTATTATTTAAATATTTTATTTGTTTATCGAATCGTTAAAAAATATATATTATTTGTTTATCGAATAGTTAAAAATATATTATTTGTTTATCGAATCGTTAAAAAAAAATATTCAATATTGGTACAGCATTCATTTAAAAAATGCCCTTATTCAATATTGTAAATTTCTATCTCAGATTTAAAGACATTAACCAATCAACCAATCATGCTAATGTATCTTAATGTTAGGAGCGTTTTAGTAGAAGGTTGATGCTAGAAGAGATTCAGACAGAATGAAGGAATGAAGGTTTGAGTACAGCTATTTATAAAGAATGAATCCGAGTTTTTTTTTTTTTTTTTTTTTTTTTTTTTTTTTTTTTTTTTTTTTTCAAGGTTGGTTGATTCGTTGATTGACTCTAGCTAACATATATATCATGCTAAAGTATATACACTATCATTGTCCAGCAATGCTTATTTGTTTCAGCGTCTATAAATATCTTTACCGCATCCTGTTTCCATGTCCGTTGCAAATGAGTTATGCAATATCCAGCGATAAATTATTCTATAAAAAGCCTTATCTCATCCTGTTTTCGTAGAAAATGAGTTATGCAATCCTTCAGATTGACTATATAAATATTTTACTCTTTAAATATTTATTATCTAAATATATTATTTGTTTATCGAATCGTTAAAAAAATATATTCAATATTGGTACAGCATTCATTTAAAAAATGTCCTTATTCAATATTGTAAATTTCTATCTCAGATTCAAAGACATTAGCTATCTCAGTTTCAAAGGCATTAGTATCGTTTCAATATTGAAATATTAATATTGTCTATCTCAGAGACCCCATTCAAAGTCTCAATTTGTACCCATCCAATATTGGCTTACTACCGTCGCAAAAAAATGGGCCGAACGAAGCGTCAACGACAGAAATCTGCCATGAGACGCTTCGTTCGGCCCATTTTTTTACCCCCTCCAATTTAAATCTCTAAGGCATCAGTTTATACCAGCGAGATCGATTCCCCACGAAGACTTTGATTTTGGACGGAGGGGTGTCTGTCCAAGAAATAGTCTCAAATCTATCTTCGTGTAGGCGAGGGTCATCATCGTGGTCTCCATCATAGAACAGCTTGGTTCTTTCTATGAAATCCTTTAAGAATTCATCTATGAAGACATCAGAATTCCTCACGATCCGAATTCTGACTGCTTTATGGATGCATGCAGTTGGCACTATAGGATCTAAGATGTCAATCTTAGCAGATTTCATCATGGCCTCAAAACCCATGGTCAACAGCGCATCTCCGAAATGAATCTCTTCTATTGGATACACCCAGGTATTAGCTAAAGAGACAGGTATCCTGAACCTTTTGTAAACGAGGTCCCTCACCTTTAGCTTGGTAGTTTTTTTTACGTATGCACTACCCTTACCCATCAGCTTGGCCACATCAGAGGCCCTGACGAACAAAAGTCCATCCGCAGAGACTACGAATAGGATTTTAGAATCCAGCTGTGGATGTTCAATTGTGAATAGCATGACTTAATAGCAATAGCAACAGCAGTCAAAATGATGCAGGCTCTTAGAGGCAGCTCGTATATATACCCGATTCGCGACCTAATTTTAGCAAGCTTTCTTAGAAAACGTGACCTTCTGATAAAATTCTTCTAGAACTAATCTGTTGACAGGATATTATGTAATCCTCAGGACGCGATAAACTTATTTTTAGAATTAATTTGTCGTTTGAGCGGGATCTTCCATAATCTACAGGACGTGCGTAAGAGGATGTGCGTCAGAGGATGTCGATAAGAAATTTAGATAGAAATAGAGATTGCTGCTAGTATAAATACAGGCTGCTGGACGAGACATTTCATTCTGACTGCTTGATATTCTAAAAGCTAGTCTGCTCCAAAATGATATTTCAAATTTTAGCTGAAGAGTTAAACGTGAAATTTACTTGTTTTTTGACTTTTGACGGTGAAATTTTTATCAAAGGTTCAGACGTAGCTCGCACCATGGGCTATCAAAATCCTTCTGGCGTTTTAAACTTATGCCATCTTACAGTGACTGACATCGCTCCCGAGGGCTTGAGCCTGCCTCCGTCTCTAGCCAAGACACGTATTTTTGGATTGGAAGATGCCAACACGCTGTTGGATATGCATCCAGGCGAATTTCAATCCTTATTTCAGGGGCCTATCGAGATTTTGTCGCCGATAGAGTGTACGTTCAACATCAGAAGGCCCATACGTATCAAGATAGCATGCATTAGCTCTTCCAATGCTACCATGGAGAGTTTTATAGCTGATTTGAAAATATCCATGGACTCTTACCTGCAATCTGTACCGATGGATAGCTATGTCTTCGAAGAGAGGTACGGAGACCTAGAATTGGGGTATTTTCCCAAAAAAATTAAAGTTTTGGTGGGAAACAAACCCTACTTTTATAAATCCTCGTCTTAAGATCAGGACGAGGTGCAAAAAAATGGGTCGAGCGAAGCCTCTCATGACATAAGTCATTGAGGCTTCGCTCGGCCCATTTTTTTGCGATAGATAGAGTGCCAACATTGGATGCGTACCGATTTGAACTTGTAAATTTGAAGGGATATGGCTTAGCTATAAGATAATTTTGATAAAATATCTATAGACAAATTTAAGGTATCTGAATTTAAAAATTTAATTGTTTCATTTAAAATTTACTGTGTAAAATTTAAAATTTTTAAAGACTAAGTGTGGCGGTCATTATAATCTGATCTCTAATTTTTCAAGGGGTATGGCTTAGCTATAAGATAAATATGAAACTTGGTAAAATATCGATAGCTAAATTTAAGGGATCTGAATTTAAAAATTTAATTTTTTTCGTTTAAAATTTACATTTTTTTATGTAAAATTAAAAATTTTTAAAGGTTAAGTGTATCAGTCATCATAATCTGATCTCTAATTTTCAAGGGATATGGCTTAGCTATAAGCTAAATATGAATCTTGGTAAAATATCGATAGCTAAATTTAAGGGATCTGAATTTAAAAATTTAATTTTTTTCGTTTAAAATTTACATTAAAATTTTTAAAGACTAAGTGTAGCCAAGCCAGTCATTATAATCTAATCTCTATAAAAAGATTTTCGAGAGACAGGATATTATGCAAGCCTTTCCTCAAGATGCTTGATAAGCGGCTCTCGGTTAAAATTACAATCAGATCTCTATAAAAAGATTTTCGAGAAGTGTTGACAGGATATTATGTAAGCCTTTCCTCAGGATGCCCGGTTATAATCAGATCTCTATAAAAAGATTTTTCCAGAAGTATTGACAGGATCCTCAGGAAGCCCGGTTATAATCAGATCGATAAAAATTGCTCAAGAGACAGGATATTATGCAAGCCTTTCCTCTTGATAAGCGGTTCGTAGAAAATTACAATCAGATCTGTTGATAAGACCGGGTATATATACGAGTGTTCAGCGAGAGCTCTTCAATTGCTAGTCGATCTCTCTACTAGCTGCTTAGATACATTAGCTCTCTGTCAGTCATGTTTTTCCATGTAAAAAATTATGCTTATGGCGTTGCCTTTAAATGCCTAATGGCTACTGATGGCACCCTGTTTGTCCGGGCTGAGGACCTGGCTATTTATTCGAGGCACCCTCTAGATCTTCATTTTGCCGAAAAATATGCAGGCCTCACCGTCCGTGATGTGATGGACCCTAAAATCGATTTACCTAAATGGCTCGCTAAGACGAGAATCTTCTCGATTAGCGAAGCCAAACATCATTTGAAAGGGTTCATGGGCGAACAGGAATTTGATGAAATGTTCGATGGTTCGGCCATGGTGAAATACCAGGCTAACATGAAGCTCAGCTTCGTGAAAGCCATTGGTGTTCGATTTGTTGAAAGGTCCCATACCAAGTTCGAAGACTTCCTTGCCGCATACCAACTACAGGTGAGGAAATTTTTTGAGCTTGAATATGAGGATTATGAATTATACAAATCTCAAATGACCGGACCGTTGAAGATGACCATCAGGAGGCTATCTAATGAGCAATCCATAGAGAGCTTATGCTAATCTTTAAAATGAGAGTAAAAAAATGGGTCGAACGAGGTGTCTCATGGCAGAATTTCTGTCTTTGACACCTCGTTCGACCCATTTTTTTGCGATAGATATAGTGCCAATATTGGACGGGTTTAATTTGAGACTTTGATATTAAATTTATAAAAAAAATCTATTTAAGCTAGTATCGAAGAGATTATCAGGATAGCATGAAGACTATTTAAACGTATAAACTATATTAAGCCAATATTGTAGAAATTAAATTTAAGACTCTGGAAAACGAGATAAAATGGTATCAATTTAAATGTATAGATAAAAATAACTAAGCCAACAGAGACATGACTGGACAATGACGGTTTGGATACGTAAGCGAGTTTATCTCTCTATATATATAGATGGGATGAAGCCACGCCCACAAGAAATTCAACGACCTTGAAAAAAAAAAAAAAAAAAAATTTTTTTTTTTTTTTTTTTTTTTCGTGTGACCTTGAACACATCTTCAAGGACGGAGCAGAATCTATAACTTAACGGAACTAACCTCATTTATTGAACATTAGTTTTTTTCGTGCGTCCTATATATAGGATGGCTAGCGTACCCACATCTCATTTTGTCTCGACGTCTGCCAACAACAGTCATCTAGTTATCTGTAAAATATTTTGAATTTGTAATTTTCAAGGGATATGGCTTCTCTATAAGATAATTATGTATCTTGATAAAATATCTGTAGATAAATTTAAGAGATCTGAGTCTAAAATTTTCGTTTAAAATTTTAACTTTTTGTGTAAAATTTAAAAATTTTAATGTCTAAGCTAGAGATAGAGTACCAATATCGTAACGATTTGAAGGGATATGGCTTCTCTATAAGATAAATATGAATCTTGGTAAAATATACAGATTCTATAGATAAATTTAAGAGATCTGAGTTTATAAATTTAATTTTTTCGTTTAAAATTTTAATTTTTTGTGTAAAATTTAAAATTTTTAAGGGCTAAGCTAGATATGTAATATTTCACAGTTGGTTTCTAAAGTTATATTTTTTTATCCAATCATTGTAGATGGCGCTGCAGTCTATATATATAGTATATATATAGTATATCTATTAGGGTGGGTGGGAGTGGAATTTATTTCTTCTACTGTAAGGTCATGCATAAACCAGCTCCGTGATACCCAAACCCGTTTTCTTTAAAATAGGATGGGTTATTTATACAATATTGGTTTTGAAAACAAGATTTTTATAGACTTTTGTCTGACAAATGACAAGATGTTGCAGGTTTTCATGAAATCAGAATAGATCATGGGTTTTTATAAAATATAATAACATAAAATATTTTTTTATCTGTATTTAAACAAGCAGACATTTCCGCTTCGCGGAAATGTCTGCATGTTTAAATACAGATAAAAAAATATTTTATTTCAAACTCAATGATGTCTCTTATGTAAAATGTCTTTAATAAACCGTACTTTTTCCGACAGCGGTACCATGATTTGTTTCAAGCCAAAAATGCGTATCTTATCCTCTAGCAGTACGTTCCTCGATTGTATCCTGAACGAATCGCTCACGTAGCCTATACCTATATTAGAGCCATCCATTTTTTCGGTAGCGATTCAAGGTACGCCAAAATAAATTTGACTCGCGATACTTAATCATCGTAAAAAGTTTGAATAGATTAGAAACAGGCTAAGATAGCGTATCGTGGGAGGTGGCAAGTCAGCGATCCTATATATAGAGGATATAATCAACCAACCAACTATGGAAAAAAAAAAAAAATTTTTTTTTTTTTTTTTTTTTTTTTTTCACAGTTGGTTGATTATCTCCTCTATATATAGGATCGCTGACTTGCCACCTCCTCATTCTATCTCGATCTTTGCCAGCAACGGTCATATCTCTCATCTGTTAAAATTTTTAGAAAATTAGTTTGTCGCTTGTAGCCTTCAAGATGATCTGATAAAATTCTTCTAGAACAAATGTGTTGGTAGGATATTATGTAAACCGTTTCCTCAAAAACAGGACGTGATAAGTTTTTTATAGATGCGTCAAGCCTCTCTAATCTATAAAAAGTCATCCTGTCGAGCCTTATATAGTATTACTGATGTCGTTTCTCAGAACCGCTTATCAGATCTCACGCATCCGCTTGCCAGAGTATAAATACGAGCCTCTCGCCTCAGCTTATTCATTCTGAGCCTCTAATTTTCAAAATGGAAATGTTTTCTTTCGACTCTCTGACCGACGAGCGATTTGACTATGACTATGCCGTAAATCCTGGATGGAATGTCTTGAATACGTCTCGTCTTTCTCTCGAGTTGTTATGCAATTATAATCGAGACATGTCCATGCCAGCTCCAAAACCAGTTTCCAGACCATCTCCAGTTTTCAAATCTAAACCCGTTCCAGTTTTCAAATCTAAACTCGTTCCAGTTCCAAGACCAGTTCCAGCTTCTAAATCTGTTCCAGTTCCAGCTTCTAAATCTGTTCCAGTTCCAGTTCCAGTTCCAGTTCCAGCTTCTAAATCTGTTCCAGTTCCAGTTCCAGCTCCAGCTCCAGTTTCTAAATTTGTTCAAGTTCCAGTTCCAGTTCCAGCTTCTAAATCTGTTCAAGTTCCAGTTCCAGTTCCAGCTTCTAAATCTGTTCAAGTTCCAGTTCCAGTTCCAGCTTCTAAATCTGTTCAAGTTCCAGTTCCAGTTCCAGCTTCTAAATCTGTTCAAGTTCCAGTTCCAGTTCCAGCTTCTAAATCTGTTCAAGTTCCAGTTCAAATTTCAATACCCATGTCAGAGATGATTTATTTTAAAGTACCAAAGCTATTAAGCCCGCTACCAAAATCTCCAGAGTCCAACGTAACAACTTATCGTGCCTGGAAGCCTCCACCGAAGATAGATTTCGTGGTACGGCCTAAATTAAAAACTGCTGGCTTTGAAGATCCAAGAATTCGATGACGGCATGGCATAGTCGTTGTCAAATCGAACGTCAGTCTGAGAGATGGAAAATGCTACAGCCTTATAAATACAGAGGCTAGAAAATACTACAGTTGGGTTTAAACCCAAACGATTTATAAAAAAATCGGGCCGAACGAAGTGTCTCATGGCAGATTACTGTCTTTGACACTTCGTTCGACCCGTTTTTTTTGTAACAATTATATTGCCAATATTGGATGCGTACCGATTTGTACTTTAAGATTTTAAATGGATACTTAAGATTTTGAACGGATACTTTTATAACTGAAGTCTTGGAGATATAAATTTATATATAAACTATTATCAACCAACTTAAAATTTTCAAGATTGGCAAAAAAATATTATTTTGAAATCAAAAACTATAAAATCGAAATGATAAATTTTGAAAAATTTTCCAGATTGGTGAAAAATGGCAAAGTCCCAAAAAAAAATAGTATCTTGAAAAAATTATAGAAATATAAAATCAACCAAAGACACTTTAGCATGATATATATATATATATGTTAGCTAATGTCAATCAACCAATCAACCAACCTTGAAAAAAAAAAAAAAATATATATATATATATTTTTTTTTTTTTTTCAAGGTTGGTTGATTAGTTGATTGACTCTAGATAACCTATATATATCATGCTAAAGTATCTACACTATCATTGTCCAGCAATGCTTATTTGTTTCAGCGTCTATAAAAATCTTTACCGCATCCTATTTCCGTGTTCGTAGCAAATGAGTTATGCAATATCCTGTTTTCGCGTTCAGCGACAATAATTCTATAAATAGCCTTATCTTATCCTGTTTTCGTAGAAAATGAGTTATGCAACATCCTGCCTTCAGATCGACTATATAAGCTCTGCCATTCGATCAAATAGTCATTCTCTCTTCGGAGCTTGAACTGCTAACATGTATAAGCATCAATGCTCTGTGAAGAAACTTAAAGCGGCTAACGCTCTTCATAACCTTTTCGGAATGACTGAGCCTTTTCCGAAAATTTTTTCGACTTCTGTCAAGAAGCTGAAGAAATATCCTCATTTCCAAACGATGATGGGAGAAGGCAAAATCCATATGTTCTGCCTACATCTGACACCTGATGATAAAATTTCGTTTAAAAAACGTACTCTGACGGACAAGATCCTGAATACGATTCCAGCACTAGGCAGAGAGGCCAAGACAATCTATCCGCTGAGACCTCAAGACATAAAATGGATCACTGTTAGGAACAGATTCAAAAGACCCCCCAGCGAAGCCAACAGAGTCAACGCTGATATGAGAATTGGTTTCAAGTGTCCCCATAACCAATTTCTGGTGAAAGGTCATTTCACGTTTGGACAGAGAACCGTTGGGCAAGGATGCGCCCATATTATCCAGACATTGGACGCACCATTGCTGTTCTATGTGAGACCCCCCAACGAGACACGAGTGAGAGCTGACAGCAGATATTTCTCAGGGGACAAGCTTCACTTCTACGAGAGGTTCATATTGATTGCTCGCTCAATCTACAAGATACCTGCTGGCACTACCTATATTTTATTTACGACCCAAAAGAATTTCTTCAGTCTACATGTTGTGCGGGAGAGCTTGAAGCTGGGTTTCAAGGTAAAAAATCCGTTAGTAGAAAGAATCACGAAAATAGATGGGATGTATGAGGTATCTGTGCCAACACCTATGATACCTCATATGGATGATGATGACGAGCCACCCTCTGAATATATTCAAACAGCTCCAATCTCAGAGCCAGAATCATCCCAAGAGCCAGAACCATCCCAAGAGCCAGTAACCGATTTGCCAGAAATCTATTTGCCGACGAACCCTCCTGTTGTGTTGGACAAAACAATAACCGTGGTCACTACAAATTATGCAGAACAATATAACTCTCAAATCTGGAAAGTTTTGACAGATCCCCTTAAAAACAACTTCGTACGTACCTACGGGCCTGATCTACCTGGAATGGATATGAGAACTGCATCGGTAAAACGTAAGGCCAAAAAGAATCCCAAGCGTTTAAAGAAAGCTAAGCTCACTTTCAAGGACACTGCAACAAATACAGAGCCTGAAACTAGAGAACCAGAGCCTGCACCTATTGCAAATCCAGAGCCTTTTGTTGAAAATCCAGGATTTCATAGTGAATGGCCTATTCAAAGCCCAGCGGTACCTGAAGATCTTAATAATATAGTATGCTCTCCCATGCCAGATCAGCTACTACTAGACTCTATGATGAAAGATCTCATGACACCTGGCACTCTAGAATATGTAATAGATGAGTCCGAACAGCCAAATTACATATCACTCTAAAAATATTAAAAATTTAAAAAATTTGGGTCAAACGAGGCTTCCTCATGTCAGATTTGTCATTATGACTTATCTTGACGATGGAAGCCTCGTTTGACCCATTTTTTTTAAATCTATCTCCTACCAATATTGGATTTGTAAAAAAATAACTTATAAATTTTATGAGTAGACAAATGAAAATTGTCTAAGCCGTTCAAAAGAATCGCTTAAAGCGGCTTCAGCTATGCCATCCTATCGATTGGACCTGCAAACGGGACAGCCAACATTATCCATAAAAATTTAACCTCGATAAAATTGAAATGGGACAAATGTAGCTTTTAAGTTGAGATGCTGAGCCAGAAAAACTGAACGCGTAGAGATTAGCAGCTCATATTGTAAAAATTTAAACGTAATTATGAAAATAGTATTAACGAGATCCAATGATAGAGATCCAAAAAAACTTTAGTAACCAATCGTTTGGTCATGACAATTGAAAAGCGAATCTTGATGAACGAGGAAAAGATATATATATCAACCAACCAACCAACCTTGAAAAAAAAAAAAAAAAAAAAAATTTTTTTTTTTTTTTTCAAGGTTGGTTGGTTGGTTGGTTGGTTGGTTTGACTGGCTATATATAATTATCTATTTGCCTCCACACTCTCATTGTCTCTCAACATTTGTCAGCAACGGTTGTCTAGTCATTATGTCTCGTAATGACAAATATGATAAATTTGAACCTGTATCTGAAACAGGATTCCATCCAATCGTGTCCAAATGCTAGATCTTCCCATTTTAAATGAAACCTGTTAATTTTGATCGTGGCACAGTCGTCGTGTCGATCTTAAACTTGGTCCATCCAAAAAGCCTTCATGAGTCCCGAAACAGGACAAACTTGAAATCTAACCTTATACTGAACTTGGTAATTTATAAAAATATTTCAATAAGTCCATAACCTTTTAGCGTTTGTATTGAATTCAATTTGTCTAGGCTATAGGCGTCTTTCAATTTTGACAGGATCGCTTAAACATGAATCTGGCTTCAGCTATGCAAGAGGTTATGATAAAATTGAGTCAACTGTATCTGAAACAGGTTTTAATTGTCATGTCCTATCGAAGACATATCGCTTAGCAGGACCCTTGAAAACGAAGACATATCGCTTAGCAGGCGTAAAAATTTGAAATTGAAACTGGAGGTCTCGATAAAATTGAAACAAACTAATATAAACATTGTTGCGTAGAGAGAATCCGTAAAATTTAGCAAGAGGTCTCTATAAAATTTAAATTGCTGAGAGTTGTCACGACAAATGTAGCAATGAACGCTGGAAAATTTAAATGTAATTATGAAAATAGTATTAACCATTCGTTGAGTAGCATGACAAATGAAAATTGAAACGTAATTAGGAAATTAGTATTAACTAAATGGGCTACAGATTAAGGAAGGGACAAATAAATAATTATATATAGCCAATCAAGTTTCAAGGTCACATTAAAAAAAAAAAAAAAAAAAATTTTTTTTTTTTTTTTTTTTTTTTTTTTTTTTTTTTTCAAGGTTGGTTGGTTGGTTTCTTTCAAGTATGTTGGTTAGTTAATATATATATTATTTTCTAATTTATCAAGATTAGCTTTTCACCTGGCCTTTTTCGCGTTTTGTCCAAATGTTAAGTTTCAAAAGTCTTGCGTTTCAGCTATGGTCTCGATAGAATGGTGAAACATTATTCAATCCAAATCTTCTCATTTTAAATGAAACCTGTTAATATTGATCATGTCTATCTTAAATGTGGATCGCTTGGCAGAGGCCTTCATGAAAATTGAAACCATGACAAAACGTAGCTCTGACCTTAAATGGCAATTTGTTACAGCAGATTTTAATCCATAACCCTTTAAAATTTGTCTAAGCTATAGTAGTCTTTCAAATTTGACTGTTCAAAAGAATCGTTTAAACGTGGATCCGTTATGCAAGAGGCCATGATAAATTAGAGTCACGTTGCCTGTATCTAAAACATGTCAAAACGAAGACATATCGCTTTGACATGGCAATTGAAAACGGGGCAGGTCAAAATTAAAACCGGAGACCTCGATAAAGTGGAAACAGACTAATCTTAACACTGTTCCGTAGAGAGAATCAGTAAAAATTTAGCAAGAGGTCTCGATAAAATGCTGAGAGTTGTCAAGAAGACTGTAGCAATGGACGCTGGAAAATTTAAACGTAATTATGAAAATAGTATTAACCATTCGTTTAGCAGTATGACAAATGAAACGTATGGACTACAGATTAAGGAAGGGATAAATAAAAAATTATATATAGCCAATCAAGTTTCAAAGTCACACGAAAAAAAAATCTTTAAAAAAATATCTTTGAAAAAAAAAAAAAAAAAAAAAAAAAAAAATTTTTTTTTTTTTTCGTGTGACCTTGAATGACCTTGAAGCTCGTTGCCACAAAAAGCAAGTCGGAGCAAAATAGGAGAAGGTAGGAGCATGAATCGTAGCTACCCTATAGAAACGGATAGATATTTTTTTTTTTTTTTTTTTTTTTTGAAACTATAAATTTAGTATATAATATAAAATATATATCTAGTATGTAATAGGTAATAGAATTACTATAAATTTATTGGGTAGACATGGAGTGACGCCCCTTTTTGGGGCCCCTCATTAGAAAAAAATAAATACTATTTAAGGTTAAATAATTGAGTTTTTTTTCAAGATTGGGACCCTCTCATTAGAAAAAAATAAATACTATTTAAGGTTAAATAATTGAGTTTTTTTTCAAGGCTTCTCAATTTCCACGTTTTGCCAAATTCGACGTGTCTATTTCTACCATCTCCCTATTCAGCGTCTTTTCGTTAAAGGCGTCGATTGAGATACTCATTTTCTATATTCTGTCAATTCTTCATCAAGCCTAGCATTCCTAGTTTTTAGATGACCATTCTCCAATTTCATTTCTCCCACCTCGTCGTTCAGCGCGTCTATCTCTTCGTTTAAGGCGTCTATGTCAGATTTCATCCTATCGAATTCGTTTATTCTCAGGTCTTCTATCTTACCCCACAAGCGATTGATTTCCAACAGCGAATGAGTATTTTGTATTTGAAGCTCGGCCGTTTCCTCGTAACTGGCTTTGAGCTGCCGTCTCAGTTTTTCGTTTTCCAGTTTCAGCTCGTTGCAGCGTGCCATGACAGGCTTTACACATAGAATGCATATCTGCTGCCATTTGCAGGGTTGCCAATACTCATTTCCAACAACGTCGTAAAACCGTTTGTAGTCTCGCATGCTTTGTCTACCGTGCGTAAAATACATCTTTTTACCATTGATCAGATGCAGGTAATATTCTGTGGGTTCGTCGGAAGATTTATAGTTTTCTGATACGGGCAGCACGAGATCGAGTATTATGTCTGGCAAGTTTCTAATTTTGATGCGCCATTGGCCATCTATAAATTCCATAGGCGCCTCGAGAAGTTTTTTCGGATCCATGATAAAATATTTCTGATTGAGCACTTTCGTAATGCCTCCGTCCCAAAGCGTAGCCAATACCATCCTGTAGTCTTTTGGCAGCGTCTCTTGAATATAAAAATGGTTCATGCGACCATCTCCCGTTAAATCGTTGAAAGTAAATTTGCACCTAGACCTACGCCTGCACATGTATCCCATAGCGTTGACCAAATGCCAAACCGATTCGATAGATTTCCTCTTGAGACATTTGTATCCCACATACGGCCGTACTTCGGGTCTAATTTTACCCCAAACATTAGCCAGAAAATAATCTTCGGATATCGACACAGCGATCATATGCCTGTGCTGTCTGAATTTAGCATTTCGCTCGGCCCCTCCGTCGCACCAGCATGAAAAAGGTAGGGTCGTAGTATTGCCGTCATCGGCGTCCATCTGTTCCAGAAAACTGTCAAACGCTACCGCTCGCAGCATGATATGAATAAATACTAGATCGTCGTGAAGAAATTTCAAGACGCAGGCTGCAGCCAAATTCAGCGTTTCGTCTTGAAAAGCGACGGGTGGAGGCTCTAACTCAATCGGCCAAATGGGATCGTAAGCCCGGCTACCGTCTGGAAAAATTTGATCGTGGTTGAAAAACTTACGTTTTTCGCACATAGGCTCAAAATTGAAATATTGGTGCGTTGTAGGAGTCGGCACGTCTTCTGTTGGAATAGGATTGGACATGTGGTATTTGAAATTTCTCCAGCATTCCAACAAATGATCAGCTGCCTCGTTTTTTTTACCTCTCCTGAAAGTTTTTACGCCGTTGCACCAAACGCAGCACAATTTACGGTCAAGGTTATGCTGGCTCGTACAATGCTCTTCATATTCGCGCGAAAGAAGTAGATTCTGGCAATGTGGACAATTGAAGGGTACTTGATCTCGCGATAAATTTTTCTGATATTTTTTTAGCTTGGGACATGACGGCATGATATTGGATTGAAATTGAGGAGACAATGTAAGAGCTTATATAGATATATAGAACCAAGCCACACCCACTCAATATTTCAAGGTCACATTAAAAAAAAAAAAAAAAAAAAAAAAAAATTTTTTTTTTTTTTTTTTTTTTTTTTTTTTGGTGACCTTGAATGACCTTGATACTCATCTATATATAGTACTGCTAACGTGACTACACCCTCATTGTCTCTCGACATTTGCCAGGAACGGTCGTCTAGTCACTATACCACGTAATGTATTTTAAGTAAGATGTACGTTTTCATGAAATCAGAATAATATCATGGGTTTTATAGAATATAATAAAATAAACTAAATAAAATATTAGAAATAAAATATTTTTTTTATCTGTATTTATACATGCAGACATTTCCGCTTCGCGGAAATGTCTGCATGTTTAAATACAGATAAAAAAAATATTTTATTTCACACTCAATTATAGGTCTCGTAAAGAGTTTCATCTCGCTGATTTCGAGTTTCAGCTTGTCTCGCAACAGTCTTGCTACAACCTACACGTTTTCCACGATGCCAAATATCTTATAATCTAGTTCTGTTTGTTTGCCTAGCTCAAAATACATCTTTCTACCTTTGATCAAATGTACTCATTGGGCTCTTAACAAGACTTGAAATTTTTGGACACGGGCAGCACCCAATTCAATGTTATTTCTGTTAAATGTTTAATTTGGATGCGCCACTAATAAACTACATTGGGACCTTGATAAGCCAGCTTAAATACCTCTGATCTAAGAGTTTGGTTCGTCAAAGAGCCAATGTAGCCAATACTAGCTTATAATCGCTCGGCAGCGTCTCTTGGATATAAAAATGATTCCCACCCGCATCTTTGAAAGAACATTCGGACCGGTCCTAACGACCATGAGATAGAGTACCAATATTGTACCTATTCTAATTTGAAGGGATATGGCTTAGCTATAAGATAATTTTGTATCTTGATAAAATATACAGACTCTATAGATAAATTTAAGAGATCTGAGTTTAAAATTTTAATTTTTTCGTTTAAAATTTACATTTTTTCTGTAAAATTTAAAAATTTTAATGACTAAGCTAGAGATAGAGTACCAATATCGTACCGATTCTAATTTTTAAGGGATATAGCTTCTCTATAAGATAAATGTGTATCTTGGTAAAATATACAGACTCGATAGCTAAATTTAGGAGATCTGAGTTTAAATTTTTAATGCTATATCTTTACTCTTGAGACATTTGAAACTTACCGGGTTTGATTTTACGCTTCTACCAAATTTGATTTTGCCATTGCACAACAAAGCCAGGCATTTATTTTATGTTTATCAGACCTCTGATAGTCTTTAGCTAAAATTAAAACTTGCCTTTGCAAAGTGGACAACAGCCATGCAAATACGATATAACTGGAAACCAAAAATTAAACAGCCGTCATGTAGCAATCTAAAAAAATTATGCTGGATTGAAATTATTCAAGCTGCTTATATAAAGTTAATCTAAGCAAGATGACCTTGAAAATATAGCGAGTCAAATTTCAAGGTCACATAAAAAAAAAAAAAAAAAAAAATTTTTTTTTTTTTTTTTTTTTTTTCACAGTTGGTTGGTTGGTTGATAATCTTGTCTATATATAATATGGCTAACGTGACTACACTCTCATTGTGTCTCGACGTTTGCCAGCAACGGTCGTCTAGTCACTATGTCTCGTAATGTGTTTTCAGCAAGATGTACATTGATGGACACTAGAGAGTTAGATTTTTCTATAAAAGCCTATGATCTATTCTGATTTCATGAAAACCTGCAGTATCTTGTCATTTGTCAGACAAAAGTCTTGTTTTCAAATCCAATAATGTATAAATATCGCTATCCTATCCTGTTTTAAAGGAAATGGGTTTAGACATCAGGAGCTAGTTTATGCATGACCTTACAGTAGAAGAGATAAATTCCACTCCCACCCACCCTAATAGATATACTATATATATACTATATATATAGACTACAGCGCCATCTACTATAATTGGCTAAAGAAATATAACTTTAGAAGCCAACTGAGAAATATAGCTTTAGAAGCCAACTGAGAAATATAGCTTTAGAAGCCAACTGAGAAATATAGCTTTAGAAGCCAACTGAGAAATATAACTTTAGAAACCAACCAAATGCTAGGTCTTCTCATTTTAAATGAAACCTGTTAATATTGATCATGTCTATCTTAAACGTGGATCGCTTGGCCTTCTTGAAACACAGCAGATTTTAATCCATAACCCTTTCCCTTTAAAATTTGTCTAAGCTATAGTAGTCTTTCAATTTTGACTGTTGAAAAGTATCGTTTAAACGTGGATCATCTATGCAAGAGGCCATGAGAAAATTGAGTCAGGCTGAGCGTTGCCTGTATCTGAAACATGTCAAAACGAAGACCTATCGCTTTGACATGGCAATTGAAAGGCGTAGAGAGAATCCGTAAAAATTCAAAATTGAAACCGGAGGCTTCCATAATATTGTAACGGACTAATATCAACACTGTTGCGTAGAGAGAATCAGTAAAAATTTAGCAAGAGGTCTCGATAAAATTCTGAGAGTTGTCAAGAAGAATGTAGCAATGGACGCTGGAAAATTTAATTATGAAAATAGTATTAACCATTCGTTTAGTAGTATGACAAATGAAACATATGGACTACAGATTAAGGAAGGACAAATAAATAATTATATATAGCCAATCAAGTTTCAAGGTCACACGAAAAAAAAAAAAAAAAAAAAAAAAAAAAAAAAAAAAAAAAAAAAAAAATTTTTTTTTTTTTTCAGGTGCCACGTCCACCCTTGAAGCTTGTCTATATATAATATGGCTAACGTGACTACACCCTCATTGTGTCTCGACATTTACCAGCAACGGTCGTCTAGTCACTTTGTCTCGTAATGTGTTTTCAGCAAGATGTACATTGATGGACACTAGAGAGTTAGATTTTTCTATAAAAGTCTATGATCTATTCTGATTTCATGAAAACCTGCAGTATTTTGTAATTTGTCAGACAAAAGTCTTGTTTTCAAAGCCAATAATGTATAAATATCGCTATCCCATCCTGTTTTAAAGGAAATGGGTTTAGACATCAGGAGCTAGTTTATGCATGACCGTACAGTAGAAGAAATAAATTCCACTCCCACCCACCCTAATAGATATACTATATATATACTATATATGTAGACTACAGCGCCATCTACAATGATTGGCTAAAGAAATATAGCTTTAGAAGCCAACTGAGAAATATAGCTTTAGAAATATAACTTTAGAAATATAACTGTAGCAGTCAACTGAGAAATATAACTTTAGAAATATAACTTTAGAAACCAACCAACCAACCTTGAAAAAAAAAAAAAAAAAAAATTTTTTTTTTTTTTTTTTTTACAGTTCGTTGGTTGGTTGGTTGATATATATTTGTTTCCTCGTTCATCACTTTTCATTTATTAATATTAGCTTTTCAATTTCATCCTGGCCTTTTCATGTTTTTACCCAAATGCTAAGTTTCAAAAGTCTCGATAAACTTGAAACAGGTGTGTCTTCTCATTTTAAATGAAACATGTCTATCTTAAATGTGGATCGCTTGGCCATCCAAGAGGCCTTCATGAAAATTAAAACCGGCTGGGTGTATCTATGACAAAACGTAGCAATTAGATGTTTGAACTGAGTCCATAACCTTTTACAGTTTCCCTTTAAAATTTGTCTAAACTATAGTAGTCTCTTCAAAAGTATCGTTTAAACGTGGATCAGCTATGCAAGAGGTCATGATAAAACTGAGTCACGTTGCCTGTATCTGAAACAGGTCAAAACGAAGACCTTTGACATGGCAATTGAAAACGAGGCATCGCTTAGCAGGCAAAATTTAAACGAGCTGGACCATAAACGTAACCGTTGAACTCTGGGCCATGCTTAGCTGTAGCAGCCCATACTGTAAAAATAATATTTATGAGATCTAATGACAAAATGTAGAAAGACAAATGAAAAGCTTAAAAGTAGCGGCCCTGGGTCCAAATACTAGTCTATGGCATCATTTTAAAAGAAACCATTGAGCCATCCAAGAGGCCTTGATAGAATCGGCTGAGTGCTTACCGAACAAATCTATAGGTACGCTTGAAATCTGAAAGATGTAGAGAGTAGCAGCCCATATTGTAAAAATTTAAAATTATAAAATTCAAAAGTGGATATGTAGGAAGGGTTAAGTTTCAAAGTCACATGACGAACAAACTAACCAACAAACTTGAAATGAATCAACCAACCAACCTTGAAAAAAAAAAAATTTTTTTTTTTTTTTTTTTTTTTTTTTTAAGGTTGGTTGGTTGGTTGATATATATATTTGTTCCTCGTTCATCACTTTTCATTTATCAAGATTAGCTTTTCAATTTAATCCTGGCCCTTTTCATGTTTTTATCCAAATGCTAAGTTTCAAAAGTCTCACGCTTCAGCTATGGTATCGATAAAATTGAAACAGGTGTGTCTAAATGCTAAGTCTTCTCATTTTAAATGAAACATGTTAATTTTGATCATGTCTATCTTAAACGTGTATCGCTTGGCCATCCAAGAGGCCTTCATGATACGCGAAACTTGAATTGCTTATAGCATTTCATAAGATGTTCTACCAAATTTGATTTTGCCATTGCACCACAAAGCCAGACATTTATTTTATGTCTATCAGACCTCTGATAATTTTTAGCTAAGATTAAAAATTTTCCTTTGTAGTGCGGACAATAGAATGGAACGGCATCTCGATAGAGGGTGTTTCTATAACGTTTTAAATTATGCTTAGCTGCCATGCAAATACAATATAACTGGAGAACAAAAATTAAACAGCCGTCATGTAGCAATCTAAAAAATTTATGCTGGATTGAAATATTTCAAGCTGCGTATATAGAGCTAATCTAAACAAGATGACCTTGAAAATATAGCCAGTCAAGTTTCAAGGTCACATTAAAAAAAAAAAAAAAAATTAATTTTTTTTTTTTTTTTTTTTTTTTCATGTGACCTTGAAGCTTGACTCGTGTGACCTTGTCTGATTATATATAATTATTTATTTATCTCTTCCTATAATGTGTTGTCCATTTGATTAATACTATTTTCATAATTACGTTTCAATTTTTATGGATCCAAGGCTGCCAATACTCATTTCCAACGAGCCTGGTTTGGCTACACAATTTACACATTTGCTTGCCTGGACTCTTCATTTATAACTTGTTGGGACCTCTCTTAAATAAAAACAAATACTATTTCAAGATTGGCCGTGGACTTGGCAATATATTGGCATTTGCTTAAATGTATAAAATATCATTAATCAGACAGAGGTATGACTAGAAGACGTTCAGATAGAATGACGGTTTAAGTACGCTAGCCATTAACATGTCAAAGCGAAGACATATCGTTTAGCAAGACCCCTGAAAACGGGGTATCGCTTAGCAGGCGTAAAAATTCAAAATTGAAACAGGTTTGGCCAGTCATGACCATTGAATTGTAGATGCTGGGCCATGCTTAGCAAGAGACAGAAGCAACGCTATCTGAAACAGGACAAATCAAGTGGAGTATGTGGACATTTCAATTGGACAAAACACAGGAGAGAATATTGTACAAGAAGTCAGATAAATGTTAAGTGACGAAAATAACGTAACGTAAAAAATAACGTAACGTAAAAAATAACGTAACGTAAAAAATAATATATAGATTAAATAACGTAACGTAAAAAATAACGTAACGTAAAAATAACGTAACGTAAAAAATAACGTAACGTAAAAATAACGTAACGTAAAAAATAACGTAACGTAAAAATAACGTAACGTATAAAAATAACATATCAAAAATAACGTAACGTAAAAAATGACATATCGAAAAATAACGTAACGTATAAAAATAATATACTTGACACAAAACTAATATTGTATAAATAGCTCCGTCATATCTTATACATTGCTCCGTCAAGGTCACATTCAAGGTCACATGAAAAAAAAAAAAAAAAAAATTTTTTTTTTTTTTTAATGTGACCTTGAAACTTGACTGGCTATATTTTCAAGGTCATCTTGTTTAGATTAGCTCTATATACGCAGCTTGAAATATTTCAATCCAGCATAAGTTTTTTAGATTGCTACATGACGGCTGTTTAATTTTTGTTCTCCAGTTATATTGTATTTGCATGGCAGCTAAGCATAATTTAAAACGTTATAGAAACACCCTCTATCGAGATGCCGTTCCATTCTATTGTCCGCACTACAAAGGAAAATTTTTAATCTTAGCTAAAAATTATCAGAGGTCTGATAGACATAAAATAAATGTCTGGCTTTGTGGTGCAATGGCAAAATCAAATTTGGTAGAACATCTTATGAAATGCTATAAGCAATTCAAGGTTCGCGTATCATGAAGGCCTCTTGGATGGCCAAGCGATACACGTTTAAGATAGACATGATCAAAATTAACATGTTTCATTTAAAATGAGAAGACTTAGCATTTAGACACACCTGTTTCAATTTTATCGATACCATAGCTGAAGCGTGAGACTTTTGAAACTTAGCATTTGGATAAAAACATGAAAAGGGCCAGGATTAAATTGAAAAGCTAATCTTGATAAATGAAAAGTGATGAACGAGGAACAAATATATATATCAACCAACCAACCAACCTTAAAAAAAAAAAAAAAAAAAAAAAAAAAAAAAAAATTTTTTTTTTTTTCAAGGTTGGTTGGTTGATTCATTTCAAGTTTGTTGGTTAGTTTGTTCGTCATGTGACTTTGAAACTTAACCCTTCCTACATATCCACTTTTGAATTTTATAATTTTAAATTTTTACAATATGGGCTGCTACTCTCTACATCTTTCAGATTTCAAGCGTACCTATAGATTTGTTCGGTAAGCACTCAGCCGATTCTATCAAGGCCTCTTGGATGGCTCAATGGTTTCTTTTAAAATGATGCCATAGACTAGTATTTGGACCCAGGGCCGCTACTTTTAAGCTTTTCATTTGTCTTTCTACATTTTGTCATTAGATCTCATAAATATTATTTTTACAGTATGGGCTGCTACAGCTAAGCATGGCCCAGAGTTCAACGGTTACGTTTATGGTCCAGCTCGTTTAAATTTTGCCTGCTAAGCGATGCCTCGTTTTCAATTGCCATGTCAAAGGTCTTCGTTTTGACCTGTTTCAGATACAGGCAACGTGACTCAGTTTTATCATGACCTCTTGCATAGCTGATCCACGTTTAAACGATACTTTTGAAGAGACTACTATAGTTTAGACAAATTTTAAAGGGAAACTGTAAAAGGTTATGGACTCAGTTCAAACATCTAATTGCTACGTTTTGTCATAGATACACCCAGCCGGTTTTAATTTTCATGAAGGCCTCTTGGATGGCCAAGCGATCCACATTTAAGATAGACATGTTTCATTTAAAATGAGAAGACACACCTGTTTCAAGTTTATCGAGACTTTTGAAACTTAGCATTTGGGTAAAAACATGAAAAGGCCAGGATGAAATTGAAAAGCTAATATTAATAAATGAAAAGTGATGAACGAGGAAACAAATATATATCAACCAACCAACCAACGAACTGTAAAAAAAAAAAAAAAAAAAAAAAAAAATTTTTTTTTTTTTTTTTTTTTTTTTCAAGGTTGGTTGGTTGGTTTCTAAAGTTATATTTCTAAAGTTATATTTCTCAGTTGACTGCTACAGTTATATTTCTAAAGTTATATTTCTAAAGCTATATTTCTCAGTTGGCTTCTAAAGCTATATTTCTTTAGCCAATCATTGTAGATGGCGCTGTAGTCTACATATATAGTATATATATAGTATATCTATTAGGGTGGGTGGGAGTGGAATTTATTTCTTCTACTGTACGGTCATGCATAAACTAGCTCCTGATGTCTAAACCCATTTCCTTTAAAACAGGATGGGATAGCGATATTTATACATTATTGGCTTTGAAAACAAGACTTTTGTCTGACAAATTACAAAATACTGCAGGTTTTCATGAAATCAGAATAGATCATAGACTTTTATAGAAAAATCTAACTCTCTAGTGTCCATCAATGTACATCTTGCTGAAAACACATTACGAGACAAAGTGACTAGACGACCGTTGCTGGTAAATGTCGAGACACAATGAGGGTGTAGTCACGTTAGCCATATTATATATAGACAAGCTTCAAGGGTGGGCGTGGCACCTGAAAAAAAAAAAAAAAAAAAAAAATATTTTTTTTTTTTCGTGTGACCTTGAAACTTGATTGGCTATATATAATTATTTATTTGTCCTTCCTTAATATGTAGTCCATATGTTTCATTTGTCATACTACTAAACGAATGGTTAATACTATTTTCATAATTAAATTTTCCAGCGTCCATTGCTACATTCTTCTTGACAACTCTCAGAATTTTATCGAGACCTCTTGCTAAATTTTTACTGATTCTCTCTACGCAACAGTGTTGATATTAGTCCGTTACAATATTATGGAAGCCTCCGGTTTCAATTTTGAATTTTTACGGATTCTCTCTAAGCCTTTCAATTGCCATGTCAAAGCGATAGGTCTTCGTTTTGACATGTTTCAGATACAGGCAACGCTCAGCCTGACTCAATTTTCTCATGGCCTCTTGCATAGATGATCCACGTTTAAACGATACTTTTCAACAGTCAAAATTGAAAGACTACTATAGCTTAGACAAATTTTAAAGGGAAAGGGTTATGGATTAAAATCTGCTGTGTTTCAAGAAGGCCAAGCGATCCACGTTTAAGATAGACATGATCAATATTAACAGGTTTCATTTAAAATGAGAAGACCTAGCATTTGGTTGGTTTCTAAATTTATATTTCTGAGTTGGCTTCTAAAGCTATATTTCTCAGTTGGCTTCTAAAGCTATATTTCTCAGTTGGCTTCTAAAGCTATATTTCTCAGTTGGCTTCTAAAGTTATATTTCTTTAGCCAATTATAGTAGAGGGCGCTGTAGTCTATATATATAGTATATATATAGTATATCTATTAGGGTGGGTGGGAGTGGAATTTATCTCTTCTACTGTAAGGTCATGCATAAACTAGCTCCTGATGTCTAAACACATTTCCTTTAAAACAGGATAGGATAGCGATATTTATACATTATTGGATTTGAAAACAAGACTTTTGTCTGACAAATGACAAGATACTGCAGGTTTTCATGAAATCAGAATAGATCATAGGCTTTTATAGAAAAATCTAACTCTCTAGTGTCCATCAATGTACATCTTGCTGAAAACACATTACGAGACATAGTGACTAGACGACCGTTGCTGGCAAACGTCGAGACACAATGAGAGTGTAGTCACGTTAGCCATATTATATATAGACAAGATTATCAACCAACCAACCAACTGTGAAAAAAAAAAAAAAAAAAAAAAAAAAAAAAAATTTTTTTTTTTTTTTTATGTGACCTTGAAATTTGACTCGCTATATTTTCAAGGTCATCTTGCTTAGATTAACTTTATATAAGCAGCTTGAATAATTTCAATCCAGCATAATTTTTTTAGATTGCTACATGACGGCTGTTTAATTTTTGGTTTCCAGTTATATCGTATTTGCATGGCTGTTGTCCACTTTGCAAAGGCAAGTTTTAATTTTAGCTAAAGACTATCAGAGGTCTGATAAACATAAAATGAATGCCTGGCTTTGTTGTGCAATGGCAAAATCAAATTTGGTAGAAGCGTAAAATCAAACCCGGTAAGTTTCAAATGTCTCAAGAGAAAAGATATAGCATTAAAAATTTAAACTCAGATCTCCTAAATTTAGCTATCGAGTCTGTATATTTTACCAAGATACACATTTATCTTATAGAGAAGCTATATCCCTTAAAAATTAGAATCGGTACGATATTGGTACTCTATCTCTAGCTTAGTCATTAAAATTTTTAAATTTTACAGAAAAAATGTAAATTTTAAACGAAAAAATTAAAATTTTAAACTCAGATCTCTTAAATTTATCTATAGAGTCTGTATATTTTATCAAGATACAAAATTATCTTATAGCTAAGCCATATCCCTTCAAATTAGAATAGGTACAATATTGGTACTCTATCTCATGGTCGTTAGGACCGGTCCGAATGTTCTTTCAAAGATGCGGGTGGGAATCATTTTTATATCCAAGAGACGCTGCCGAGCGATTATAAGCTAGTATTGGCTACATTGGCCCTTTGACGAACCAAACTCTTAGATCAGAGGTATTTAAGCTGGCTTATCAAGGTCCCAATGTAGTTTATTAGTGGCGCATCCAAATTAAACATTTAACAGAAATAACATTGAATTGGGTGCTGCCCGTGTCCAAAAATTTCAAGTCTTGTTAAGAGCCCAATGAGTACATTTGATCAAAGGTAGAAAGATGTATTTTGAGCTAGGCAAACAAACAGAACTAGATTATAAGATATTTGGCATCGTGGAAAACGTGTAGGTTGTAGCAAGACTGTTGCGAGACAAGCTGAAACTCGAAATCAGCGAGATGAAACTCTTTACGAGACCTATAATTGAGTGTGAAATAAAATATTTTTTTTATCTGTATTTAAACATGCAGACATTTCCGCGAAGCGGAAATGTCTGCATGTATAAATACAGATAAAAAAAATATTTTATTTCTAATATTTTATTTAGTTTATTTTATTATATTCTATAAAACCCATGATATTATTCTGATTTCATGAAAACGTACATCTTACTTAAAATACATTACGTGGTATAGTGACTAGACGACCGTTCCTGGCAAATGTCGAGAGACAATGAGGGTGTAGTCACGTTAGCAGTACTATATATAGATGAGTATCAAGGTCATTCAAGGTCACTCAAAAAAAAAAAAAAAAAAAAAATTTTTTTTTTTTTTTTTTTTTTTTTTTTTTAATGTGACCTTGAAATATTGAGTGGGTGTGGCTTGGTTCTATATATCTATATAAGCTCTTACATTGTCTCCTCAATTTCAATCCAACATCATGCCGTCATGTCCCAAGCTAAAAAAATATCAGAAAAATTTATAGCGAGATCAAGTACCCTTCAATTGTCCACATTGCCAGAATCTACTTCTTTCGCGCGAATATGAAGAGCATTGTACGAGCCAGCATAACCTTGACCGTAAATTGTGCTGCGTTTGGTGCAACGGCGTAAAAACTTTCAGGAGAGGTAAAAAAACGAGGCAGCTGATCATTTGTTGGAATGCTGGAGAAATTTCAAATACCACATGTCCAATCCTATTCCAACAGAAGACGTGCCGACTCCTACAACGCACCAATATTTCAATTTTGAGCCTATGTGCGAAAAACGTAAGTTTTTCAACCACGATCAAATTTTTCCAGACGGTAGCCGGGCTTACGATCCCATTTGGCCGATTGAGTTAGAGCCTCCACCCGTCGCTTTTCAAGACGAAACGCTGAATTTGGCTGCAGCCTGCGTCTTGAAATTTCTTCACGACGATCTAGTATTTATTCATATCATGCTGCGAGCGGTAGCGTTTGACAGTTTTCTGGAACAGATGGACGCCGATGACGGCAATACTACGACCCTACCTTTTTCATGCTGGTGCGACGGAGGGGCCGAGCGAAATGCTAAATTCAGACAGCACAGGCATATGATCGCTGTGTCGATATCCGAAGATTATTTTCTGGCTAATGTTTGGGGTAAAATTAGACCCGAAGTACGGCCGTATGTGGGATACAAATGTCTCAAGAGGAAATCTATCGAATCGGTTTGGCATTTGGTCAACGCTATGGGATACATGTGCAGGCGTAGGTCTAGGTGCAAATTTACTTTCAACGATTTAACGGGAGATGGTCGCATGAACCATTTTTATATTCAAGAGACGCTGCCAAAAGACTACAGGATGGTATTGGCTACGCTTTGGGACGGAGGCATTACGAAAGTGCTCAATCAGAAATATTTTATCATGGATCCGAAAAAACTTCTCGAGGCGCCTATGGAATTTATAGATGGCCAATGGCGCATCAAAATTAGAAACTTGCCAGACATAATACTCGATCTCGTGCTGCCCGTATCAGAAAACTATAAATCTTCCGACGAACCCACAGAATATTACCTGCATCTGATCAATGGTAAAAAGATGTATTTTACGCACGGTAGACAAAGCATGCGAGACTACAAACGGTTTTACGACGTTGTTGGAAATGAGTATTGGCAACCCTGCAAATGGCAGCAGATATGCATTCTATGTGTAAAGCCTGTCATGGCACGCTGCAACGAGCTGAAACTGGAAAACGAAAAACTGAGACGGCAGCTCAAAGCCAGTTACGAGGAAACGGCCGAGCTTCAAATACAAAATACTCATTCGCTGTTGGAAATCAATCGCTTGTGGGGTAAGATAGAAGACCTGAGAATAAACGAATTCGATAGGATGAAATCTGACATAGACGCCTTAAACGAAGAGATAGACGCGCTGAACGACGAGGTGGGAGAAATGAAATTGGAGAATGGTCATCTAAAAACTAGGAATGCTAGGCTTGAGGAAGAATTGACAGAATATAGAAAATGAGTAGCTCAATCGACGCCTTTAACGAAGAGACGCTGAATAGGGAGATGGTAGAAATAGACACGTCGAATTTGGCAAAACGTGGAAATTGAGAAGCCTTGAAAAAAAACTCAATTATTTAACCTTAAATAGTATTTATTTTTTTCTAATGAGAGGGTCCCAATCTTGAAAAAAAACTCAATTATTTAACCTTAAATAGTATTTATTTTTTTCTAATGAGGGGCCCCAAAAAGGGGCGTCACTCCATGTCTACCCAATAAATTTATAGTAATTCTATTACCTATTACATACTAGATATATATTTTATATTATATACTAAATTTATAGTTTCAAAAAAAAAAAAAAAAAAAAAAAAAAAAAAAAAAAAAATCTATCCGTTTCTATAGGGTAGCTACGATTCATGCTCCTACCTTCTCCTATATTGCTCCGACTTGCTTTTTGTGGCAACGAGCTTCAAGGTCATTCAAGGTCACACGGTATCCCTTCCTTAATCTGTAGTCCATACGTTTCATTTGTCATACTGCTAAACGAATGGTTAATACTATTTTCATAATTACGTTTAAATTTTCCAGCGTCCATTGCTACAGTCTTCTTGACAACTCTCAGCATTTTATCGAGACCTCTTGCTAAATTTTTACTGATTCTCTCTACGCAACAGTGTTAAGATTAGTCTGTTTCCACTTTATCGAGGTCTCCGGTTTTAATTTTGACCTGCCCCGTTTTCAATTGCCATGTCAAAGCGATATGTCTTCGTTTTGACATGGCAGGTGTTTTAGATACAGGCAACGTGACTCAAATTTATCATGGCCTCTTGCATAGCTGATCCACGTTTAAACGATTCTTTTGAACAGTCAAATTTGAAAGACTACTATAGCTTAGACAAATTTTAAAGGGTTATGGATTAAAATCTGCTGTAACAAATTGCCATTTAAGGTCAGAGCTACGTTTTGTCATGGTTTCAATTTTCATGAAGGCCTCTGCCAAGCGATCCACATTTAAGATAGACATGATCAAAATTAACAGGTTTCATTTAAAATGAGAAGATTTGGATTGAATAATTTTTCACCATTCTATCGAGACCATAGCTGAAACGCAAGACCTTTGAAACTTAACATTTGGACAAAACGCGAAAAAGGCCAGGTGAAAAGCTAATCTTGATAAATTAGAAAATAATATATATATATTAACTAACCAACATACTTGAAAGAAACCAACCAACTAACTTTGAAAAAAAAAAAAAAAAAAAAAAAAATTTTTTTTTTTTTTTTTTTTTTTCAAGGTTGGTTGGTTGGTTTATATATATATATCTTTTCCTCGTTCATCAAGATTCGCTTTTCAATTGTCATGACCAAACGATTGGTTACTAAAGTTTTTTTGGATCTCTATCATTGGATCTCGTTAATACTATTTTCATAATTACGTTTAAATTTTTACAATATGAGCTGCTAATCTCTACGCGTTCAGTTTTTCTGGCTCAGCATCTCAATTTAAAAGCTACATTTGTCCCGTTTCAATTTTATCGAGGTTAAATTTTTATGGATAATGTTGGCTGTCCCGTTTGCAGGTCCAATCGATAGGATGGCATAGCTGAAGCCGGATTTATCTTTAAGCGATTCTTTTGAACGGCTTAGACAATTTTCATTTGTCTACTCATAAAATTTATAAGTTATTTTTTTTACAAATCCAATATTGGTAGGAGATAGATTTAAAAAAAAATGGGTCAAACGAGGCTTCCATCGTCAAGATAAGTCATAATGACAAATCTGACATGAGGAAGCCTCGTTTGACCTAAATTTTTTAAATTTTTAATATTTTTAGAGTGATATGTAATTTGGCTGTTCGGACTCATCTATTATATATTCTAGAGTGCCAGGTGTCATGAGATCTTTCATCATAGAGTCTAGTAGTAGCTGATCTGGCATGGGAGAGCATACTATATTATTAAGATCTTCAGGCACCGCTGGGCTTTGAATAGGCCATTCACTATGAAACCCTGGATTTTCAACAAAAGGTATTGAATGTTCAATAGGTGCAGGCTCTGGATTTGCAATAGGTGCAGGCTCTGGTTCTCTAGTTTCAGGCTCTGTATTTGTTGCAGTGTCCTTGAAAGTGAGCTTAGCTTTCTTTAAACGCTTGGGATTCT
Source organism: Salticus scenicus (assembly GCA_963930645.1). Taxonomy (NCBI): domain Eukaryota; kingdom Metazoa; phylum Arthropoda; class Arachnida; order Araneae; family Salticidae; genus Salticus; species Salticus scenicus. The sequence continues at coordinate 22,210,495 of OZ005661.1, read as the reverse complement.
TTTTGGCCTTACGTTTTACCGATGCAGTTCTCATATCCATTCCAGGTAGATCAGGCCCGAAGGTACGTACGAAGTTGTTTTTAAGGGGATCTGTCAAAACTTTCCAGATTTGAGAGTTATATTGTTCTGCATAATTTGTAGTGACCACGGTTATTGTTTTGTCCAACACAACAGGAGGGTTCGTCGGCAAATAGATTTCTGGCAAATCGGTTACTGGTTCTTGGGATGGTTCTGGCTCTTGGGATGATTCTGGCTCTTGGGATGGTTCTGGCTCTGAGATTGGAGCTGTTTGAATATATTCAGAGGGTGGCTCGTCATCATCATCCATATGAGGTATCATAGGTGTTGGCACAGATACCTCATACATCCCATCTATTTTCGTGATTCTTTCTACCAACGGATTTTTTACCTTGAAACCCAGCTTCAAGCTCTCCCGCACAACATGTAGACTGAAGAAATTCTTTTGGGTCGTAAATAAAATATAGGTAGTGCCAGCAGGTATCTTGTAGCTCGAGCGAGCAATCAATATGAACCTCTCGTAGAAGTGAAGCTTGTCCCCTGAGAAATATCTGCTGTCAGCTCTCACTCGTGTCTCGTTGGGGGGTCTCACATAGAACAGCAATGGTGCGTCCAATGTCTGGATAATATGGGCGCATCCTTGCCCAACGGTTCTCTGTCCAAACGTGAAATGACCTTTCACCAGAAATTGGTTATGGGGACACTTGAAACCAATTCTCATATCAGCGTTGACTCTGTTGGCTTCGCTGGGGGGTCTTTTGAATCTGTTCATAACAGTGATCCATTTTATGTCTTGAGGTCTCAGCGGATAGATTGTCTTGGCCTCTCTGCCTAGTGCTGGAATCGTATTCAGGATCTTGTCCGTCAGAGTACGTTTTTTAAACGAAATTTTATGATCAGGTGTCAGATGTAGGCAGAACATATGGATTTTGCCTTCTCCCATCATCGTTTGGAAATGAGGATATTTCTTCAGCTTCTTGACAGAAGTCGAAAGAATTTTCGGAAAAGGCTCAGTCATTCCGAAAAGGTTATGAAGAGCGTTAGCCGCTTTAAGTTTCTTCACAGAGCATTGATGCTTATACATGTTAGCAGTTCAAGCTCCGAAGAGAGAATGACTATTCGATCGAATGGCAGAGCTTATATAGTCGATCTGAAGGCAGGATGTTGCATAACTCGTTTTCTACGAAAACAGGATAAGATAAGGCTATTTATAGAATTATTGTCGCTGGATATTGCATAACTCGTTTGCAAAACAGGACACTGAAACAGGATGCTGAACACGGAAACAGGATGCGGTAAAGACTTTTATAGACGCTGAAACAAATAAGCATTGCTGGACAATGATAGTGTAGATACTTTAGCATGATATATATAGGTTATCTAGAGTCAATCAACTAATCAACCAACCTTGAAAAAAAAAAAAAAAAATTTTTTTTTTTTTTTTTTTTTTTTTCAAGGTTGGTTGATTAGTTGATTGACATTAGCTAACACATATATATATCATGCTAAAGTGTCTTTGGTTGATTTTATATTTCTATAATTTTTTCAAGATAATATTTTTTTTGGGACTTTGCCATTTTTCACCAATCTGGAAATTTTTTCAAAATTTATCATTTCGATTTTATAGTTTTTGATTTCAAAATAATATTTTTTTGCCAATCTTGAAATTTTTTTAAGTTGGTTGATAATAGTTTATATATAAATTTATATCTCCAAGATTTCAGTTATAAAAGTATCCATTCAAAATCTTAAGTATCCATTTAAAATCTTAAAGTACAAATCGGTACGCATCCAATATTGGCAATATAATTGTTACAAAAAAAACGGGTCGAACGAAGTGTCAAAGACAGGAATCTGCCATGAGACACTTCGTTCGGCCCGATTTTTTTATAAATCGTTTGGGTTTAAACCCAACTGTAGTATTTTCTAGCCTCTGTATTTATAAGGCTGTAGCATTTTCCATCTCTCAGATTGACGTTCGATTTGAGAACGACTATGCCATGCCGTCTTCGAATTCTTGGATCTTCAAAGCCAGCAATTTTTAATTTAGGCCGTACCACGAAATCTATCTTTGGTGGAGGCTTCCAGGCACGATAAGTTGTTACGTTGGACTCTGGAGATTTTGGTAGCGGGCTTAATAGCTTTGGTACTTTAAAATAAATCATCTCTGACATGGGTATTGAAATTTGAACTGGAACTGGTTTAGATTTAGAAGCTGGAACTGGAACTGGAACTGGAACAGATTTAGAAGCTGGAACTGGAACTGGAACTTGAACAGATTTAGAAGCTGGAACTGGAACTGGAACTTGAACAGATTTAGAAGCTGGAACTGGAACTTGAACTTGAACTGGAACTGGAACTGGAACTTGAACAGATTTAGAAGCTGGAACTGGAACTTGAACTTGAACTTGAACTGGAACTGGAACTGGAACAGATTTAGAAGCTGGAACTGGAACTGGAACTGGAACAGATTTAGAAGCTGGAACTGGTCTAGGAACTGGAACGAGTTTAGATTTGAAAACTGGAACGCGTTTAGATTTGAAAACTGGAGATGGTCTGGAAACTGGTTTTGGAGTTGGCATGGACATGTCTCGATTATAATTGCATAATAACTCGAGAGAAAGACGAGACGTATTCAAGACATTCCATCCAGGCTTTACGGCATAGTCATAGTCAAATCGCTCGTCGGTCAGAGAGTCGAAAGAAAACATTTCCATTTTGAAAAACAGAGGCTCAGAATGAATAAGCTGAGGCGAGAGGCTCGTATTTATACTCTGGCAAGCGGATGCGTGAGATCTGATAAGCGGTTCTGAGAAACGACATCCGTAATACTATATAAGGCTCGACAGGATGACTTTTTATAGATTAGAGAGGCTTGACGCATCTATAAATAACTTATCACGTCCTGTTTTTGAGGAAACGGTTTACATAATATCCTGCCAATTTGTTCTAGAAGAATTTTATCGGATCATCTTGAAGGCTTCAAGCGACAAACTAATTTTCTAAAAATTTTAACAGATGAGAGATATGACCGTTGCTGGCAAAGATCGAGATAGAATGAGGTGGCAAGTATGCAATCCTATATATAGAGGAGATAACCAACCAACTGTGGAAAAAAAAAAAAAAAAATCTTTGAAAAAAAAAAAAAAAAAAAAAAAAAAATTTTTTTTTTTTTTTTTTTTTTTCAAGGTTGGTTGATTAGTTGATTGACTCTAGCCAACCTATATATATCATGCTAAAGTATTTACACTATCATTGTCCAGCAATTAAACTTAAAAGAAATTTCGAGCTTGGTTAAAAATGGCAAAGTCCAAAAAAAATATTATCTTGAAAAAAATTATAAGAATAAAAAATATAAAATGCCACACCCACTTAAAAAAAAAAAAAAAAAAAAAAAAAAAAAAATTTTTTTTTTTTTTTTTTCACAGTTGGTTGGTTGATTGAATTCATTCTGTATAAATATCCGACTCTTCTCCAATCAGTCTTCTTCTGTCCCAGTAAATCTATCCATTGTTAGATCCTGCCGGATTTAGAACGATATGCTATCTCGTCCAGTTTTATTGGAACGTTTCTAATTTATGTCTGGCAGATTAACAATACGCTATCTTAGCCTGTTTCTAATCTATTCAAACTTTTTACGATGATTAAGTATCGCGGGTCAAATTTATTTTGGCGTACCTTTAATCGCTACCGAAAAAATGGATGGCTCTAATATAGGTATAGGCTACGTGAGCGATTCGTTCAGGATACAATCGAGGAACGTATTGCTAGAGGATAAGATACGCATTTTTGGCTTGAAACAAATCATGGTACCACTGTCGGAAAAAAGTACGGTTTATTAAAGACATTTTACATAAGAGACATCATTGAGTTTGAAATAAAATATTTTTTTATCTGTATTTAAACATGCAGACATTTCCGCGAAGCGGAAATGTCTGCTTGTTTAAATACAGATAAAAAATATTTTATTTTATTATATTTTATAAAAACCCATGATCTATTCTGATTTCATGAAAACCTGCAACATCTTGTCATTTGTCAGACAAAAGTCTATAAAAATCTTGTTTTCAAAGCCAATATTGTATAAATAACGTTATCTCATCATATTTTAAAGAAAACGGGTTTGGGCATCACGGAGCTGGTTTATGCATGACCTTACAGTAGAAGAAATAAATTCCACTCCCACCCACCCTAATAGATATACTATATATATACTATATATATAGACTGCAGCGCCATCTACAATGAATTTGATTGGATAAAAAAATATAACTTTAGAAACCAACTGTGAAATATTTACATATCTAGCTTAGCCCTTAAAAAATTTAAATTTTACACAAAAAATTAAAATTTTAAACGAAAAAATTAAATTTATACACTCAGATCTCTTAAATTTATCTATAGAGTCTGTATATTTTACCAAGATTCATATTTATCTTATAGAGAAGCCATATCCCTTCAAATCGTTACGATATTGGTACTCTATCTCTAGCTTAGACATTAAAATTTTTAAATTTTACACAAAAAGTTAAAATTTTAAACGAAAATTTTAGACTCAGATCTCTTAAATTTATCTACAGATATTTTATCAAGATACATAATTATCTTATAGAGAAGCCATATCCCTTGAAAATTACAAATTCAAAATATTTTACAGATAACTAGATGACTGTTGTTGGCAGACAAAATGAGATGTGGGTACGCTAGCCATCCTATATATAGGACGCACGAAAAAAACTAATGTTCAATAAATGAGGTTAGTTCCGTTAAGTTATAGATTCTGCTCCGTCCTTGAAGATGTGTTCAAGGTCACACGAAAAAAAAAAAAAAAAAAATTATTATTATTTTTTTTTTTCAAGGTCGCTGGATTTCTTGTGGGCGTGGCTTCATCCCATCTATATATATAGAGAGATAAACTCGCTTACGTATCCAAACCGTCATTGTCCAGTCATCTAGTCATGTCTCTGTTGGCTTAGTTATTTTTATCTATACATTTAAATTGATACCATTTTATCTCGTTTTCCAGAGTCTTAAATTTAATTTCTACAATATTGGCTTAATATAGTTTATACGTTTAAATAGTCTTCATGCTATCCTGATAATCTCTTCGATACTAGCTTAAATAGATTTTTTTATAAATTTAATATCAAAGTCTCAAATTAAACCCGTCCAATGTTGGCACTATATCTATCGCAAAAAAATGGGTCGAACGAGGTGTCAAAGACAGAAATTCTGCCATGAGACACCTCGTTCGACCCATTTTTTTACTCTCATTTTAAAGATTAACACAAGCTCTCTATGGGTTGCTCATTAGATGACCTCCTGATGGTCATCTTCAACGGTCCGGTCATTTGAGATTTGTATAATTCATAATCCTCATATTCAAGCTCAAAAAATTTCCTCACCTGTAGTTGGTATGCGGCAAGGAAGTCTTCGAACTTGGTATGGGACCTTTCAACAAATCGAACACCTATGGCTTTCACGAAGCTGAGCTTCATGTTAGCCTGGTATCTCACCATGGCCGAACCATCGAACATTTCATCAAATTCCTGTTCGCCCATGAACCCTTTCAAATGATGTTTGGCTTCGCTAATGGAGAAGATTCTCGTCTTAGCGAGCCATTTAGGTAAATCGATCTTAGGGTCCATCACGTCTCGGACGGTGAGGCCTGCATATTTTTCGGCAAATTTTAGATCTAGAGGGTGCCTCGAATAAATAGCCAGGTCCTCAGCCCGGACAAACAGGGTGCCATCAGTGGCCATTAGGCATTTAAAGGCAACGCCATAAACATAATTTTTTACATGGAAAAACATGACTGACAGAGAGCTAATGTATCTAAGCAGCTAGTAGAGGGATCGACTAGCAATTGAAGAGCTCTCGCTGGACACTCGTATATATACCCGGTCTTATCAACAGGATCTGATAGTAAATTTCTACGAACCGCTTATCAAGAGGAAAGGCTTGCATAATATCCTGTCAATACTTCTGGAAAAATCTTTTTATAGAGATCTGATAATAACCGGGCATCCTGAGGAAAGGCTTACATAATATCCTGTCAACACTTCTCGAAAATCTTTTTATAGAGATCTGATTGTAATTTTAACCGGGAGCCGCTTATCAAGCATCCTGTCAATAGTTTCTCGAAAATCTTTTTATAGAGATTAGATCATAATAACTGGCTTGGCTACACTTAACCTTTAAAAATTTTAAATTTTACATATAAATTTTAAATGAAAAAATTAAATTTTTAAACTCAGATCCCTTAAATTTAGCTATCGATATTTTACCAAGATTTATATTTATCTTATAGCTTAGCCATATCCCTTGAAAATTACAATAGGTACGCATTCAATGTTGGCTTGGCTACACTTAACCTTTAAAAATTTTAAATTTTACATAAAAAATGTAAATTTTAAACGAAAAAAATTAAATTTTTAAATTCAGATCCCTTAAATTTAGCTATCGAGTCTGTATATTTTACCAAGTTTCATATTTATCTTATAGCTAAGCCATATCCCTTGAAAAATTAGAGATCAGATTATAATGACCGCCACACTTAGTCTTTAAAAATTTTAAATTTTACACAGTAAATTTTAAATGAAACAATTAAATTTTTAAATTCAGATACCTTAAATTTGTCTATAGATATTTTATCAAGATACAAAATTATCTTATAGCTAAGCCATATCCCTTCAAATTTACAAGTTCAATTGGGTACGCATCCAATGTTGGCACTCTATCTATCGCAAAAAAATGGGCCGAGCGAAGCCTCAATGACTTATGTCATGAGAGGCTTCGCTCGACCCATTTTTTTGCACCTCGTCCTGATCTTAAGACGAGGATTTATAAAAGTAGGGTTTGTTTCCCACCAAAACTTTAATTTTTTTGGGAAAATACCCCAATTCTAGGTCTCCGTACCTCTCTCCGAAGACATAGCTATCCATCGGTACAGATTGCAGGTAAGAGTCCATGAATATTTTCAAATCAGCTATAAAACTCTCCATGGTAGCATTGGAAGAGCTAATGCATGCTATCTTGATACGTATGGGCCTTCTGATGTTGAAAGTACATTCTATCGGCGACAGAATCTCGATAGGCCCCTGAAATAAGGATTGAAATTCGCCTGGATGCATATCCAACTGCGTGTTGGCATCTTCCAATCCAAAAATACGTGTCTTGGCTAGAGACGGAGGCAGGCTCAAGCCCTCGGGAGCGATGTCAGTCACTGTAAGATGGCATAAGTTTAAAACACCAGAAGGATTTTGATAGCCCATGGTACGAGCTACGTCTGAACCTTTGATAAAAATTTCACCGTCAAAAGTCAAAAAACAAGTAAATTTCACGTTTAACTCTTCAGCTAAAATTTGAAATATCATTTTGGAGCTTTTAGAATATCAAGCAGTCAGAATGAAATGTCTCGTCCAGCAGCCTGTATTTATACTAGCAGCAATCTCTATTTCTATCTAAATTTCTTATCGACATCCTCTGACGCACATCCTCTTACGCACGTCCTGTAGATTATGCAAGATCCCGCTCAAACGACAAATTAATTCTAAAAATAAGTTTATCGCGTCCTGAGGATTACATAATATCCTGTCAACAGCTAGAAGAATTTTATCAGAAGGTCACGTTTTCTAAGAAAGCTTGCTAAAATTAGGTCGCGAATCGGGTATATATACGAGCTGCCTCTAAGAGCCTGCATCATTTTGACTTCTGTTGCATTAAGTCATGCTATTCACAATTGAACATCCACAGCCTGATGCTAAAATCCTATTCGTAGTCTCTGCGGATGGACTTTTGTTCGTCAGGGCCTCTGATGTGGCCAAGCTGATGGGTAAGGGTAGCGCATACGTAAAAAAAACTACCAAGCTAAAGGTGAGGGACCTCGTTTACAAAAGGTTCAGGATACCTGTCTCTTTAGCTAATACCTGGGTGTATCCAATAGAAGAGATTCATTTCGGAGATGCGCTGTCGACCATGGGTTTTGAGGCCATGATGAAATCTGCTAAGATTGACATCTTAGATCCTATAGTGCCAACTGCATGCATCCATAAAGCAGTCAGAATTCGGATCGTGAGGAATTCTGATGTCTTCATAGATGAATTCTTAAAGGATTTCATAGAAAGAACCCTGCTGTTCTATGATGGAGACCACGATGATGACCCTCGCCTACACGAAGATAGATTTGAGACTATTTCTTGGACAGACACCCCTCCGTCCAAAATCAAAGTCTTCGTGGGGAATCGATCTCGCTGGTATAAACTGATGCCTTAGAGATTTAAATTGGAGGGGGTAAAAAAATGGGCCGAACGAAGCGTCTCATGGCAGATTTCTGTCGTTGACGCTTCGTTCGGCCCATTTTTTTGCGACGGTAGTAAGCCAATATTGGATGGGTACAAATTGAGACTTTGAATGGGGTCTCTGAGATAGATAATATTAATATTTCAATATTGAAACGATACTAATGCCTTTGAATCTGAGATAGCTAATGTCTTTGACTCTGAGATAGAAATTTACAATATTGAATAAGGACATTTTTTTAAATGAATGCCGTACCAATATTGAATATATTTTTTAACGATTCGATAAACAAATAATATATTTAAATAATAAATATTTAAAGAATAAAATATTTATATAGTCAATCTGAAGGATTGCATAACTCATTTTCTACGAAAACAGGATGAGATAAGGCTTTTTATAGAATAATTTATCGTTGGATATTGCATAACTCATTTGCATTGAAAACAGGATACTGAACACGGAAACAGGATGCAGTAAAGATATTTATAGACGCTGAAACAAATAAGTATTGCTGGACAATGATAGTGTATATACTTTAGCATGATATATGTGTTAAAAGAGTTAATCAACTAATCAACCAACCTTGAAAAAAAAAAAAAAAAAAAAAAAAAAAAAAAAAAATTTCCAAGGTTGGTTGATTGGTTGATTGACTCGGATTCATTCTTTATAAATAGCTGTACTCAAACCTTCATTCCTTCATTCTGTCTGAATCTCTTCTAGCATCAACCTTCTACTAAAACGCTCCTAACATTAAGATACTTTAGCATGATTGGTTGATTGGTTAATGTCTTTAAATCTGAGATAGAAATTTACAATATTGAATAAGGGCATTTTTTAAATGAATGCTGTTCCAATATTGAATATATTTTTTTAACGATTCGATAAACAAATAATATATTTTTAACTATTCGATAAACAAATAATATATATTTTTTAACGATTCGATAAACAAATAAAATATTTAAATAATAAATATTTTATTATTAAAATAAAATATTTAAATAATAAATATTTTATTATTAAAATAAAATATTTAAATAATAAATATTTTATTATTAAAATAAAATATTTAAATAATATATTTAAATTCTAAATATTTATTATTCGAACCGAACGTGAACAATTCTGACGGGGTGGAGTTGCTCGAAGAATACTTCTGGCGACTGTCTGATAGACCTTTATATGCCGTAAAGAAGTAGGTTCACCCAGCTTTGCGGTACTTGGCATAGGAGCTGTAGTTTGAATAGATCGTAACTGTAATCTTTAAATCTTAATTGTAAAAATGTACATGCTTAAATTTCTAATGTCTCGTCAGCGTTGCTGAGATTTGCGGTACTTTGGTATAAGAGCTGTAGTTTGAATAGATCGTAACTGTAATCTTTAAATCTTAAGTGTAAAAATTTACATGACTGCATGCTTTAATTTCTAATGTCTCGTCAGCGTCTATTATTGGACTCGTCTGATTTTGACATGAGATGTCTCGGACAGGGACCATTCCAAGAGGTGCAATCGAAAGCTTAAATTTCATGCGACTATTCTTTTTCGGTCTTGGCTGAGTATGTACGTAATTTGGACAACGACGCAAAGGCTGAAATGCTAAATTTAAAACAACAAATGTTTGACTTGCAATCCAAATTGAATGTAGATATTGCACTCTTGAAAAACTAAGATTGAGAATTTTGACGTGAGAAGGCTCAAATTAGAGATGGGCATTCAGCAGATGCAAAATTAAATCGATTCCGTTTATCATGTCCGTCTCAAATTAAATGGCTACACAATTGGCTTAATAATTTTTTTAAATGGATAAGGTTAGGCGATGACAGTTTCTAAATGAATGCTGTACCAATCTTAACGATTCCATAAGCATATAAAATATTTAAATTCTAAAAATTTATTATTCCAGTCTGAAAGGGTGGAGTTGCTCGAAAATTATTGCTGGTGACTGTCTGATAGACCTTTAGATGCGTAAAGAAATAGGTTCACCCAGCTTTGCGGTACTTGGCATAGGAGCTATCGTTTGAATTTCTGAAAGGGTGAAAAATGCTCGAAAAATATTGCTGGTGACTGTCTGATAGACCTTTAGATGCGTAAAAAAGTAGGTTCACCCAGCTTTGCGGTACTTGGCATAGGAGCTGTAGTGAAATCAGAATGAGGTCATGGGTTTTTATAGATTATCATGAAGCCAGACGGTTGCTGGTTATACGCAATGATGATTTGGATACGTTAGCCATATTATATTGATTCATTAGACATTATGCTGGATACCGGCATTTTATTTAAAATGTTTTAAAACGGAGACATGATATATATATATAGGCCACACCAAAAAAACTAATGTTGCATAAATGAATCCGTTAAGTTAAAGATACTGCTCCGTCCTTGAAGATGTGTTCAAGGTCACACGAAAAAAAAAAAAAAAAAAAAAATTTTTTTTTTTTTTTTTTTTTTTTCAGGTGCCACGCCCACCCTTGAAGCTTGTCTATATTTACTACGGCTAACATGACTACACTCTCATTGTGTCTCGACATTTGCCTGCAACGGTCGTCTAGTCACTATGTCTCGTAATGTGTTTTGAGCAAGATGTACATTGATGGACACTAGAGAGTTAAATTTTTCTATAAAAGCCTATGATCTATTCTGATTTCATGAAAACCTGCAATATCATGTCATTTGTCAGACAAAAGTCTATAAAATCTTGTTTTCAAAGCCAATATTGTATAAATAACGTTATCTCATCCTATTTTAAAGGAAATGGGTTTAGACATCAGGAGCTAGTTTATGCATGACCTTACAGTAGAAGAAATAAATTCCACTCCCACCCATTCTAATAGATATACTATATATATACTATATATAGACTGCAGCGCCATCTACAATGATTGGCTAAAGAAATATAGCTTTAGCAGCCAACTGAGAAATATAGCTTTAGCAGCCAACTGAGAAATATAACTTTAGCAGCTAACTGAGAAATATAACTTTAGAAATATAACTTTAGAAACCAACTTCATCAACCAACCAACCAACCAACTGTGAAAAAAAAAAAAAAAAAAAAAAAAAAATTTTTTTTTTTTTTTTTTTTCGTGTGACCTTGTGACCTTGATAGCTTTATAGCGCCTATATAAGCAGCTGACAAATCTCATTTTCTAACATTACTCCTACATATGTGGCGACAACGATGAAAGGGCTTTGAAAATATTAGCTGGTCTGAAGACTCTCTCCAAAGTCCAGGTAACTATGTTATTTTTTTAAAATGTATTTTAATATTTTTCGTTTTCTCAGATTACCTTATGAAGGCCTTGTCTCTGAAAATATTGTCTGGATGGCTTTGTCTCTGAATCTATATAATCATTAACAAAATATTTTAAATTCTAAGGCCTAAATTTACAACAGTAGTATGAAATCTTGTAAATTTATAGGATATTCACGGGTCAATTTTGGTTTTTTCGACAACAAGTTTGGACAAAGGGCTTACCCTTGGAAATATAAACGGATTCTCTGCAAAGTCGACGCAAAGATTTTTTTCTTAAATGTGATTTAACCTACTGATCAGACGTCGATATTAAATTTTTAATCGTGTAAGATTGACTCCGATTAGCCTTGCTGGCTGGATCGTGTTTGTGTTCTAAAGAAATCATTGGGCCTATCCAAAATAATTTTTGTAGCCCTTAAAGTATTGTTTCCTAAACCAAGAGGATGTCCAAACTCGATACGGACTGATTAAATTTATTACATATATTATACTTATATTTATATTTAAATTAGTATTATAAGTATAAGTATAATATAATATAAATATAAATATAAATATAAATATAATATAATATAAATATAAATATAATATACTATAATATAAATATAATAATAATAATAATATAATTTAAATATAAATATAATATAATATAATATAAATATAATATAATATAATATAAATATTTTATAAAAAAAAAAAAAAAAAAAAAAAAAAAAAATCTATTCATTTCTATAGACGCTCGAAGATTTTGCATGCGACATTTTGTTTGGCCTTAGTTATCACACAAACGATACTCGAGCTGGATTTGCGGTACTTAAGGGTCGATGTAAATTAGAGACATCATATATATATTTTTTCAGCTATACTAATAATTGAGTATGAAATAAAATATTTTTTTATCTGTATTTAAACATGCAGACATTTTCCGCGGAGCGGAAAATGTCTGCTTGTTTAAATACAGATAAAAAAATATTTTATTTCTATTTCTTTTAAACTCTAATGTATAAATTTACAATATTAGTATATATTTTTTTTAATTTATAGCATATTCACAGTTTAGTTTTGTTTTTTTCGACAACAAGTTTTGATAGAGGGGTATAGGCTTTGAAAATATTAACTGGCAGAAAATATCTGCATGTTTAAATACAGATTTAAAAAATATTTTATTTCTATTTCTTTTAAATTCTAATGTATAAATTTACAATATTAGCATATTTTTTTTAATGTATAGCGTACTCACGAGTTAATTTTGGTTTTTTCGACAACAAGTTTTGATAGAGGGTCTTAGTCTTTGAAAATATTAACTGGTCTCTCTGCAAAGTCTAAACAATTAGCTTTGCTGGACAACCTTTGAATTTTTACCGACAAGGTTCTATATAAGCATTAGCTTGCCTGAAAGACAGTTTTTTCTGATAATATTAATTTTTGGATCGATGGGTCAAAATGCTCGAATAATATCGCTGGCGACTGTGTCTGAGACCTGTGTTTATCGTAAAAATGAGACTCCAGCTAGATCTGAGGTACTTGAGGGTGGGGTTTAAAAATACATCGGTTCGTAGAAAATAGGCAGACATGTTATTGTAGTCTACGTAGGCTTTTTATTTAAAATGTTTTACCGTACAATGGATGATTTGAATCTCGTCACGATTTTGGATGGATTTCTTTAGACCCGGTAGGCCAGCAAGGCTAAAATTTATATAGAGCCAAGCCAGGCTTTTCCAAACGGATGTCGTTGGCAGACAAAATGAGATGTGGGCACTTTAACGATTCTATATATAGGTCACATGAAAAAAAACTAATGTTGAATAAATCCGTCAAGTTAAAGATACTGCTCCGTCCTTGAAGATGTATTCAAGGTCACACAAAAAAAAAAAAAAAAAAAAATTTTTTTTTTTTTTTTTTTTTTTTTTTTAAGGTGCCACGCCCACCCTTGAAGCTTGTCTATATATACTATGGCTAACATGACTACACTCTCATTGTGTCTCGACATTTGCCTGCAACGGTCGTCTAGTCACTATGTCTCGTAATGTGTCTCGTAATGTGTTTTGAGCAAGATGTACATTGATGGAGACTAGAGAGTTAAATTTTTCTATAAAAGCCTATGATCTATTCTGATTTCATGAAAACCTGCAATATCATGTCATTTGTCAGACAAAAGTCTATAAAATCTTGTTTTCAAAGCCAATATTGTATAAATAACGCTATCCCCATCCTATTTTAAAGGAAATGGGTTTAGACATCAGGAGCTAGTTTATGCATGACCTTACAGTAGAAGAAATAAATTCCACTCCCACCCACCCTAATAGATATACTATATATATACTATATATATAGACTGCAGCGCCATCTACAATGATTGGCTAAAGAAATATAATTTTAGAGGCCAACTGAGAAAAATAACTTTAGCGGCCAACTGAGAAATATAACTTTAGCGGCCAACTGAGAAATATAACTTTAGCAGCCAGCTGAGAAATATAACTTTAGAAACCAACTTCACCAACCAACCAACCAACTGTAAAAAAAAAAAAAAAAAAAAAAAAAAAAAAAAAAAAAAAAAAATTTTTTTTTCGGTGGGCGTGGCTTCGCTATAATTTTCTCAGTGCGATCGTGCCTATATAAATGTGGGTTTGTGTTCTAAAAGATTCATTGGCATCATGTCTGTCCAAAATGAGTTTCGTACTCTACTCCGTGAATGCGTTAGTCTCGCCTATCGTCAAGAGACCTCTGAAGTCTTGTTGAAATCTAATTTTGGCCGCTCTATTTTAAAAATGCTCACAGCGTATTTTCAGAATAACTCTATCCATTCGAAGGCCATACGCCCGAAAAGGCATTTAGAATGTTGAAAGGCCAATTGCAATGCATAGCATATTACGACTACGATAAAATGTCTCCTGATATTAAAAATCTGTTCGCTGAAGATATTGTGCTGCCTGGCCAATGCTGTTATCAAGTTTGGATTCTACAATGCTTAATTGTTACAGCATGTATTGTTGCAGATTGCTGGACAAATTGCAATGTGGATATGTTTGATGTGGCTTTTGAAACGCTGATAGACATGTTGAACACTTATGGCTATATTGCCTGCATTGAACGCGACCTAAATCGCAACTGCGATCCGTTTAGTAATCCGAGCGAAATTGTCTTGTTCGCCGGTCTAAAAATAACCAATTAGAAAAAAATATCTTTATATTGACTTAAGCATATATTTATAGAATTCGCTGCATAATATCCTGTCAACAGTTTTTTTATAAATCTGATTATAATTTTAGCCGCTTCCTACATACATCCCGTTTTCAAATACAATTCGTATAAATAACTTTATCTCTTCCTGCTTTAAAGGACAAGGCCTCATCCTGTTTTCTTGGACTTATGTAACTCATATAAATAACTTTATCGCATCCTGTTTTAAAGGATGTGCTTCTACTATAAAAGCCGGTGCTCAGCGCTTGTAATTTCAATTGCTCACTAGCTCTCAAGTCATGTGGATGAGATTATTTTTCCCAGGCCATATCGGCTTGAGGTCTGCTCTAGCCTCTGACGGAATGACTTACGTTTCGGCAGTAGATGTGGGTTTGCTGCTGCAGTTTAATGACATTTACGAATTTTCTCAGTATCGTGCCACCAAACATATAGATTCCTTTCCAGTTTTTGAAATAGAAGAAATGTTTAACTACGTGAGCCTGTTTTCCGACGTAGCAGAAATGCAGAGACTCTGGAGATATGGACGGGTCGCGGCTGATTTTCCTATGTCTTCGGAAGCTATATTTGATGTTCATATTAAAACGGAGGGGGATGCCAAATTGCAGGACTGGCTGCAACTATATACGGACCTTTTCCGAAATGATCTATTGGACGGCCCTTCTGACAAATCGAAAAGATTGACTACCCGTTGGAGGAGACGGAACGAATGCAAGGTCTGCTTGACAGAAGAGAGCCAGGTGGCATTCTTTGACTGTGGGCATGTGGTATGTTGCATGGCTTGTTCGGCCAAACTGGAAAATTGTCCTGTTTGTCGAACAGCTATTGTGGAAAGGCGAAGAGTGTATGTGCAATAGTTATATACATGGAAATTTTAAAAAACTTGGGTCAAACGAGGCTTCCTCATGTCTAGATTTGTCATTATGACTTATCTTGACGATGGAAGCCTCGTTTGACCCATTTTTTTTAAATCGATAGGCTACCAATATTGGATTTGTAAAAAAATAACTTATAAATTTTATGAGATTCGATTAGATTATCCGTAAAATGTTTTACCGTACAACGGACGAAAAGATTTACGAAGACATGATAACTAGATGACTGTTGTCGGCGAGACAAAATGAGATGTGGGTAAATTAGCCATTCTATATATAGGTCACACAAAAAAACTAATATCGAATAAATAAACTTTGCTCATTTAAGTTATGGATCCGTCCTTGAAGATATGTTCAAGGTCACATGAAAAAAAAAAAAAAAAAAAAAAAAAAATTTTTTTTTTTCAAGGTTGGTTCAAGGTCATTTAATCCGCCCCTATATATACGCTGGCTGCCTTCAGGATTTATATCATTTTCCCATTCTACAATTGTTGTTAGACACCTGCCTGACATTTGCAATTTTTCATAATGGATTATTCCGATCCCATTCAAAGCTTCTTTCATTACCTACTCAGAGACTGCGTTCATCTGGCAAACTGGGAAGCTACCGGCGAATATAGGATGGTCGACATCAGAAATGACTGGGACGATCCAGAATGGAAACCGAAAGAACACAAATTTGCCCTTTCTATTTTGAGAATGTTAGAAGACTATTTTCAGACACCGCGCTTCCCTACTGGTATGAAGATCGAACAGATCGAAGAGGCCATTCCCAAGCTGAAAGAAAAATTAGTAGCCATACTCAATTCTGATAGCATATCTCTTAAAGTCCGAGGCCTTTTGCGCAACAAAAGCTTAACGTATCGTCGTTGGCGTGGTGCCGAATCTTATCAGCCTTGGGTGCTGGAGTGTTTGATCGTTACTGGATGCTTTCTCGGAGAATGTTTTGCCAAATTTCGATACAACAACGGGGTAATCGATCTGGCATCCGTTGCTTTAATAGATATTATGGAAAAGAGTGGCTTGTTAAGTTGTATCAGAGCCGATCTGTTTAATAATAGGGATCCGTTTGGTAAACCTGGTATTAAGGTTAAATCAGTTTTGGACAAAGATTGGAGTATGTGGACATTTCAATTGGACAAAACACAGGAGAGAATATTGTACAAGAAGTCAGCTAAATGTTAAGTGACGAAAATAACGTAACGTAAAAAATAATATATAAATGAAATAACGTAACGTAAAAAATAACGTAACGTAAAAATAACGTAATGTATAAAAATAACGTAACGTAAAAATAACGTAACGTAAAAATAACGTAACGTATAAAAATAACATATTAAAAATAACGTAACGTAAAAAATAACGTAACGTAAAAATAACGTAACGTATAAAAATAACGTATTAAAAATAACGTAACGTAAAAAATAACGTAACGTATAAAAATAATATACTTGACACAAAACTAATATTGTATAAATAGCTCCGTCATATCTTATACATTGCTCCGTCAAGGTCACATTCAAGGACACATTAAAAAAAAGAAAAAAAAAAAAATTTTTTTTTTTTTTTTTTTTTTTTTCAGTAGGCGTGGCTTGGATTCATTCTGTATAAATAGCCGTACTCAACTCTTCTCGCATCAATCTGTCCCACTAAGACGCTCATCTATCTAACATTAGATCCTGCCGGTTTTAGAACGATCTCGTCCTGTTTCCGTGACTCGTTACAATCTCATGTCTTCTACAGTCTGAAATTAAATTGCTACACATTTGGCTTAATAATTGTTTTTAAAATGAATAAGGTTAGGCAACGACCGTTTCTAAATGAATGCTGTACCAATCTTAACGAATCCTGTTGCTCTATGACAACAACGGTTTCATAACCTATTGGTTCGCCCATAGCGTACGTTAGTTTTGGCCAAGAGAAAAAATTTAAATTTTCAAGGGATAAGCCAGTCTATTACAATATGACGAGTGGCAGTTTCATGGTAATACATCCATAAGCTTAACCTTCAGAAAATTAGATAAAGGCATCCATTATTGGTAATAAACGGCGATATTTGTTTTTATATTTGAGCATAGACTAAATGTATAACTATAATACTTGGCTATTTGAATAGATAAAATTACTATAATACTCTTAAAAAAATAAAGCTTAGCTTATCAGCCAACTATATTGTAGACTCGATCATAGGTACGATAACTAAAAATTTATATATTTATGAAAAAAATATTTTATTTATCAGTAGTTAAACATACAGACATTAATTTTTTCAACCCTTCCTTTATAAAGTGTTGGGCTTCTCGTAGCACTGCATAACGAAAGACTTAAAGGGTATCATGTTGGGGATCTCAATAGCCATTTGACTATTTATGCATTGCGCGTGTAAAAATTGTCTCGTTTTCAGAGGGGATAGCCTGGATTTCATGCTAGCGGACAGCTCAAAAGTGACAGACGACACAGATTGGAAATAGGCATTTGAATCTATGCGTGACACGCGTAAAAGTTATCTCGGAAACCGTTTTTAGAGGCAGTTTCAAGAGGGGTGATAGACAGCCTGGATTTCATGCAAATCCTAGCTGACAGTTGTCATTTGGAAATTGAAAAAATTATTTCCCGACGCGAAAAACAGCAAGAGTGCCAATTATAGCCAAAAAAAGTTCAACCCATTTACCAACCACCTACAATATTTTTTCAATTTCAATGAAAATTTCAATGAATAAAAGTTACAACTTACTCTTTCATGCGTTTTTTTCAAAACATAAGTCTCCTTTACCTAAAACTAAATTTTATAAAAAATGACTTTTAATCGAGTTTTAAAACAGGAGTAATATAACGACCTATAATATTTAACAAAAATATCATTTATTCATTGCATTTGAACGTTTTTTTGTTCAGATCATATTTTTTCGTGTGACCCATATATATATATATAGGATGGTTAACGTGCCCACATCTCATGTTGTCTGTCGCCATCTAAAATATCATATCTCCGTTTGAAACGTAGCCTTTGAAACGTTAGCTTTGCTGGCTGGGTTGTTTGAAACGTAGCCGTTTGAAACGTAGCCTTTGAAACGTAGCCGTTTGAAATGTAGCCTTTGAAATGTAGCCTTTGAAATGTAGACTTTGAAATGTAGCATTTGAAATGTAGCATTTGAAATGTAGCATTTGAAATGTAGCTTTTGAAACGTAGCCTTTGAAATGTAGCATTTGAAATGTAGCCTTTGAAATGTAGCCTTTGAAACGTAAGCTTTGCTGTTTGAAACGTTAGCTTTGCTGGCTGGGCCGTTTGAAACGTTAGCTTTGCTGGCTGGGCCGTTTGAAACTGACTTGGCTCTATATAAACGTAGCCTTTGAAACGTAGCCTTTGAAATGTAGCCTTTGAAACGTAGCTTTTGAAACGTTAAAAAAATGTCTTTGCTGGCTGGGCTGTTTGAAATGTAGCCTTTGAAACGTTAAAAAAAATGTCTTTGCTTTCATATTAAAAGATGTTTATTTTTCCATTAGCCTTTGAAACAATGTCGTTGCGGCTGATTGTTTTCATATTGAAAAATATATATTTTTCCATGAAAAGCCTGATCATGTGGCTTACAAAATCAAACTGGCTTGAGTTTAAAACGACAAGTTCAAAACGACAGTAAATAAAAAATATTCATGATCCGTTGATAAAAGATTAGACAAGAACAATATTTGTTACGAGGAAAGTTTAATGAAATTAAGCTATCTAAATCTAAATAACCTAGAAACTGTTTGTCGCCGATACATTTTATCATGGTTTCTGGCAAAATATTAAATAAATACAACTGTACTGTAAAAAGAAATAAAGTTGAGTTTCCGTGTCCACATTGCAAGGTTATTCTTATTTCGAAAGATTACCACGGTCATTGTTTATCCAAACACGGCATAAACGGCAGTCTGCGTTGCATCTGGTGTCCAGACAAGAAAAAATATGTAAAATTTGGTCGAAAAGAAAAAAACGCTCATGCCGACCACATCATGGTATGCTGGAGAAATTTTCTGAGTCGAGTTACCAATCCCGCTCCAGAAGACGTGCCGCTACCCGAAAGATGCGCCTTTTTCAATTTCGAGCCAATGTGCGAGAAAGAGAAGTTCTTCGGCCGTTTGAGAATTCTCGACGACGAAGCCTACGAGGCCGTTTCGCCCATAGATTTGGAACCTCCGACCGTACCTTTCGAAGACCGTACGCTGAACTTGGCTGCCTCTTGCGTGCAGAGATATCTCCGAGGAGACGAGATTTGGTATCACGTAATGGTTCGGGCTGTGGCTTTCGATAGTTTTCTGGAAGCCATGCGAAACGATTCAGATGTCACGCGGACGCTGCCTTTCTCATGTTGGTGCGACGGAGGCACGTACCCTGAGGATTTCTATAGACATCACAGACACATGATCGTCGTTTCCAAATCCAAGGAATATTTTCGAGACAAGGTGTGGAAAAATATTAAGGTCAAGTCCGAAGACAAACCGTTTAAGGGTTTCAAATGTAAAGCCAAAAAGCCTATAGAATCGGCATTGCACCTCGTCAATACTTTGGGCTATCTCAGCCATCGTCGATCCAGATGCAATTTCACGTTTACCGAAAACGAACCGTGGGACAATAACATGAATCATTTTTACATTATGGAGACGCTTCCGGCAGAATACAGGTTGGTGCTGGCGACGCTCTGGGAAGGCGGGCTCATGGAACTGCTTTCGCAGAAATACGGGCGTATGGATCCAAACAGGCTTCTTCGCGTTGCGATGGAGTTTGTCGATGCCAAGTGGCGTATCAAGGTTAGAAATTTACCAGGCGTGGTGTTGAATCTCGTGCTACACGTTTCTAAAAAATTTCGATCGTCGGAAGAGCCTACGGATAATTATTTGTATTTGAACGACGGCAAGAAATTGTATTTCAAGCCCGGACGCCAAACTAAAAAAGACTACAAGATGTTTTACCACGTCGTCGCGGATGAATTGTGGGTTCCGAAAAGAATGCAGCAAGAGTGTTTCAAGTGCGCGAAACCCTTCATGTCCCGTTGCTACGACTTGGAGAAGGAAAATACGACCCTGAAACGTAAGCTGGACGAGGTCGAAACTGAAATGGGTAAGCGTCACAAGAAAGATATGGACGAGATGACTAAACGCTGCGAACGAGAATTGGACGAGTGTAAAAAGAGGCTGGAAGTCATCGTAAAGGAAAATGTAGCGCTTCAGGGAGAAGTTAGAGAGTTGTGGATTAAACTGGACCGTTTGAAAGATGTGGATAGGGACAGGATGATGGCCGAAAATAGCGATCTGAAAGAGAAAATTGCGATTCTGGAACTGGAGAATGTTAAGCTTAAAGGAAAATTTGGGAAATATATAAAAGAGGGCCTCAAAGAATCTTTAGCTAATAAGTAATTAAAAAAATATTACATTGAAGAACAAATATATATCAACCAACCAACCAACTGAAAAAAAAAAAAAAAAAAAAAAAAAAAAAATTTTTTTTTTTTTTTTTTTTTTTTTAGGTGCCACGCCCACCCTTGAAGCTTGTCTATATTTACTATGGCTAACATGACTACACTCTCATTGTGTCTCGACATTTGCCTGCAACGGTCGTCTAGTCACTATGTCTCGTAATGTGTTTTGAGTAAGATGTACATTAATTGACTTCATGAATATTGAAACCGGCTGAGTTCTATCCTGAAACAGGTGTCACGACAAATTGATATGTACGCTTGAAATCTGAAAGATATATAACTCGTCAAGGTCACACGAGTCAAGCTTCAAGGTCACACGAAAAAAAAAAAAAAAAAAAAATTTTTTTTTTTTTTTTTTTTTTTTCAAGGTCATGTTGTGCTTGTGGCTTGGCTATATAAGTAGGAACGTTGGCATTGCTTGCTATTATAAATTTTTTCAAGTCCA
This sequence comes from Salticus scenicus, assembly GCA_963930645.1. NCBI lineage: Eukaryota > Metazoa > Arthropoda > Arachnida > Araneae > Salticidae > Salticus > Salticus scenicus. The sequence continues at coordinate 22,188,949 of OZ005661.1, read as the reverse complement.
GACCCTTCCTTTATAAAGTGTTGAATTTGATCATTTTTCTAAGTTTTACAAATTACCATATGAGGGTTTAGTCTTTTAAAATATTGTACAGTTTTACATATCAATGGCTAAAGGTAACACTTTACATCTTTACCGTCAAGAGTTGAGGAGAAAAACTTACCCTTTTCGTTGTCCACATTGCCCCATTCAACTTTTGCCCGTTCAGTTCGAAAAACATTGTTTGGAAATACATAAATTGCCGACGTGTACTTCTTGCGTTTGGTGTCTGGGAAAGAAGAAATGGGATTCCAAAACGAAATACCAATACATGAATCGTTTGATCGCGTGTTTTCGAAAATTTATAGCCGTTAAGAGAATCGATAGAGACTTGGAGACAGATGTGGAAATGGACGAACCGTATCAAATCCCCGACGAGCTCAGACTCATGGACACCCGTCCGTTGTGCGCTGCAGAATCTTTTTTCGGCCATCAGGATATCAGCAATCTTTTATCGCGTCATGCTTTCGAAGACATTTATTTGATGGATCACGATTCTGAAGTAGATTATTTCGAAGACGAGAACTTAAACATGGCAGCCTCTTACGTTCGAAAATACGTCCGGACCAAAGATTCTACGGATTGGCTTCACGTGATAGTCAAAGCCGTTGCGTTTGAAAGTTTTCTGAAGGCCATGGATGAGCAAAAAGGGACAGTCGTGACTCTACCCTTTTCGTGTTGGTGTGACGGCGGGTCGGACGAGCTACCGTATTTTCGGCAGCATCGACACATGATAGTCATTTCGCCTAAAGGTTTTTTCAAGGAACATGTTTGGTCGAAAGTCAAACCTGCTAACAGACCACGTAAACGTTATCTTTCTAAGAGATGCGTAGAGATCGTGTCTGCCATGCATCTCGTCCATACAATGGGTTACGTGAGTAAGAGAATATCTAAATGTATATTTACGATAGATGGCAAGAGACATAAAAAGGCTCCACTGAAAGATAAACATTTTTACATATTTCGGACGCTGCCAAAAGACTTCAGGTTGCCGCTGGCTTTGCATTGGGACGGGGGTATCGAACAGGCGATGTATCATGAAATGTTTCGGAGGGCCTCGCTGACCACATTAGCTTACGGTATGCTAGTTGAAGAAAACGGAGTGTATAAGCAAAAGATTAAACATTTTCACGCTTTCAGAGGCGGGATGGTGCTGCCTCTCAAAAGAGAGTTCGTACCCACGAACCGCGAGACGCCTCAGATTCTATATTTGATGGGTGGTAAAAAGCTTTATCTGGATCGAGAAGACGTAGATGGAAACTGGCTGAGGGTTCAGGCTGAGAGAGGTAATTGTTTCTATGAATTGTTAGGCGACGAATTATGGACGCCGCCAAATAAAATCCAGAGTTATTTGAGAGACGCGAGGCCGATCGTGGAAGCGAATTGGAATCTGGAATCCGAGATTAAGATTTTGCAGGGACAAGTTGTCGAATTGCAGAGAGAGATGGCTTCATTGAAAAACGCGTCTTGTAAAGAGAAATACCTGTCTCTCATAGCCGAGAACGATAGAAAAATATCGGATTTGCAAAGAAAAGTGTCGTTTCTGAAAGCCGAAAATCGAAATATGAGAATTGAAATTGTTGAGCTTAAACGGAGACTGTCCAAATATGAAGACGCTAAAAAAAATCGAAACAAAATGAGATGTGGGTACGTTAACCATTCTATATATAGGTCACACGAAAAAAACTAATGTTGGATAAATGAATCCGTCAAGTTATAGATACTGCTCCGTTCTTGAAGATGTGTTCAAGGTCACACGAAAAAAAAAAAAAAAAAAAAAAAAATTTTTTTTTTTTTTTTTTTTTTTTTTAGGTGCCACGCCCACCCTTGAAGCTTGTCTATATATACTATGGCTAACATGACTACACTCTCATTGTGTCTCGACATTTGCCTGCAAGGGTCATCTAGTCACTATGCCTCGTAATGTGTTTTCAGTAAGATGTACATTGATGGACACTAGAGAGTTAGATTTTTCTATAAAAGCCTATGATCTATTCTAATTTCATGAAAACCTGCAGTATCTTGTTATTTATCAGACAAAAGTCTATAAAAAATCTTGTTTTCAAAGCCAATATTGTATAAATTACGCTATCCCATCCTATTTTAAAGGAAATGGGTTTAGACGTCAGGAGCTAGTTTATGCATGACCTTACAGTAGAAGAAATAAATTCCACTCCCACCCACCCTAATAGATATACTATATATATACTATATATATAGACTGCAGCGCCATCTACAATGATTGGCTAAAGAAATATAACTTTAGCGGCCAACTGAGAAATATAGCTTTAGCAGCCACCTGAGAAATATAGCTTTAGCAGCCACCTGAGAAATATAACTTTAGCGGTCAACTTAGAAATATATTTTTAGAAACCAACTTCATCAACCAACTAACCAACTGTAAAAAAAAAAAAAAAAAAAAAAAAAAAAAAAAAAAAAAATTTTTTTTTTTTTTTTTTTTTTTTTTTTAAAGCCTATATTTTTTTTGTGTCGCCTATATATAGAATGTCTAACATACCCACATCTCATTTTGTCTCGACTCCTGCCGACAACGGTCATCTAAATATCCGTTTGGAAAAGCCTGGCTTGGTTCTATATAAACTTTAGCCTTGCTGGCCTACCGGGTTTATAGAAATTATTGGGACCATTCCAGCGAAGTTGCCAGCTCTATTTTGAGATACCTACATTGGCTGGATCCATAAAAATTTAAGAGGCTTCGATAAAATTGAAACAGGCTGAGGGTTGTCACGACAAACGGTGCCATTGAATTGAATTGCAGAGGCCATGCTTAGCAGGAACGCATTGAGAATAGCAGCCCATATTGTAAAAATGAAATAAAATATTTTTTATATCTGTATTTAAACATGCAGACATTTCCGCGATACATTTTATTTCTATTTATTTTAAATTCTAATGTCTAAATTTATAATATTAGCATATTATTTTTTTAATTTATAGAATACTCACGTTTTGTTTCCTCGACAACAAGTTTTGATAGAGGGGCTTTGAAAATATTATCTGGACTCTCTGCATGCAACAATTTTATTTTCTTAAATGAGGCTTGTTTGAGAATGTGACAAGAGGGTGTAAATGCTCGAATATTATCGCTGGCGACTGTCTCTTGTACCTGTGTTTATCGCAAAAACGATATGTACAGCTGGATTTGCGGTACTTGAGAGTATGAGCTACAAATAGATAGGACCTACGTAAAAATGTAGAAATATTATAGAGCTGGGCTTTTATTTAAAATGTATTACCAACAACTTGAAGATTATTTGGAAAAAAAACTATGGCTAAAGTACCCACATCTAATTTTGTCTGCAGTCATCTAGTTATCCGTAAAATATTTTACCGTACAACGGATGAAAACATTTTACGAATAACTAGATGACTGTTGTTGGCTAACGTCGAGTCAAAATGAGATGTGGGTACGTTAGCAATTCTACATATAGGTCACACGAAAAAAACTAATGTTGGAGAAATGAATCCGTGAAGTTATAGACGCTGCTCCGTCCTTGAAGATGTGTTGAAGGTCACACAAAAAAAAAAAAAAAAAAAAAAAAAAATTTTTTTTTTTTTTTTTTTTTTTTTGAGTGGGTGTGGCTTGCCTTCACACTATATAAACATGCTGTCTTAGTCTATTTGTCCATACAAAGACATGTGGTAGCTATACATACTAATATAAACTCCTGTTCGCATACTTTTATTAGAGAAAATTGCATCAATTGTCGTACCGCCTCTCGTCGTATAGTGTTTGGGATTCGTTCGTAGATCTAAGTTCAGGACTTGTAACCCCTCCATAAAGTCTTTTCCGTCTTCTGAATTAAAATCTATATTAAAATCACCTACCAGCACCGTTTTGAAATCTTCGTCCTCTTGCAGGAGAGCTTCTACTATAACTTCCTTTTTTTGTTCGTCATTGGCTTGCGGACTTGCATATACCAAGACAAATCTTATATTATTGAGTATGTAACATACTAAAACTTGGACTCTGTCTTGGTTTATACTGAAGGTTTTTCTCGATAAATTTGATAATCCTTGTCGGATATAGGTTATAACGCCGCATTTCTTTCGAGGCTTTCTTGGATCATCATTGCTATGAATTACACCAGCCATTACAAATCCTGGAAATGCAAAGTAATCTGCGGGTAACGTTCCCGTTTCTGCTAGCATAATTATATCACTCTTCATGAAGCATGGATCGGCCAATACGTCTTCGTAATGAGTGGTTAATCCTTCAACATTATGGTACATAAACTGAATGCCAGCGAAATCTCCTCTTTCATGAAGAGAAATTAGCGGTCTTAATATAGCTAGTTCTTTTGCCACGGGATCGTTTTCAGATGGTGCCTCAATCGTTACAAATTCGTCCTCTACATACAATCCGTCAGCTTTCGTCGCTTGTGATGACCCGACATAAACTAAACTTAGGCTCATATTTTTGCTAAGATGTACAGCACACTCGTAGCACCTTGCGATTTATGAATGGCCTCAGATACAACGATGGGTCTCTAGCGACACTTAAAGCCAAATTTCTTATTCTATAGATATTTTTCCTCATTCGCTCAACGGGTTCAATCCAGGATTGATGCCATGACGCAGCATATATCTTATGAGCAGCTTATGAATTTAAGAACAGCTTGCGTGCGTCAAAACGAAATATATACGGTTGGTGAAGGGGTATAAAATAAACGAGCTTCAGGACGAAGTGATAACGCATCCGAGATGAAGAAGGCTTAATGCAGGCTTATTCTTTGAAAATAATGACTGGATAAGCATTAGCAAAATCATTTAAATACTAATGCCTAAATTAATTTCTTTAATCGGCAACAGGGTTACAACCCAAACTTATCTGCAAAATCATATAAATTTTCAGCGCCTAGAATCGACTTGACGAAAACATTTTACGGATGACAGTATCTTGTCATTTGGACGGAATTTGTCAGACAAAAGTTTATAAAAATCTTGTTTTCAAAGCCAATATTGTATAAATAACGCTATTACCAACCTATTTTAAAGGAAATGGGTTTAGACATCAGGAGCTAGTTTATGCATGACCTTACAGTAGAAGAAATAAGTTCCACTCCCACCCACCCTAATAGATATACTATATATATACTATATATATAGACTGCAGCGCCATCTACAATGATTGGATAAGGAAATATAATTTTAGAGGCCACCTGAAAAATATAACTTTAGCGGCCAACTGAGAAATATAACTTTAGCAGCCAACTGAGAAATATAACTTTAGAAATATAACTTTAGAAACCAACTTCATCAACCAACCAACCAACTGTAAAAAAAAAAAAAAAAAAAAAAAAAAAAAAAAAAATTTTTTTTTTTTTGAGTGGGCGTGGCTTGTCTTCATACTATATAAATAACGGCTGCCGTACTCAAATCATCATTCTGTTTCTGACCAGCTTCTCCTACCTTGTCCTGTTTACCATTGAAACAACATTTGCTATATATACGCCTATCTTCTAAATTTTATACCATAACGCTTTGACAATGAGCCATCGCATTGAAATCGCTTTCCATTATCTACTTCGAGACTGTGTTCAGTTGGCAAACGATTTGGATACTGAAGATGAGATGTTGGTCGACGACGCGAATTACATGGATTTAAAATTTAGTCTGAGAGAACATAAATTCGGTCTTTCAATTTTGAGAATGCTTGAAGAATATTTTCAGATTCCGCCCCAGCATACTGGTATTACTGTTAAAAAGGTCGGAGACATTATTGTCGAGCTGAAGAAAAAATTAAATGATATTATCGATTAAAATTCGATATCTCCTAGAGTCAGTAACTTGTTTCGCGATAAAACGTTAACAAATCATAGCTGGCGAGGTCGCGATTGCTATCAGCCTTGGGTAATGGAGTGTTTGATTGTTACCGGACAATTTCTTGGAGAATGTTTTAACAAATTTCCATACAAATGTGATAAGTATTTCAATTTGGCATATGAAGCGTTGATGGATATTTTGATGGATAATAATTTGCTAACTTATATCGCAGTGGATCTGTCTCTTGGGAGGGATCCGTTTGGCAAACCTGGGATTAAAGTAAAATCTATCTTGGACTTAGATGATTGGTGTTTCTTTACATTTCAGTTAAACGAAGAACAGGAGCAAAAATTGTACGAGAAGTGCCCTTAGTTAAAAATTACATTCTTTGAAAAAAAAAAAAAAAAAAAAAAAAAAAAAAAAAAATTTTTTTTTTTTTTTTTTGAGTGGGCGTGGTTTTGTTCAAGGCTATGTTTATAACCTATTTAAAGGGTCCGATATTCTTAACACTCAAACATTTTTACAAAACTCTACATGATGGCTGACAATACAAATTCCATAGATCCAATGATTCACATGTACTATAATGATTTGAAAATCAAAAATTATTGTTTCAAATGCATTTGTTGCGAGTTACATTTTTTTCCAACTGAATACGAAAAACATTCAAAATTTCATGGAATCAATGCGAAAACTTCTTGCGTATGGTGTAATGGAGACTACAATTGGGAATTCGGGAAAAAATCTCATAGCAAAACCGTGAGACATTTATTGACTTGTTTTCGAAAATTTATAGATAATAGAATTAGAGATGGGAGTATAGACTTAAAGACAGATGTGGAGATAGACGAGCCGTATCCCGAAGAACTCATGGACGCCTGTCCGTTGTGCGCTGAGAACGATACTTTGCAGGGACAAATTACCCAGTTGCAGAGAGAGATGGTTGAATTAAAATCAAATTACGGAGAACAAATTGACGATTCGTTGATAAACAGAAACGCGTCTTGGAAAGAGAAATACCAGACTCTGAAAGCAGAGAGCGATAGAAACATATCGGATTTGCAAAGAGAAGTGTTGTCGCTGAAAGAACAGCTTGTGTGCGTCAAAATGAAATATAATGCAACGGTGACTGAGATGCTGGATAAAATAAACGAGCTTCAGGACAAAGTGACAACAGCCGAAAATTAAAAAAAAAAATACTACTTTGAAAAAAAAAAAAAAAAAAAAAAAAAAAAATTTTTTTTTTTTTTTTTTTTTTTTTTTTTTTTTTTTTTTTTTAAGTGGGTGTGTCTTGACTATATATACAATAGCTTTACTGGTTGGCTGTTATAAACTTGTGGACATGATAGCTAGAAGACTGTTGCTAACGGACCATGTAAGTATTATTTTTTTTACGTTCACGAAATTGAATAATTTTTTTAATGTCTTCGGTGTCTAGGTTGAGTTTCTAATGTCTACGTGACCAATAGCCTAGGTTGTAGTTCTAATATCTGCAGGACCCGTTTCTAATGGCTGATGTTGTATTTCTAACGTCTTCATTCTAAGAGTCTATGTTAAGTTTCTAACAGCCTAAGTAGAATTTCTAATGTCACCTAGTTTGAATTTATAATGTCTACATGGCTCGTTTCTAATATCTTAAGTTGAATTTCTAATGAATTCTTTTAGTGCCAACATTGGATGCGTACCGATTGTAATTTTCAAGGGATATGGCTTAACTATAAGATAAATATGTATCTTGGTAAAATATACAGACTCGATAGCTAAATTTAAGGAATCTGAATTTAAAAATTTAATTTTTTCGTTTAAATTTTGCCGTGTAAAATTTAAATATTTTAAAGACTAAGTGTGGCAGTCATTACAATCTGATCTCTAATTTTCAAGGGATATGGCTTAGCTATAAGATAAATATGTATCTTGGTAAAATATACCGACTCGATAGCTAAATTTAAGGGATCTGAATTTAAAAATTTAATTTTTTCGTTTAAAATTTGCATTTTTTTATGTAAAATTTTAAATTTTTAAAGACTAAGCTATATGTGGCAGTCATTACAATCTGATCTCTATAAAAAGATTTTCGAGAGACAGGATATTATGCAGGAAGGCATATTATGCCTCAGGATGCCCGGTTAAAATTACAATCGGATCTCTATAAAAAGATTTTTTCGAGAGACAGGATATTATGTAAGCCTTTCCTCAGGACCGGTTAAAATTATAATCAGATCTATAAAAAATTGTTCGAGAACTATTGAAAGGATATTATGCCTCTAACGGCCTAAGTTGAATCTCTAATATCACAATTTTAAAAGTCTATGTACAATTTCTAATGTCTGCCGTCGTAAGACCTAAACATTATCTAGTCTGAGGTCGTGAAGAAATTGTCAGTGGATTTCATGAGGGCTAAATCTAAAGATTTCTCTACGCCCGTTGGCAAGAATCATGTAGGATAGGAGCTCTAAAAGGGTTGGTAGATTTAGAAAGATTTAAAAAATACTATATGCCTGTTGGCCGATCTTCGATTCACTATAGAGATGCGATGATTGTGAAAGTGTTCAAGAGAGTGTAAATGCTCGAATATTATCGCTGGCGACTGTCTCTTGTACCTGTGTTTATCGCAAAAACAATACACTAGCTGAATTTGTGGTACTTGAGGGTGGGAGCTAAAAATAGATGGGAAAAATGTAGACATTTTATAGAGGTCTATGCTAGCCGTAGCATTTAACAAGACTACCGATATCGATACATATTATTTTTTACCAAATACATGTACCCATTTAAAATTCTTACAATAGCCTTTAATCCATTAAACTGGCCAGTCCTACCAATATCGATACATATTATTTTTTTTCCAAATACGTGTATCCATTAAAAATCTTACAATTCTAACCTTTAACAAGACTACCATTAAAAAAATCTTATGCAAGCCCACTGATCCGTTAAATCTTTTCAATATTGCCAAATCTTTAAAATTCCTAAAATTGGATCGAGACGGTCTTTTCGTGCTTACATGACTATGTTGGCGATACCAATAGGATGACTAAACTCGATACGGCCGATTAGAATGTTGAGAAAGGATTTGAGAGGGGAATGTTTATATACAGCCAAGCCAGGCTTTTCCAAACGGATTAGATGACTGTTGTTGGCAGACAAAATGAGATGTTAGCCATTCTATATATAGGCTACACGAAAAAAACTAATGTTGAATAAATTAAGTTTGCTCCGTCAAGTTATTTATACTGCTCCGTCCTTGAAGATGTGTTGAAGGTCAAACTAAAAAAAAAAAAAAAAAAAAAAAAAATATATATTTTTTTTTTTTTTTCGTGTGACCTTCAACACATCTTCAAGGACGGAGCAGTATCTATAACTTGACGGATTGTTCAACATTAGTTTTTTTCCATGTAACCTATATATAGAATCGCTAACGTACCCACATCTCATTTTGTCTCGACGTCTGCCGACAACAGTCATCTAAATATCCGTTTGGAAAGCCTGGCTTGGCTCTATATAAACATTAGCATTGCTGACCTACCAGGTCTAAAGAAATCATTGGGTCCATCCAAAATTATTTTCGTGACTAGATTATAGGGTCTGGCAAGCCATCTGCATAATCATATAAATTTTCAACCCATATAATCGAGTATGAAATAAAATATTTTTTTTATCTGTATTTAAACATGCAGACATTTCCGCTTCGCGGAAATGTCTGCATGTTTAAATACAGATAAAAAAAATATTTTATTTCTATTTCTTTTTCCATGTAACCTATATATAGAATCGCTAACGTACCCACATCTCATTTTGTCTCGACGTCTGCAGTCATCCGCTTGGAAAAGCCTGGCTTGGCTCTCTAAACATTAGCATTGCTGGCCTACCGGGTCTAAAGAAGTCATTGGGTCCGTCCATCCATGACCAGTATATCTAATCATGTTATCATGAAACTAGTTTATGAAACGACATGGCCATATCATTAGAATAGCTATCCAAAATTAGAATGGCCATCCAAAATTATTTTCGTGACCATTCGATCTCGTCCTGCGAAGTGTTGGATTTGCCAGCTCAGAATACCTATATCAATATTGGCTGGATCCGTAAAAATTTAAAAGAGGCCTCGATAAAATTGAAAGAGGCTGGGAGATAAACATAGCAGATAAATTGCAGACCAGGTAAACCGAACACGTAGAGAGTAGCAACCCATATTCTAAAAATTTAAACGTAATTATGAAAATAGTATTAACGAGATGCCATTCGTTTCCAATGACAAGCGTAGCGGTTTTAATTTATAGGATACTCACGGGTTTATTTTTTCGACAACACGTTTTGATAGAGGGACTTAGGCTTTGAAAATATTAGTTGGTCTCTCTGCAAGCAACAATTTTATTTTCTTAAATACGACTTAATTTTTTCGTTTTTACAGATCACCTTATGAAGGCTTAGTCTTTGAAAATATTGATTGGTGTCGTGGATATATAAGCATTAGCAAAATAATTTAAATTCTAATGCGTAAATTAATTTATTTATTTGGAGATTGTTAATTCCAGATTGCTTTCAAAGCCAATATTGTATAAATAACGCTATCCCATCCTATTTTAAAGGAAACGGGTTTAGACATCAGGAGCTAGTTTATGCATGACCTTACAGTAGAAGAAATAAATTCCACTCCCACCCACCCTAATAGATATACTATATATATACTATATATATAGACTACAGCGCCATCTACAATGAATCTGATTGGATAAAGAAATATAAATTTAGCAACCAACTGAGAAATATAACTTTAGAAACCAATTGAGAAATATAACTTTAGAAACCAACCATCATATCAATCAACCAACCAACTGTAAAAAAAAAAAAAAAAAAAAAAAAAAAAAAAAAAAAAATTTTTTTTTTTTTTTTTTTTTTTCAGTTGGTTGGTTGGTTGATTGATATATATTTTGTATAAATAGCGGCTCCGTACTCAAGCTACATTCATTCTGTCTTCTCCTAGCATATTTATTGAAAAAGCTTATTGGAACGTTTCTAGTTTATGTCTGGCAGATTAACAATACGCTATCCTTTCCTGTTTCTAATCTATTCAAACTTTTTACGATGATTAAGTATCACGAGCCAAATTTATTCTGGCCTCTGTGGCTTAATGATTCTGTATACAAATTTATTATGTCTTCCAAAGTCTCAAATAAGATTTCTACAATACAAGCTTAAAATATTTACTTATGTCTCCCAGAGCCCCATGTTAAATTTCTAACGTCACCACATTGAATTTGTAATGTCTGCATGGCCCGTTTCAAATATCTATCGTTTATGGCCTCCTCTCAAGCAAAATTCTCATGCGATTTTGTATGAATTGAAACGCGAACGCACATAGCCTTTGAAACGTAAAATAATGTAGTTTATGCTATGTCTGAAATACCTTGAAACGTTAAAAAATTGTCGTTACCCATGATTGTTTTCATCCATGAAAGGTCTTCTTGCGTGTTTGAGACATGAAATATTTCAAGAGAGTGTGAATGCTCGAATAATATCGCTGTCGACTGTCTCTTGTACCTGTGTTTATCGCAATAACTATACACTAGCTAAATTTGCGGTACTTGAGGGTTGGAGCTAAAAATAGATCGGACCGATGTAGAAATTTTATAGGACAGGCTTTTATTTAAAATGTTTTACCGACGACTTGAAGATTATTTGGACTCATGTTGAGTAAATGAATCCGTGAAATTCTAGAAATCATTAGGTCACCAGTATATCTAATCATGTTATCATGAAACTGGTTTATGAAACGACAAGGCCATATTATTAGAATGGATTTGAGAGAGGAATGTTTATATACAGCCAAGCCAGGCTTTTCCAAACGGATTAGATGCCTGTTGTTGGCAGACAAAATGAGATGTGGACATTCTATATATAGGCTACACGAAAAAAACTAATGTTGAATAAATTAAGTTTGCTCCGTGAAGTTATCGATACTGCTCCGTCCTTGAAGATGTGTTCAAGGTCAAACTAAAAAAAAAAAAAAAAAAAAAAAAAATTTTTTTTTTTTTTTTTTTTCATGTGACCTTCAACGCATCTTCAAGGACGGATCTGTAACTTGACGGATTCATTTATACAACATTTGTTTTTCCATGTAACCTATATATAGAATTGCTAACGTACCCACATCTCATTTTGTCTCGACGTCTGCAGACGACAGTCATCTAAATATCCGTTTGGAAAAGCCTTGCTTGGCTCTCTAAACATTAGCATTGCTGGCCTACCGGGTCTAAAGAATTCATTTGGGTCCGTCCATCCATGACCGGTATATCTAATCATGTTATCATGAAACTGATTTATGAAACGACATGGCCATATCATTAGAATAGCTATCCAAAATTAGAATGGCCATCCAAAATTATTTGCGTGACCATTCGATCTCGTCCTGTGAAGTGTTGGATTTGCCAGCTCAGTATATTTTCAGTATACCTATACTAATATTAGCTGGATCCGTAAAAATTTAAAAAGAGCCCTCGATAAAATTTGAAACAGACTGGGAGATAAACGTAGCAATTGAATTGACCAGGAGATACCCATATTGTAAAAATTTAAACGTAATTATGAAAATAGTATTAACGAGCTAATGAATTTGCCAATAACAAATGAAAAGCTTAGAGAGTAGCGGCCAGATGATGGCTAAACTCGATACGGCATAAAGGAAATGGGTTTAGACATCAGGAGCTGGTTTATGCATGACCTTACAGTAGAAAAAAAAAATTTTTTTTTTTTTTTTTTTTTTTTTTTTTTTTTTTTTTAACAGTTGGTTGGTTGGTTGGTTAATATATATTTTGTATAAATAGCGGCTCCGTACTCAAGCTACATTCATTCTGTCTTCTCCTAGCACGTTTATTGAAAAAGCTTATTAGATAGTTTCTAGTTTATGTCTGACCAGTTTATAACAATACGTTATTTGGACATTGAATTTGTAATGTCTGCATGGTCCGTTTCAAATATCTACCGTTCATGGCCTCCTCGGTTCTGCCTATCAAGCATAATTCTCATGCGATTTTGTACGAATTGAAACACGAACGCACATAGCCTTTGAAACGTAAGATAATGTAGTTTATTCTATGTAGACGATTCATTTCTTTCGCCTGAAATACCTTGAAACGTTAAAAAATTGTCGTTACCCATGATTGTTTTCATACTGATGTCCATGAAAAAGTCTGAAGGCTTGTTTGAGACATGAAAAAGTTCAAGAGAGTATAAATGCTCGAATATTATCGCTGGCGACTGTCTCTTGTACCTGTGTTTATCGCAAGAACAATAGACTAGCTAAATTTACGGTACTTGAGGGTGGGAGCTAAAAATAGATCAGACCGATGTAAAAAAATGTAGAAATTTTATAGGATCGGCTTTTATTTAAAATGTTTTACCGACGACTTCAACATTATTTGGACTCATGTTGAGTAAATGAATCCGTCAAATTCTAGAAATCATTAGGCCCATAGAAAATAGTGACCAATCATGCTATCATGAAACTGGTTTATGAAACGACAAGGCCATATTATTAGAATGGTCAACGTCTCTTTTGAGTGGGACAGTCATCTAGTTATCCGTAAAATGTTTTACCGTACAACGGAAGACTTGAAGATTTCGGGCATACCTTTAATCGCTACCGGATGGCTCTAATATTGGTATTGGCCGAATGGCTAACATATCATTGTAAAATGGCTAACGTATCCAAATAATCATTGTGTATGACCAGCAACAGTCTGGCTTCATGATAATATTCTATAAAAAACCATGACCTGATTTCATGAAAACGTGCAGCATCTTGTCCAAACAATAGTCTATAAAAAATCTTGCTTTCAAAGCCAATATTGTATAAATTACGCTATCCCATCCTATTTTAAAGGAAATGGGTTTAGACATCAGGAGCTGGTTTATGCATGACCTTACAGTAGAAGAAATAAATTCCACTCCCACCCACCCTAATAGATATACTATATATATACTATATATAGACTACAGCGCCATCTACAATGAATTTGATTGGATAAAGAAATATAAATTTAGTAGCCATATGAGAAATATAACTTTAGAAACCAACTGAGAAATATAACTTTAGAAACAAACTTAATCAACCAACCAACCAACTGTGAAAAAAAAAAAAATTTTTTTTTTTTTTTTTTTTTTTTTTTTTTTTTTTTTTAAATGTGACCTTCAACACATCTTCAAGGACAGAGTGGTATTTTGTAACTTGACGGATTCATTTATCCAACATTAGTTTTTCCGTGTAACCTATATATAGAATGGCTAACATGCACATCTCATTTTGTCTCAACGTCTGCCGACAACAGTCATCTAAATATCCGTTTGGAAAGCCTGGCTTGGCTCTATATAAACATTAGCATTGCTGGCCTACCAGGTTTAAAGAAATCCATCCAAAGTTATTTTCGTGACCAGGGTCTGGAACCTCAAGGCTTCCCAAAATTCATTTTAAATGAAACGTGGCACATTCGTCGTGTCGATCTTAAAACGTGAATCGCTTGGCCATCCAAGAGGCCTTAATGAAATTGAGTGCATCCCAAAACAGGTGCCATGACAAATCGATGTGTACGTTTGAAAACTGAATTTGTTACAGCAGATTTTCAGAATACCTATACCAATAGGATGTCTAAACTCGATACGCCGAAATAGCGATTAGAATGTTGGGAGACGAATTGAGGTACATAGTATATTTTATAACAGTTTTACAAGCCATCTGCATAATCATATAAATTTTCAGCACCTATAATTGAGTATGAAATAAAATATTTTTTTTATCTGTATTTAAACATGCAGACATTTCCGCGAAGCGGAAATGTCTGCATGTTTAAATACAGATAAAAAAAATATTTTATTTCTATTTCTTTTAAATTCTAATGTCTAAATTTACAATATTAGGATATTTTTTAAAAATTTATAGAATACTCACAGGTTACATTTTGTTTTTTCGAAAACGATAGAGGGGCTTAAGCTTTGAAAATATTAAATGGACACTCTCCAAGCAACAATTTTATTTTCTTAAATGTAACTTAATTTTTTCGTTTTTACAGATTACCTTATGAAGGCTCAGTCTTTGAAAATAATGACTGGATCTATATAAGCATTAGCAAAATCATTTAAATACTAATGTCTAAATTTACAATATTAGAATAAAATCTTGTAAATTGACAGGATACTCATGGGTTGGATTTGGTTTTCTCGACAACTTGAAGATTATTTGGAAAAGAACTAATGTTGAATAAATTAAATTAGCTTCGTCCTTGAAGTTGCGTCAAGGTCACACTTAAAAAAAAAAAAAAAAAAAAAAAAATTTTTTTTTTTTTTTTTTTTAATGTGTCCTTGAGCATATCTTCAAAGACGGACTTAACGACTTCATTTATTCGATATTAGTTTTTTTCGTTTGATCTATATATAGAATGGCTAATGTACCCACATTGTCTCGCCAACAACAGTCTAGTAAAATCTTTTAAATTCTAATGTCTAAATTTACAATATTAGCATAAAGTCTTGTAAATTAAATCTGCTGCGTCTTGCTGTAAAAATATACATTCTGTATGACGATTCAAGTCATAGCTGTGATCTTCTTCTGTGGCTGATCTTTCAGCATTTGATTTTTCCAACGTCGGCACTAATTTTCAAATACGCAGATCCGTTGTAATATTTAAGTCATTAGTTTTATCGTTTTCTGGAATCCATTCTTTGCGTTGTCTTCAAGATTTTGTATAGGATATATATTAAAGAAACCATTAATGCCATATGAATTCTTTGTAAGCGAGAAACCTTAAATATTTTTTATTGTAGATTTCAGCTTCACTAGCCTCTTTTCTACAATATGGGCAACGCTTCGAAAATTTAAACCAAACCATGATGCATTGCATGTGAAAAGTATGGTTGCATGACAATCTGAGACCTTTTCGTTTAAACAGTCTTATGGTTCTCAGACATATGGAACACTCAAGCTTAGATGCGTCGGACTTGGGTGCAGACATCATAGAAACGCTTAAAAGCACAAATGATTCGATAGCGCTGAGCTCTGGACTTTATATACTGATAAACGTTTTCCAGGAAAACATATATATAGCCAGTCAAGGTTCAAGGTCACACAAAAAAAAAAAAAAAAAAAAAAATTTTTTTTTTTTTTTTTTTTTTTTCCGTGTGACCTTGAAACTTGACTATATATAAACCCGTGTAAGCGACATATTGTCGTAACTTGTTTCGGTCAGCCGACATTGCCACACCTTGTCATATTAAAGATGGCTGACAACGAAAATGTAAAAAATTCTAGTTTTAGCATTTTTCAAGCACGTAACGAAAGCGCAATGCAAAAGTTGAAACTAAAGGTGGAATCTGTCGAAAAAGAAAACGTAGAATTAAAAGAAAAGCTGGTACGTGTCCAAAGTGAACATAGATGTTTTTATGAATTTCTTTCTAATATACATGGCGAAATAAATGATTTGAAAGGGAATAAAAACACCTCAGAAAAGGAAATTATCAGCTTGAGGGAAGAAAATATCATCTTGAAAACAGATATTGAAGACTTAAAATTAGAAAGTGTCAACTTAAAATTAGATATTGCCAACATTGAAAGAGAGACAGGCAACATAAAATACAAAATTGCAGACTTAAAATTTAAAATTGCAACACTTAAACGAAAATTGTTAGGATATTAAAAGGAGCATTTTCTAAGCACTGACAGTGAATGTCTTTTTTTTTAATTCTACCAATTTTATTTTTTTCAAGCCTTGTACAAATATGTAATGTCAAATATATTAACCGTGACTGGTGTCGTGAATTTATATAAGCATTAGCAAAATCATTTAAATTCTAATGTCTAAATTTACAACATTAGAATAAAATCTTGTAAATTTATAGGATACTCACGGGTTGGATTTGGTCTTTTCGACAACTTGAAGATTATTTGGAAAAGAACTAATGTTGAATAAATGAAGTTTGCTTCGTCAAGTACGTCCTTGAAGTTGCGTCAAGGTTACACGAAAAAAAAAAAAAAAAAAAAATTTTTTTTTTTTTTTTTTTTTTTTTTTTTATGATCACTTGGGCGTGGCTTGGCTATATATAAGCGTCAGCTTTGCTGGTTGTTATACATTTTTCAATTCTAGGACCTTCCAATATAATGTGCTAGACTTTGTCATTTTTTCTACAACAAATTTTACAGTTTACCATATGAGTGCTTAGTCTTTGTAAATATTAACTGGACGCGTTTTAGAAGACCTTCTGCAAGATCTCAACGTATAATATTTCTTCGCTCTCTGAGTTTATAAAATCGTGTCTCAGATCCAATTTTCACAACACAGACATGTGGCTTAAAGTCTCGTTTGCCAACAAACTTTGTTTGCTCGCAGCCGTAGCTTCAGACGGCAAAACATATTTTGGGGCTTTTGAAGTGGGCATAATGCTGAAATACGCACGTCCACGCAGTTTCGTAGTTCAGCACGCAAGAAAAGACTTGTCCAGTCTGATTCCGCAGGCCTCACATTTGACAAAGAGTTACAGACTCGTGTTTGATTTCGAAGAGATGATGGCGGTCATCCAAAAATCTAATCGAATGTCTCTCGAAGACTTGTTTATCATAAAAAACCTTTGGCATGAAGGAAGAATCAATGCCTCTTATCCAATGGTAATACCCTTCAATCGAAAAGATGCATTCAAAATCACGGTTCGCGAAGAAGGCGATACGAATCTCCAAGACTGGCTTCGAGGGTACTGCAAACGGACTCATTCGATCATCGAACCCCCTCGCAGTCCAGATTCTAAAGATGAGGTCATGGATAATCAGGAAACGTCGAAAGATTTATCCATATGCGTTGGTGCTGAGGATTTTTCGACTCTCAAATCTAGTGCGATGTTGAACAACTCATTGGGTACATTCAAAAGAAAATGTGGTAAGCTGGAAAACGCTTATGCTATTCAAGCGGCCGATAAAACTATTCAATATAAAATTTTTAATTTTTTATCTCTGCAGCCTCACATTCCTCATTCTATTAGAGAAATTTATAAATCGGTTGGATGTGACAAAAAGACGGCTAACAGATGCTTATACGGCATGCAAACATGTCATTTAGTTATAAAAACAAAAGAGAGCCATCCACCTTCATGGCAAATATTAAACGATAAACGTATTCATATCGTATAGGCATCGACTCTGTAGCAATGGAATTGTAAAAATTTAAATGTAATTATTAAAATAGTATTAGCGAGATACCATTCGTTTAGTAGCATGACGAATGAAACGTGAAAAGCAATTAGGAAAATAGTATTAACCAAATAGACTACAGATTAAGAAAGGGACAAATAAATAATTATATATAACCAACTGTAAAAAAAATCTTTGAAAAAAAAATACTCTCTGAAAAAAAAAAAAAAAAAAAATTTTTTTTTTTTTTTTTTTTTTTTTTTTTTTTTTTTTTAAGTGGGTGTGGCTTTGATATATATAGGATGGCTAACATACCCACACATCATTCTCTCTCAACACCTGCCAACAACAGTTTTCAAGTTATCATGTCTCCGTCTGTACTTTCAAATTTGTCAAAATTTTCTATCTGATATCTTACAGTAGATTTTCTGAAACGCGTAACAAAATAAAGTCCAATTGAAAATATCAAAGTCTAAACCCTGATTTGAAAATCTGTAAAACTTAGAAAAAAAATTTTTGAAATTGTTTTTTAAATTTAGAAATTGACAATGTGAAGCTTAAGAAATGGATCATTAAAAATGTAACGGTATACCGTTTCTTCAAATATAGGATTGAGATGTGTTAAATTAGTTTACAAATAAAATATTAGTTTACATAAATTTGACGTTAATTTGAAACAATGAGTCGATATCTGCATCGTTTGGATATTTCCATTTTTAAATAGACAGTTTTATACGAAATGTATTTTGTTATTAATATTTTACCAACAAGAGTCGCTATTTTATAGATTTGATACTCTGATACCTAAGGTCACTTTTTCTAATTTTTGCGACATAATACCTCATTTTTTATAATGCCAGAGTTGGTCTCAGAGGTTACATGGTACTCGATTAGAAAATATGAGGCGTTTTGTCTTTCAAATTAGAAAAAATGATTTTTAAAAAAGACATAAATATTTATGTTATCGTATACGATACCGTTTTAGTACTGGAACAGGTTTTAAATTTTCGTGGTCAAAACTAGGGTGTTGAATTCCCGTAAAATGTATATGACCAAAAGAGGCTTCGAGCAGCGACTGCATAATGGTTAAAGCATGAATTAATGAATCGAGCACTGACTGCATAATTTTTAAAGCATATCTTAATGTATAGAGCGTTGAACAAATAAGGGGGGATATATGTAACAAAAGTCTCGAGCTTTAAACTAACAAATAGTTTAAAGCCTCGAGCTTTAAACTAACAAATAGTTGGGCAAAGTTGAGCAAAACAAAAAGCCTCGAGCATTGAACAAACAAAGGGCATATGTGTAACAAAAAGCCTCGAGCATTGAACAAACAAAGGGCATATGTGTAACAAAAAGCCACGAGCAAGCGCGGCAGAATGTAGAGAGCAAAAAAGTATGTACAAATATAATATAAGCATTATTTGCATGGTCTAAATTCATACAAAAATCTTCGAGCATCTATAGAGAGGCTATATTTTGTTTTTAAGTAAAATATTTAGTATATATATCGTTTTTTATATTAAGCCCTCAGATGGTAGTCTGTAAAACGTGTTGTCAAAAAAGTGTGTCTGAACTTGAAAAATTTTATAATAGCCAGCAAAGCTAATGATTATGTATAGCCAACCCAAGCCATAGGCATTTCTATAGCGGATCGAAGATATTGCAGCCATATTTAGGTTAAATATATAATGTAATGCAGATACAGGTCAGCCCGTTTCAATTTTATCATATTGCTCAAACACATTACGAGACATAATGACTAGACAACTGTTGCTGACAAATGTTGAGAGACAATAAGAGTGTGGAGACAAATAGATAATTATATATAGCTAGTCAAGTTTCAAGGTCAGACGAAAAAAAAAAAAAAAAAAAAAAAATTTTTTTTTTTTTTTTTTTTTTTTTTTGTGTGTGACCTTGAACCTTGACTGGCTATATATGTGTTTTCCTGGAAAACGTTTATCAGTATATAAAGTCCAGAGCTCAGCGCTATCGAATCATTTGTGCTTTTAAGCGTTTCTATGATGTCTGCACCCAAGTCCGACGCATCTAAGCTTGAGTGTTCCATATGTCTGAGAACCATAAGACTGTTTAAACGAAAAGGTCTCAGATTGTCATGCAACCATACTTTTCACATGCAATGCATCATGGTTTGGTTTAAATTTTCGAAGCGTTGCCCATATTGTAGAAAAGAGGCTAGTGAAGCTGAAATCTACAATAAAAAATATTTAAGGTTTCTCGCTTACAAAGAATTCATATGGCATTAATGGTTTCTTTAATATATATCCTATACAAAATCTTGAAGACAACGCAAAGAATGGATTCCAGAAAACGATAAAACTAATGACTTAAATATTACAACGGATCTGCGTATTTGAAAATTAGTGCCGACGTTGGAAAAATCAAATGCTGAAAGATCAGCCACAGAAGAAGATCACAGCTATGACTTGAATCGTCATACAGAATGTATATTTTTACAGCAAGACGCAGCAGATTTAATTTACAAGACTTTATGCTAATATTGTAAATTTAGACATTAGAATTTAAAAGATTTTACTAGACTGTTGTTGGCGAGACAATGTGGGTACATTAGCCATTCTATATATAGATCAAACGAAAAAAACTAATATCGAATAAATGAAGTCGTTAAGTCCGTCCTTGAAGATATGCTCAAGGACACATTAAAAAAAAAAAAAAAAAAAAAAAAAAAATTTTTTTTTTTTTTTTAAGTGTGACCTTGACGCAACTTCAAGGACGAAGCTAATTTAATTTATTCAACATTAGTTCTTTTCCAAATAATCTTCAAGTTGTCGAGAAAACCAAATCCAACCCATGAGTATCCTGTCAATTTACAAGATTTTATTCTAATATTGTAAATTTAGACATTAGTATTTAAATGATTTTGCTAATGCTTATATAGATCCAGTCATTATTTTCAAAGACTGAGCCTTCATAAGGTAATCTGTAAAAACGAAAAAATTAAGTTACATTTAAGAAAATAAAATTGTTGCTTGGAGAGTGTCCATTTAATATTTTCAAAGCTTAAGCCCCTCTATCGTTTTCGAAAAAACAAAATGTAACCTGTGAGTATTCTATAAATTTTTAAAAAATATCCTAATATTGTAAATTTAGACATTAGAATTTAAAAGAAATAGAAATAAAATATTTTTTTTATCTGTATTTAAACATGCAGACATTTCCGCTTCGCGGAAATGTCTGCATGTTTAAATACAGATAAAAAAAATATTTTATTTCATACTCAATTATAGGTGCTGAAAATTTATATGATTATGCAGATGGCTTGTAAAACTGTTATAAAATATACTATGTACCTCAATTCGTCTCCCAACATTCTAATCGCTATTTCGGCGTATCGAGTTTAGACATCCTATTGGTATAGGTATTCTGAAAATCTGCTGTAACAAATTCAGTTTTCAAACGTACACATCGATTTGTCATGGCACCTGTTTTGGGATGCACTCAATTTTATTAAGGCCTCTTGGATGGCCAAGCGATTCACGTTTTAAGATCGACACGACGAATGTGCCACGTTTCATTTAAAATGAATTTTGGGAAGCCTTGAGGTTCCAGACCCTGGTCACGAAAATAACTTTGGATGGATTTCTTTAAACCTGGTAGGCCAGCAATGCTAATGTTTATATAGAGCCAAGCCAGGCTTTCCAAACGGATATTTAGATGACTGTTGTCGGCAGACGTTGAGACAAAATGAGATGTGCATGTTAGCCATTCTATATATAGGTTACACGGAAAAACTAATGTTGGATAAATGAATCCGTCAAGTTACAAAATACCACTCTGTCCTTGAAGATGTGTTGAAGGTCACATTAAAAAAAAAAAAAAAAAAAAAAAAATGTTTTTTTTTTTTTTTTTTTTTTTTCACAGTTGGTTGGTTGGTTGATTAAGTTTGTTTCTAAAGTTATATTTCTCAGTTGGTTTCTAAAGTTATATTTCTCATATGGCTACTAAATTTATATTTCTTTATCCAATCAAATTCATTGTAGATGGCGCTGTAGTCTATATATAGTATATATATAGTATATCTATTAGGGTGGGTGGGAGTGGAATTTATTTCTTCTACTGTAAGGTCATGCATAAACCAGCTCCTGATGTCTAAACCCATTTCCTTTAAAATAGGATGGGATAGCGTAATTTATACAATATTGGCTTTGAAAGCAAGATTTTTTATAGACTATTGTTTGGACAAGATGCTGCACGTTTTCATGAAATCAGGTCATGGTTTTTTATAGAATATTATCATGAAGCCAGACTGTTGCTGGTCATACACAATGATTATTTGGATACGTTAGCCATTTTACAATGATATGTTAGCCATTCGGCCAATACCAATATTAGAGCCATCCGGTAGCGATTAAAGGTATGCCCGAAATCTTCAAGTCTTCCGTTGTACGGTAAAACATTTTACGGATAACTAGATGACTGTCCCACTCAAAAGAGACGTTGACCATTCTAATAATATGGCCTTGTCGTTTCATAAACCAGTTTCATGATAGCATGATTGGTCACTATTTTCTATGGGCCTAATGATTTCTAGAATTTGACGGATTCATTTACTCAACATGAGTCCAAATAATGTTGAAGTCGTCGGTAAAACATTTTAAATAAAAGCCGATCCTATAAAATTTCTACATTTTTTTACATCGGTCTGATCTATTTTTAGCTCCCACCCTCAAGTACCGTAAATTTAGCTAGTCTATTGTTCTTGCGATAAACACAGGTACAAGAGACAGTCGCCAGCGATAATATTCGAGCATTTATACTCTCTTGAACTTTTTCATGTCTCAAACAAGCCTTCAGACTTTTTCATGGACATCAGTATGAAAACAATCATGGGTAACGACAATTTTTTAACGTTTCAAGGTATTTCAGGCGAAAGAAATGAATCGTCTACATAGAATAAACTACATTATCTTACGTTTCAAAGGCTATGTGCGTTCGTGTTTCAATTCGTACAAAATCGCATGAGAATTATGCTTGATAGGCAGAACCGAGGAGGCCATGAACGGTAGATATTTGAAACGGACCATGCAGACATTACAAACTCAATGTCCAAATAACGTATTGTTATAAACTGGTCAGACATAAACTAGAAACTATCTAATAAGCTTTTTCAATAAACGTGCTAGGAGAAGACAGAATGAATGTAGCTTGAGTACGGAGCCGCTATTTATACAAAATATATATTAACCAACCAACCAACCAACTGTTAAAAAAAAAAAAAAAAAAAAAAAAATTTTTTTTTTTTTTTTTTTTTTTCAGAGAGTATTTTTTTTAGAGAGTATTTTTTTTTTCACAGTTGGTTTTTAAAGTTAGTTTTTCTATCCAATCAAATTCATTGTAGATGGCGCTGTAGTCTATATACATATAGTATATATATAGTATATCTATTTGGGTGGGTGGGAGTGGAATTTATTTCTTCTACTGTAAGGTCATGCATAAACCAGCTCCTGATGTCTAAACCCATTTCCTTTATGCCGTATCGAGTTTAGCCATCATCTGGCCGCTACTCTCTAAGCTTTTCATTTGTTATTGGCAAATTCATTAGCTCGTTAATACTATTTTCATAATTACGTTTAAATTTTTACAATATGGGTATCTCCTGGTCAATTCAATTGCTACGTTTATCTCCCAGTCTGTTTCAAATTTTATCGAGGCCTCTTTTTAAATTTTTACGGATCCAGCTAATATTAGTATAGGTATACTGAAAATATACTGAGCTGGCAAATCCAACACTTCACAGGACGAGATCGAATGGTCACGCAAATAATTTTGGATGGCCATTCTAATTTTGGATATCTATTCTAATGATATGGCCATGTCGTTTCATAAATCAGTTTCATGATAACATGATTAGATATACCGGTCATGGATGGACGGACCCAAATGAATTCTTTAGACCCGGTAGGCCAGCAATGCTAATGTTTAGAGAGCCAAGCAAGGCTTTTCCAAACGGATATTTAGATGACTGTCGTCTGCAGACGTCGAGACAAAATGAGATGTGGGTACGTTAGCAATTCTATATATAGGTTACATGGAAAAACAAATGTTGTATAAATGAATCCGTCAAGTTACAGATCCGTCCTTGAAGATGCGTTGAAGGTCACATGAAAAAAAAAAAAAAAAAAAAATTTTTTTTTTTTTTTTAGTTTGACCTTGAACACATCTTCAAGGACGGAGCAGTATCGATAACTTCACGGAGCAAACTTAATTTATTCAACATTAGTTTTTTTCGTGTAGCCTATATATAGAATGTCCACATCTCATTTTGTCTGCCAACAACAGGCATCTAATCCGTTTGGAAAAGCCTGGCTTGGCTGTATATAAACATTCCTCTCTCAAATCCATTCTAATAATATGGCCTTGTCGTTTCATAAACCAGTTTCATGATAACATGATTAGATATACTGGTGACCTAATGATTTCTAGAATTTCACGGATTCATTTACTCAACATGAGTCCAAATAATCTTCAAGTCGTCGGTAAAACATTTTAAATAAAAGCCTGTCCTATAAAATTTCTACATCGGTCCGATCTATTTTTAGCTCCAACCCTCAAGTACCGCAAATTTAGCTAGTGTATAGTTATTGCGATAAACACAGGTACAAGAGACAGTCGACAGCGATATTATTCGAGCATTCACACTCTCTTGAAATATTTCATGTCTCAAACACGCAAGAAGACCTTTCATGGATGAAAACAATTATGGGTAACGACAATTTTTTAACGTTTCAAGGTATTTCAGACATAGCATAAACTACATTATTTTACGTTTCAAAGGCTATGTGCGTTCGCGTTTCAATTCATACAAAATCGCATGAGAATTTTGCTTGAGAGGAGGCCATAAACGATAGATATTTGAAACGGGCCATGCAGACATTACAAATTCAATGTGGTGACGTTAGAAATTTAACATGGGGCTCTGGGAGACATAAGTAAATATGTTAAGCTTGTATTGTAGAAATCTTATTTGAGACTTTGGAAGACATAATAAATTTGTATACAGAATCATTAAGCCACAGAGGCCAGAATAAATTTGGCTCGTGATATTTAATCATCGTAAAAAGTTTGAATAGATTAGAAACAGGATAGGATAGCGTATTGTTAATCTGCCAGACATAAACTAGAAACGTTCCAATAAGCTTTTTCAATAAATATGCTAGAAGACAGAATGAATGTAGCTTGAGTACGGAGCCGCTATTTATACAAAATATATATCAATCAACCAACCAACTGAAAAAAAAAAAATTTTTTTTTTTTTTTTTTTTTTTTTAACAGTTGGTTGGTTGGTTGAAATGATGGTTGATATGATGGTTGGTTTCTAAAGTTATATTTCTCAATTGGTTTCTAAAGTTATATTTCTCAGTTGGTTGCTAAATTTATATTTCTTTATCCAATCAGATTCATTGTAGATGGCGCTGTAGTCTATATATATAGTATATATATAGTATATCTATTAGGGTGGGTGGGAGTGGAATTTATTTCTTCTACTGTAAGGTCATGCATAAACTAGCTCCTGATGTCTAAACCCGTTTCCTTTAAAATAGGATGGGATAGCGTTATTTATACAATATTAGCTTTGAAAGCAATCTGGAATTAACAATCTCCAAATAAATAAATTAATTTACGCATTAGAATTTAAATTATTTTGCTAATGCTTATATATCCACGACACCAATCAATATTTTCAAAGACTAAGCCTTCATAAGGTGATCTGTAAAAACGAAAAAATTAAGTCGTATTTAAGAAAATAAAATTGTTGCTTGCAGAGAGACCAACTAATATTTTCAAAGCCTAAGTCCCTCTATCAAAACGTGTTGTTGAAAAAATAAAATTAAACCCGTGAGTATCCTATAAATTAAAACCGCTACGCTTGTCATTGGCAAACGAATGGCATCTCGTTAATACTATTTTCATAATTACGTTTAAATTTTTAGAATATGGGTTGCTACTCTCTACGTGTTCGGTTTACCTGGTCTGCAATTTATCTGCTATGTTTATCTCCCAGCCTCTTTCAATTTTATCGAGGCCTCTTTTAAATTTTTACGGATCCAGCCAATATTGATATAGGTATTCTGAGCTGGCAAATCCAACACTTCGCAGGACGAGATCGAATGGTCACGAAAATAATTTTGGATGGCCATTCTAATTTTGGATAGCTATTTTAATGATATGGCCATGTCGTTTCATAAACTAGTTTCATGATAACATGATTAGATATACTGGTCATGGATGGACGAACCCAATGACTTCTTTAGACCCGGTAGGCCAGCAATGCTAATGTTTAGAGAGCCAAGCCAGGCTTTTCCAAGCGGATATTTAGATTACTGCAATGGTCGAGACAAAATGAGATGTGGGTACGTTAGCGATTCTATATATATAGGTTACATGGAAAAAGAAATAGAAATAAAATATTTTTTTTATCTGTATTTAAACATGCAGACATTTCCGCGAAGCGGAAATGTCTGCATGTTTAAATACAGATAAAAAAATATTTTATTTCATACTCGATTATAGGGGCTGAAAATTTATATCATTATGCAGATGGCTTGCCAGACCCTATAATCTAGTCACGAAAATAATTTTGGATGGACCCAATGATTTCTTTAGACCTGGTAGGTCAGCAATGCTAATGTTTATATAGAGCCAAGCCAGGCTTTCCAAACAGATATTTAGATGACTGTTGTCGGCAGACGTCGAGACAAAATGAGATGTGGGTACGTTAGTGATTCTATATATAGGTTACATGGAAAAAACTAATGTTGAACAATCCGTCAAGTTATAGATACTGCTCCGTCCTTGAAGATGTGTTGAAGGTCACACACAAAAAAAAAAAAAAAAAAAAAATCTTTTTTTTTTTTTTTTTTTTTTTTTTTTTTTTTAGTTTGACCTTCAACACATCTTCAAGGACGGAGCAGTATCAATAACTTGACGGAGCAAACTTAATTTATTCAACATTAGTTTTTTTCGTGTAGCCTATATATAGAATGGCTAACATCTCATTTTGTCTGCCAACAACAGTCATCTAATCCGTTTGGAAAAGCCTGGCTTGGCTGTATATAAACATTCCTCTCTGAAATCCTTTCTCAACATTCTAATCGGCCGTATCGAGTTTAGCCATCCTATTGGTATCGCCAACATAGTCATGCAAGCACGAAAGATCCGTCTCGATCTAATTTTAGGAATTTTAAAGATTTGGCAATATTGGAAAGATTTAACGTATCAGTGGGCTTGCATAAGATTTTTTTAATGGTAGTCTTGTTAAAGGTTAGAATTCAGATTTTTAATGGATACACGTATTTGGAAAAAAAATAATATGTATCGATATTGGTAGGACTGGCCAGTTTAATGGATGAAAGGCTATTGTAAGAATTTTAAATGGATACATGTATTTGGTAAAAAATAATATGTATCGGTAGTCTTGTTAAATGCTACGGCTAGCATAGACCTCTATAAAATGTCTACATTTTTCCCCATCTATTTTTAGCTCCCACCCTCAAGTACCACAAATTCAGCTAGTGTATTGTTTTTGCGATAAACACAGGTACAAGAGACAGTCGCCAGCGATAATATTCGAGCATTTACACTCTCTTGAACACTTTCACAATCATCGACTCTCGCATTTCTATAGTGTATCGAAGATCGGCCAACAGACATATAGTATTTTTTAAATTTACCAGCTTTAAATCTGCCAACCCTTTTAGAGCTCCTATCCTACATGATTCTTGCCAACGGGCGTAGAGAAATCTTTAGATTCTGGCCCTCATGAAATCCACTGACAATTCCTTCACGACCTCAGACTAGATAATGTTTAAGTCTTACGACGGCAGACATTAGACATTGTACATAGACTTTTAAAACGGTGATATTAGAGATTCAGCTTAGGCCGTTAGAGGCATAATATCCTTTCAATAGTTCTCGAACAATTTTTTATAGAGATCTGATTGTAATTTTAACCGGGCATCCTGAGGAAAGGCTTACATAATATCCTGTCTCTCGAAAAATCTTTTTATAGAAATCTGATTGTAATTTTAACCGGGCATCCTGAGGCATAATATCCTGTCTCTCGACAATCTTTTTATAGAGATCAGATTGTAATGACTGCCACATATAGCTTAATCTTTAAAAATTTTAAATTTTACATAAAAAATGCAAATTTTAAACAAAAAAATTAAATTTTTAAATTCAGATCCCTTAAATTTAGCTATCGAGTCGGTATATTTTACCAAGATTCATATTTATCTTATAGCTAAGCCATATCCCTTGAAAATTAGAGATCAGATTGTAATGACTGCCACGCTTAGTCTTTAAAAATTTTAAATTTTACACGGCAAAATTTAAACGAAAAAATTAAATTTTTAAATTCAGATTCCTTAAATTTAGCTATCGAGTCTGTATATTTTACCAAGATACATATTTATCTTATAGTTAAGCCATATCCCTTGAAAATTACAATCGGTACGCATCCAATGTTGGCACTAAAAGAATTCATTAGAAATTCAACTTAAGATATTAGAAACGAGCCATGTAGACATTATAACTTCAAACTAGGTGACATTAGAAATTTTACTTAGGCTATTAGAAACTTAACATAGACCCTTAGAATGTAGACGTTAGAAATACAACATCGGCCATTAGAAACGGGTCCTGCAGATATTAGAACTACAACCTAGGCTATTGGTCACGTAGACATTAGAAACTCAACCTAGACACCGAAGACATTAAAAAAATTATTCAATTTCGTGAACGTAAAGAAAATAATACTTACATGGTCCGTCAGCAACAGTCTTCTAGCTATCATGTCCGCATAAACTTGGACCAGTTTATAACAGCCAACGAGTAAAGCTATTGCATATATAGTCGAGACACACCCACTTAAAAAAAAAAAAAAAAAAAAAAAAAAAAAAAATTTTTTTTTTTTTTTTTTTTTTTTTTTTTTTTCAAAGTAATATTTTTTTTTAATTTTCGGCTGTTGTCACTTTGTCCTGAAGCTCGTTTATTTTATCCAGCATCTTAGTCACCGTTGCATTATATTTCATTTTGATGCACACAAGCTGTTCTTTCAGAGACAACACTTCTCTTTGCAAATCCGATATGTTTCTATCGCTCTCCGCTTTCAGAGTCTGGTATTTCTCTTTCCAAGACGCGTTTTTGTTTATCAACGAATCGTCAATTTGTTCTCCGTAATTTGATTTTAATTCAACCATCTCTCTCTGCAACTGGATAATTTGTCCCTGCAAAGTATCGTTCTCAGCGCACAACGGACGGGCGTTCATGAGTTCTTCGGGATACGGCTCGTCTATCTCCACATCTGTCATTAAGTCTATACTCCCATCTCTAATTCCATTATTATCTATAAATTTTCGAAAACAAGTCAATAAATGTCTCACGGTATTGCTATGAAATTTTTTCCCGAATTCCCAGCTGTAGTCTCCATTACACCATACGCAAGAAGTTTTCGCATTGATTCCATGAATTTTTGAATGTTTTTCGTATTCAGTTGGTAAAAAATGTAACTTATAACAAATGCATTTGAAAGGATAATTTTTGATTTTCAAATCATTATAGTACATGTGAATCATTGGATCTATGGAATTTGTATTGTCAGCCATCATGTAGAGTTTTGTAAAAATGTTTGAGTGTTAAGAATATCGGACCCTTTAAATAGGTTATAAACATAGCCTTGAACAAAACCACGCCCACTAAAAAAAAAAAAAAATTTTTTTTTTTTTTTTTTTTTTTTTTTTTTTTTTTTTTCAAAGAATGTAATTTTTAACTAAGGGCACTTCTCGTACAATTTTTGCTCCTGTTCTTCGTTTAACTGAAATGTAAAGAAACACCAATCATCTAAGTCCAAGATAGATTTTACTTTAATCCCAGGTTTGCCAAACGGATCCCTCCCAAGAGACAGATCCACTGCGATATAAGTTAGCAAATTATTATCCATCAAAATATCCATCAACGCTTCATATGCCAAATTGAAATACTTATCACATTTGTATGGAAATTTGTTAAAACATTCTCCAAGAAATTGTCCGGTAACAATCAAACACTCCATTACCCAAGGCTGATAGCAATCGCGACCTCGCCAGCTATGATTTGTTAACGTTTTATCGCGAAACAAGTTACTGACTCTAGGAGATATCGAATTTGACTCGATAATATCATTTAATTTTTTCTTCAGCTCGACAATAATGTCTCCGACCCTTTTAACAGTAATACCAGTATGCTGGGGCGGAATCTGAAAATATTCTTCAAGCATTCTCAAAATTGAAAGACCGAATTTATGTTCTCTCAGACTAAATTTTAAATCCATGTAATTCGCGTCGTCGACCAACATCTCATCTTCAGTATCCAAATCGTTTGCCAACTGAACACAGTCTCGAAGTAGATAATGGAAAGCGAATTCAATGCGATGGCTCATTGTCAAAGCGTTATGGTATAAAATTTAGAAGATAGGCGTATATATAGCAAATGTTGTTTCAATCCCAGCAAAACCTCAAATGACGGCCAGCATGAGGCCAAGTGCTGGTTGCCAGCAGTAGCTGCAATTGGCCCGCCGGTGGCAAAAGTTAACGTTGCCGCAGGGAATATGTTACGCCGGCCATCAGTTGGCCGTATTCAACCGATCCATTGTTGGCAGCCAGCAGTAAGTTAAAAATAAGTTAGTGGGCCGGTGAATGGGGCGTTGCTGGCAGCTAGCAGTATGATGAAAATATGTAATGGGCCACTGTTGGTAACGAACATTAGGTTGGAAATTGTTAGAGGGCCAGTGTTGGGCCATATGGTGGCAAATATAGTTTTTCCATGTTGTTGCTGGCAGCCTACAGTGGGCCAGCTGTGGCAAACATAAAAAATTATATTACTGCCGGCAGTCTTCATTGGTCCTTTATATTTTCCTGTTAAGGGCCCGCTTCACTCACCGTCACCGGAAGCCGAAGCCAACGTTATTCTATGGGAAATTTCTAAACAAATAACTTATTAACTAATACATATTTTTAAATTCTGTTTTCACATTCGGAAAATTCCCAACTGTTAAATTGACGGACTTTTAAAAAAAAAATTATTTTTTTAATTTTTTATATTTCATTTTGAAGCTGCAAAATACGAATTTTTAATATGTGAAATTTTTCATTTTGCAATTTCAAAATAAAATATTAATAATTAAAAAAATACATTTTTAAAAAAGGTCCAACAATTTAAAAGTTGGGAATTTTCTGAATGTGAAAACAGAATTTAAAATATGTATTGATTAATAAGTTATTTGTAAAGAAAGTTTCCCATAGAATAACATTGACTCGGACTTCCGGAGACGGTAAGTGAAGAAGGCCGTTAATAGGCCAGCAGTGATTTGGTTATACCTAGTATATTATTTTATTGGTGATACCTTTAATTTTATTAGTGCTTTTTTTCTTTTTCTTTCATTCTTTTTTTTTTTTTCTCTCTTTTTTCTGATGAGGTAGCAACCAGTTTTTTCTATGCATCCAATATTTAATTTGATTTTGTACATATTCATTTTTAAATACTATTTACAAGTATTTGATTCATACACCATGGCTATAAATTCAGGATTTCTAGTACAGCATATAAGAAATATTCAGTTGATCCATTACATTTTTTGGAATGAAGTAGATTATTTTTTTTTTTTAAGTGTTCAAATTTTAATATGTTTAATTTTGTTAAGTTATTTGATATAAATAAATGTAACTTTACATGTGAAAATTATAAAATATTGAAACCAAAATTGTTATAAAAAGATCATTGTAAAAAACTAAACACCATAAACTCAAAAAAAAAAAAAAAAAAAAAAAAAAATCAGCAATTGTTTCTGGTCGAAATACCCCAAAGGCTCTTCATCAGGCGAAACAATGTGGGCATGAGTGCAGCAAAAATAATTTGCTGCATTCACGCTTTTTGTTAGACTTACGAAGGGATGTTTTATTATTTCAACCTGAAAGAACTGATAAATTTTTTTTTCATTGGGGTGGGGTGGGGTGGGGGAGGGGGCAATGATTATGTTTATTTACAAATGTTTCTATTTATTACTATCAGGATTTCTTCGCTTTCTTGTCCCTACACTTAAATGAATTAAAAAAAAAAAAAAAAAAAAAAAAAGAAAGGAAAGAAAATCAATATATATATATATATATATATATATATTGATAATGTATCAATAAATCAATGTATGTATCAATAAATTACTTTAAAATTAATAACTAAAGCAAAGTTCACTGAAATCACATAAAACCAAGTTTTGATTCTCCGCTGCTTTAGCAGCGTCTTCGTCTTTCGCGCAATGTTCGACCCGGGTCTCCACTGCCTTTGATAGAGCCTTATCCGACAGGTTCAATTTGTGTGTTTATCGGTAGTCAGGCGATGCTACTATTATTCAAGAACTACAGTTTTACTATAACTCAGCATCTATTAAACATCTTAGTTTTGGTACCATGTATCAGAGAATTTAGTTACATAAAATAGTTTTCCTATCCCTCGCTCTATTATATTAAATTTATATTTAGAATAAATTTATTATATTATAAATTTATAATATGATTAATATAATTAAAATATATAATAATATTAATATAATTATTCTATATTTATGTATTCATTTCTCAAAAATTCTGTCAGCAATTTCACGCCGAAGATAGTATTAAGATATGCCATTAGCACTATTTCAATCCCATGGGGCAATTATGTTTTTGAAAAGTTTAAATATCACTTCCAGTTTTTAATATTTCATTTTGGTTTGTTTATTTTAATAATAGTTAGTCATATTTCAAAATGTATGAAAGAACAATACTTCGCCATTTATAACTGCTTCACTCGTGCCTATTTTATTCACATAATGAATGGTCGTGGAATCATTTCGACCTGAAACTTTTTTTTTTTAAATTAATTATTATTATTAATGTTTTTTACAACTTTGTAAATTAAATTTACAAAGTTCTTTATTTACTTTTTTCAACACCAGCTCTTCATTACATTTTTTGCTGCAATAAGTATATGTTTTAAAATCTGTCTCTCTTGCTTGTTTTAGACAAGTTATTATTTTTTTTTTTCAATTTATTAAAATAAATTATGCTAGAAAGGTTTTTGAGAATATTTAGTAAAATGACAGGAAAATAAGTGCTGAAGAAGGAAAAAAGTAAGTTAATTTTATAGATTATGAAACAACACACCAGTCGTTTCCACTCAAAATAATTAAGCTTGACCCATCATCAGGAAAAGATAAATTGACTACAAGTTCAGCATAATGTCATCAACGAAATGTAGTAGCTTAAAAACAGTTTGTCTTCAAAACCTTGAGGTCGATAACCGAGTTAAAAACTACGTTTACCATAAAGCGAAGATTAGAGATAGACGTATGTTTGAAATGCAAAAAATTCAAGTTTTTAAAAGTGTCGTTTTTTGTGTCATTTTGTTAATATCAAAATTCCTATGTTCATATATTTTTTAATACATAAAAAGTTGAATAAATGGATGTATAAGAATATTTTAGGCTACAAAATTTCTTTCCAATAGTGGGGTTTCGCGATTATCAAGAAAATTATTAGATAATAAAATTTGAATAGTTCCGACAACAGTAAAATAAGTTCAGACAACCCGACCCCATTAAAATAATAATAATAATAATAGTAATCTGCATGAATTTTATCAGTTATTACTACACATATTTTACCCCTGTTATATTTTATTATTATTGTTGTTGTTGCTGTTGTTAAATAAAGTGGTCAGAAAACATAAAAATGATTTATGAATTTACACATCTAATAATTTTCCTGTCAAAGCAAACTGGTACATGCGTCATGAAGATATAACAAAAAGAGTTTACATAGCGAGTTAACAAAAAAAAAAAAAAAAAAAAAATCGTTAGATCAGTTTTTTGAAACACTCATTTCCTAGATTTGCAATTGCTTCCACCTAATAAGGACTTTTGTCAATTTTCCTGTATTAAGCAAGTATTACACGCTAAAGAGCGAGTAAAAAGGGGTTTATGTAGCAAATTTGAAGAAAGTTAAAGTCGTTTTTGAGATATCGGCTCACTGTCCCACTGATAATTTTCACCAAAACTTAGTAAACTGATCTGTTCACCATAAACTAACAATTACATACGAAATGATATCTAAAAACGAATTAATATAGCGATTTTGAAGAAAATCCATAAAGCTGTTTTTAAGAGAAAGCACTTGTGAGACTTAAAAAATTTGTGTATTTTTATAGGTCGTTTATCAATTTCCCTGAACTAACAAGTACAAAAGGACATCCAAAACAAAGTTTATATAAATTTGAAGAAAATCGCCAGTTTTTGAGATTTCCAGTTTTCAACAAAAGTTGGAAAAATCATCTGTACACTATACCTGTCTTAATCAGAAGTTCGTCGTTCTTTATTAGTTTTGTAGATATGATAATCAGAAAATTTCCAGAAACATATACACATATATACAATACAGATACACAAACACACAGACCAATTGCCAAAAAACACTTTTCTGACTCACGAGACCTTAAAATATGTAAATCAGGTGAAAACTCGATATCAAAATTTTTGACCGAATACAATGCTTTCATTATCTACGGTATTCGGATTATGGAAATGAATAATAATATTAATAATTAGTTGACACAAATCCTAGCATAATTTCAGATAGAAATCAATATGTTATTGAAGAATTTGTTTAATAGCGTACTTCAAATAGTTTGAATCTATAAGCTGTTGATAAATAAATATACTTATTTATAGGCCCGTAAAAAATAGAAGGACTCCATGAATCTTTATACATTTCATGCGATAGTGACCTATATTACACCTACAAACTTTTAGTTGTATACTTATAATAATTTTCATTTAAAAATAATTGATGAATTAACTAATTTTTCTTCTTTTTTTATTTTATTTTCTGAACACAGTTCCTTGTTATCTGAATAAATAAATCTCCTCTCTGCCCAGTAGCCCAACCAACGCTGACGCAGCAATTATCAGTTACATTTTGTTGTTGTTTTATGAAAGAAGTACAGATGGCTTTCTGTTCTGATTTAGTGTGTAGGATTTCTCACGCATGCAAAAATTCAAGAAAAACAATTTCACTTGTTAACAACTAACCAGGAAACTTTTTTTGTATAAGTTGAGGAATCGCTTGCCCTTCAAATTTTCAGTGGTGATATTTTTCAAAAGAAACTCATCAATAACTTTCAAGTAAATGACTGAATTAAATTTGTGGTGAATTAAAACAAAATTATAAATTATTTAAAAAAAAAAAAAAAAAAAAAAAAAAAAAGAAGAAGAAGAAGAAAAAGTCATTTTTTCAGAAGTTGGCACAAAATTCATTTATTATTATTATTATTATTGACAAACACTGTTCTAAAATGAAAATCGTTTCCATACATTCAGGAAAATGATTTTAACAAATTACTTGCACTACGCAAATTTACATAATAAAAAATATAAAAGCATGTTTTGTGGTGCCACAACATACTAGTTTTTGTTAAAAATAATAAAATCAATAAATTTGCTTTAAAATATCACAGATGTATAATATAACGTTCGTTTAAAGATATTAACGAATTTTTTTTCAAAAATACTCATATTGGGATCCGGACATAATATTCTCAAAATCTCGCCGGACAAAATCTCGCGTCAAAAAAATAGTAGAATCTATTTGAAAATTTGATTTTGTGTCACGCTTGATCTCTGGAGGGGGCCACAGGGCCTTATAAATATTAATTAATTAATTAAAATAAATAAATAATTAATTAAATAAATCATAGAGTTGAATTTCATTATTTTATCTATGTTTATTTTTAAGTTATTCTATCTTTTGCTTTTCACTATTCAAAGTACATTTTAAAAATCGTGTACATCATTGCTGACATTAAAGCTGAACACTGTTCACAAACTTGAATTAAAAGTTTAAAATTAATAAGCACGATTGAATTCATTATGACTAATTCTGCAAAAAATAAATAAATATAGTTTTTAAACTTCTTTAAGTAAAATTTATAAAAAAATTTATTGTAGGTTTGTCAGAATGTCAGTGCTCTGACTAAGGTATGTGTTGTCATGAAATTTTATACATCATTACTAATAATTACCAACTCTTTTTACTTTGTATTCATTTACGTCTACGATATTTTGTCCCGAGAGATTTTGTCCCCAAGCCCTCATATTGGAAATTTACTCTATCTGATATACTTCTCCCTCAGGGGTGGAGGAAGCAATGTTTGTAAATTAAAGGGGAAAAAAAGCGGAAGAAGTAAACTTTTTAGGCTACTATCACTTTCATAAATTTTTGAGCGCACACAAAGAGACAGACAGACAATTTTTCAAATTATGTTCATGAGAACAACCCAAAACGTGCAAAATCTAT
Source organism: Salticus scenicus (assembly GCA_963930645.1). Lineage (NCBI taxonomy): Eukaryota > Metazoa > Arthropoda > Arachnida > Araneae > Salticidae > Salticus > Salticus scenicus. Next base: position 22,152,556 of record OZ005661.1, on the reverse strand, counting down.
CGAAAACCGGATGTCGAAAATTTTCCCGAATCTAATGCTTTCTTCTTAACTACACTGAAGGAAGAAAAAATAAATAAAACATAAACTATAAATAGTTATAATTGTTCTAATAACTTTCTCCCGTCCATATAATATAAATATATAAAATAAAATCCATAATTTTTATTTTATTAAATCAATTAAAATAATAATAACAATGGTAAAATACTAGAAGGTTAGCGACTATCATAATTTACTAAAACGGATCAACTGGATAATTGTTATATATTTCTAGAAATCCTTTTGTTATAACAATGGCTTTAGAGTGAAACATTTTTAAAAAATAGTATTTAAAAAATAATACAAAAACAAATTAATAATGGAATTACTTACTCATATATTCTTTTTACAAGATTTTCAACCTCGAAGACGCACCCGCAGACTACATTAACGAACAACTACTTCGTATGAAATGGCGGAAAGCGAGGGAATTTCAAATGAACAGAAAAAGAAACACAGCGCCCTCTATGCATACAAATTGATTATGGCATAATAATTTGTGGCCACAACATGAAAAACATGAGGTTGGCCGTGTGGTGATAGCCTGCATAAGGCCATCTGTGTTTGTGCCACCTCTGGGCCACCGACCATTTTGCTTTAGGCTTCCATCACTGCTGGCAGCCATAAAAGGCCCGCTGCTGGAGTTATATGGGGCAACCGGCAACTGATGGCAAGTGCAGGATGCCAGCAGTAGGCCATAACGAGCCCGCCAGTATAAGTTTTGCTGGGATGGTAAACAGGACAAGGCAGGAGAAGACTGTTGCTGGAAACAGAATGATGATTTGAGTACGGCAGCCGTTATTTATATAGTATGAATACAAGCCACGCCCACTCAAAAAAAAAAAAAAAAAAAAAAAATTTTTTTTTTTTTTTTTTTTTTTTTTTTTTAACAGTTGGTTGGTTGGTTGATGAAGTTGGTTTCTAAAGTTATATTTCTCAGTTGGCTGCTAAAGTTATATTTCTCAGTTGGCCGCTAAAGTTATATTTTTCAGTTGGCCTCTAAAATTATATTTCTTTATCCAATCATTGTAGATGGCGCTGCAGTCTATATATATAGTATATATATAGTATATCTATTAGGGTGGGTGGGAGTGGAACTTATTTCTTCTACTGTAAGGTCATGCATAAACTAGCTCCTGATGTCTAAACCCATTTCCTTTAAAATAGGATGGGAATAGCGTTATTTATACAATATTGGCTTTGAAAACAAGATTTTTATAAACTTTTGTCTGACAAATTCCGTCCAAATGACAAGATACTGTCATCCGTAAAATGTTTTCGTCAAGTCGATTCTAGGCGCTGAAAATTTATATGATTTTGCAGATAAGTTTGGGTTGTAACCCTGTTGCCGATTAAAGAAATTAATTTAGGCATTAGTATTTAAATGATTTTGCTAATGCCTATCCAGTCATTATTTTCAAAGACTAAGCCTGCATTAAGCATTCTTCATCTCAGCTGCGTTATCACTTCGTCCTGAAGCTCGTTTATTTTATACCCCTTCACCAACCGTATATATTTCGTTTTGACGCACGCAAGCTGTTCTTAAATTCATAAGCTGCTCATAAGATATATGCTGCGTCATGGCATCAATCCTGGATTGAACCCGTTGAGCGAATGAGGGAAAAATATCTATAGAATAAGAAATTTGGCTTTAAGTGTCGCTAGAGACCCATCGTTGTATCTGAGGCCATTCATAAATCGCAAGGTGCAACGAGTGTGCTGTACATCTTAGCAAAAATATGAGCCTAAGTTTAGTTTATGTCGGGTCATCACAAGCGACGAAAGCTGACGGATTGTATGTAGAGGACGAATTTGTAACGATTGAGGCACCATCTGAAAACGATCCCGTGGCAAAAGAACTAGCTATATTAAGACCGCTAATTTCTCTTCATGAAAGAGGAGATTTCGCTGGCATTCAGTTTATGTACCATAATGTTGAAGGATTAACCACTCATTACGAAGACGTATTGGCCGATCCATGCTTCATGAAGAGTGATATAATTATGCTAGCAGAAACGGGAACGTTACCCGCAGATTACTTTGCATTTCCAGGATTTGTAATGGCTGGTGTAATTCATAGCAATGATGATCCAAGAAAGCCTCGAAAGAAATGCGGCGTTATAACCTATATCCGACAAGGATTATCAAATTTATCGAGAAAAACCTTCAGTATAAACCAAGACAGAGTCCAAGTTTTAGTATGTTACATACTCAATAATATAAGATTTGTCTTGGTATATGCAAGTCCGCAAGCCAATGACGAACAAAAAGGCGAAGTTATAGCAGAAGCTCTCCTGCAAGAGGACGAAGATTTCAAAACGGTGCTGGTAGGGGATTTTAATATAGATTTTAATTCAGAAGACGGAAAAGACTTTATGGAGGGGTTACAAGTCCTGAACTTAGATCTACGAACGAATCCCAAACACTATACGACGAGAGGCGGTACGACAATTGATGCAATTTTCTCTAATAAAAGTATGCGAACAGGAGTTTATATTAGTATGTATAGCTACCACATGTCTTTGTATGGACAAATAGACTAAGACAGCATGTTTATATAGTGTGAAGGCAAGCCACGCCCACTCAAAAAAAAAAAAAAAAAATTTTTTTTTTTTTTTTTTTTTTTTTTTTTTTTGTGTGTGTGTGACCTTCAACACATCTTCAAGGACGGAGCAGCGTCTATAACTTCACGGATTCATTTATTCAACATTAGTTTTTTTCGTGTGACCTATATGTAGAATTGGTAACGTACCCACATCTCATTTTGACTCGACGTTAGCCAACAACAGTCATCTAGTTATTCGTAAAATGTTTTCATCCGTTGTACGGTAAAATATTTTACGGATAACTAGATGACTGCAGACAAAATTAGATGTGGGTACTTTAGCCATAGTTTTTTTTCAAATAATCTTCAAGTTGTCGGTAATACATTTTAAATAAAAGCCCAGCTCTATAATATTTCTACATTTTTACGTAGGGCCTATCTATTTGTAGCTCATACTCTCAAGTACCGCAAATCCAGCTGTACATATCGTTTTTGCGATAAACACGGGTACAAGAGACAGTCGCCAGCGATAATATTCGAGCATTTACACCCTCTTGTCACATTCTCAAACAAGCCTCATTTAAGAAATTAAAATCGTTGCATGCAGAGAGTCCAGATAATATTTTCAAAGCCCCTCTATCAAAACTTGTTGTCGAGGAAACAAAACGTGAGTATTCTATAAATTAAAAAAATAATATGCTAATATTATAAATTTAGACATTAGAATTTAAAAGAAATAGAAATAAAATGTATCGCGGAAATGTCTGCATGTTTAAATACAGATATAAAAAATATTTTATTTCATTTTTATAATATGGGCTGCTATTCTCAATGCGTTCCTGCTAAGCATGGCCTCTGCAATTCAATTCAATGGTACCGTTTGTCGTGACAACCCTCAGCCTGTTTGAATCTTATCGAAGCCTCTTAAATTTTTATGGATCCAGCCAATGTAGGTATCTCAAAATAGAGCTGGCAACTTCGCTGGAATGGTCCCAATGATTTCTATAAACCCGGTAGGCCAGCAAGGCTAAAGTTTATATAGAGCCAAGCCAGGCTTTTCCAAACGGATATTTAGATGACCGTTGTCGGCAGGAGTCGAGACAAAATGAGATGTGGGTATGTTAGACATTCTATATATAGGCGACACAAAAAAAATATAGGCTTTGAAAAAAAAAAAAAAAAAAAATTTTTTTTTTTTTTTTTTTTTTACAGTTGGTTGGTTGGTTGATGAAGTTGGTTTCTAAAAATATATTTCTAAGTTGACCGCTAAAGTTATATTTCTCAGCTGGCTGCTAAAGCTATATTTCTCAGTTGGTTGCTAAAGCTATATTTCTCGGTTGGCGGCTAAAACTATATTTCTCAGTTGGCCGCTAAAGTTATATTTCTTTAGCCAATCATTGTAGATGGCGCTGCAGTCTATATATATAGTATATATATATAGTATATCTATTAGGGTGGGTGGGAGTGGAATTTATTTCTTCTACTGTAAGGTCATGCATAAACTAGCTCCTGATGTCTAAACCCATTTCCTTTAAAATAGGATGGGATAGCGTGATTTATACAATATTGGCTTTGAAAACAAGATTTTTATAGACTTTTGTCTGATAAATAACAAGATACTGCAGGTTTTCATGAAATTAGAATAGATCATAGGCTTTTATAGAAAAATCTAACTCTCTAGTGTCCATCAATGTACATCTTGCTGAAAACACATTACGAGGCATAGTGACTAGATGACCGTTGCAGGCAAATGTCGAGACACAATGAGAGTGTAGTCATGTTAGCCATAGTATATATAGACAAGCTTCAAGGGTGGGCGTGGCACCTTAAAAAAAAAAAAAAAAAAAAATTTTTTTTTTTTTTTTTTTTTTTTTTTTTTTTTTTTTTTTTAAAGGTTGGTTGGTTGGTTGATATATATACATGTTCATCAAGATTCATTTATCAAGATTAGCTTTTCAATTTCATCCTGGCCTTTTCACGTTTTTGTGCTAAAATTTATCAGATGTTTTTTAATTAATTCTTCGCTAAAGATTCTTTGAGGCCCTCTTTTATATATTTCCCAAATTTTCCTTTAAGCTTAACATTCTCCAGTTCCAGAATCGAAATTTTCGCTTTCAGATCTCGGCCATCATCCTGTCCCTATCTACATCTTTCAAACGGTTCTTCCACAACTATTCTCCCTGAAGCGGTACATTTACCTTTACGATGATTTCCAGCCTCTTTTTACACTCGTCCAATTCTCGTTCGTAGCGTTTAGTCATCTCGTCCATATCTTTCTTGTGACGCTTACTCATTTCATTTTCGATCTCGTCCAGCTTACGTTTCAGGGTCGTATTTTCCTTCTCCAAGTCGCAGCAACGGGACATGAAGGGTTTCGCGCACTTGAAACACTCTTGCTGCATTCTTTTCGGAACCCACAATTCATCCGCGACGACGTGGTAAAACATCTTGTAGTCTTTTTTAGTTTGGCGTCCGGGCTTGAAATACAATTTCTTGCCGTCGTTCAAATACAAATAATTATCCGTAGGCTCTTCCGACGATCGAAATCTTTTAGAAACGGGTAGCACGAGATTCAACACCACGCCTGGTAAATTTCTGACTTTGATACGCCACTTGGCATCGACAAACTCCATCGCAACGCGAAGAAGCCTGTTTGGATCCATACGCCCGTATTTCTGCGAAAGCAGTTCCATGAGCCCGCCTTCCCAGAGCGTCGCCAGCACCAACCTGTATTCTGCCGGAAGCGTCTCCATAATGTAAAAATGATTCATGTTATTGTCCCACGGTTCGTTTTCGGTAAACGTGAAATTGCATCTGGATCGACGATGGCTGAGATAGCCCAACGTATTGACGAGGTGCAATGCTGATTCTATAGGCTTTTTGGCTTTACATTTGAAACCGTTAAACGGTTTGTCTTCGGACTTGACCTTAATATTTTTCCACACCTTGTCTCGAAAATATTCCTTGGATTTGGAAACGACGATCATGTGTCTGTGATGTCTATAGAAATCCTCAGGGTACGTGCCTCCGTCGCACCAACATGAGAAAGGCAGCGTCCGCGTGACATCTGAATCGTTTCGCATGGCTTCCAGAAAACTATCGAAAGCCACAGCCCGAACCATTACGTGATACCAAATCTCGTCTCCTCGAAGGTATCTCTGCACGCAAGAAGCAGCCAAGTTCAGCGTACGGTCTTCGAAAGGTACGGTCGGAGGTTCCAAGTCTATGGGTGAAACGGCCTCGTAGGCTTCGTCGTCGAGAATTCTCAAACGGCCGAAGAACTTCTCTTTCTCGCACATGGGAGTGAAATTGAAAAAGGCGCATCTTTCGGGTAGCGGCACGTCTTCTGGAGCGGGATTGGTAACTCGACTCAGAAAATTTCTCCAGCATACCATGATGTGGTCGGCATGAGCGTTTTTTTCTTTTCGACCAAATTTTACATATTTTTTCTTGTCTGGACACCAGATGCAACGCAGACTGCCGTTTATGCCGTGTTTGGATAAACAATGACCGTGGTAATCTTTCGAAATAAGAATAACCTTGCAATGTGGACACGGAAACTCAACTTTATTTCTTTTTACAGTACAGTTGTATTTATTTAATATTTTGCCAGAAACCATGATAAAATGTATCGGCGACAAACAGTTTCTAGGTTATTTAGATTTAGATAGCTTAATTTCATTAAACTTTCCTCGTAACAAATATTGTTCTTGTCTAATCTTTTATCAACGGATCATGAATATTTTTTATTTACTGTCGTTTTGAACTTGTCGTTTTAAACTCAAGCCAGTTTGATTTTGTAAGCCACACGATCAGGCTTTTCATGGAAAAATATATATTTTTCAATATGAAAACAATCAGCCGCAACGACATTGTTTCAAAGGCTAATGGAAAAATAAACATCTTTTAATATGAAAGCAAAGACATTTTTTTTAACGTTTCAAAGGCTACATTTCAAACAGCCCAGCCAGCAAAGACATTTTTTTAACGTTTCAAAAGCTACGTTTCAAAGGCTACATTTCAAAGGCTACGTTTCAAAGGCTACGTTTATATAGAGCCAAGTCAGTTTCAAACGGCCCAGCCAGCAAAGCTAACGTTTCAAACAGCAAAGCTTACGTTTCAAAGGCTACATTTCAAAGGCTACATTTCAAATGCTACATTTCAAAGGCTACGTTTCAAATGCTACATTTCAAAGTCTACATTTCAAAGGCTACATTTCAAAGGCTACATTTCAAACGGCTACGTTTCAAAGGCTACGTTTCAAACGGCTACGTTTCAAACAACCCAGCCAGCAAAGCTAACGTTTCAAAGGCTACGTTTCAAACGGAGATATGATATTTTAGATGGCGACAGACAACATGAGATGTGGGCACGTTAACCATCCTATATATATATGGGTCACACGAAAAAATATGATCTGAACAAAAAAACGTTCAAATGCAATGAATAAATGATATTTTTGTTAAATATTATAGGTCGTTATATTACTCCTGTTTTAAAACTCGATTAAAAGTCATTTTTTATAAAATTTAGTTTTAGGTAAAGGAGACTTATGTTTTGAAAAAAACGCATGAAAGAGTAAGTTGTAACTTTTATTCATTGAAATTTTCATTGAAATTGAAAAAATATTGTAGGTGGTTGGTAAATGGGTTGAACCTTTTTTGGCTATAATTGGCACTCTTGCTGTTTTTCGCGTCGGGAAATAATTTTTTCAATTTCCAAATGACAACTGTCATCTAGGATTTGCATGAAATCCAGGCTGTCTATCGCACCTCTTGAAACTGCCTCTGAAAACGGTTTCCGAGATAACTTTTACGCGTATCATGTATTCTCATACAAAGTCAAATGCCTATCTCCAATCCGTGTCGTCTGTCATTTTTGGAGCTGTCCGCTAGCATGAAATCCAGTCCTCTGAAAACGAGACAATTTTTACACGCGTCATGCATAAATAGTCAAATGGCTATTGAGATCCCCAACATGATATCCTTTAAGTCTTTCGTTATGCAGTGCTACGAGAAGCCTAACACTTTATAAAGGAAGGGTTGAAAAAATTAATGTCTGTATGTTTAACTACTGATAAATAAAATATTTTTTTCATAAATATATAAATTTTTAGTTATCGTACCTATGATCGAGTCTACAATATAGTTGGCTGATAAGCTAAGCTTTATTTTTTAAGAGTATTATAGCAATTTTATCTATTCAAATAGCCAAGTATTATAGTTATACATTTAGTCTATGCTCAAATATAAAAACAAATATCGCCGTTTATTACCTATAATGGATGCCTTTATCTAATTTTCTGAAGGTTAAGCTTATGGATGTATTACCATGAAACTGCCACTCGTCATAATTTAATAGACTGGCTTATCCCTTGAAGCTTTGAATTTTCTCTCTTGGCCAAAACTAACGTACGCTATGGGCGAACCAATAGGTTATGAAACCGTTGTTGTCATAGCGGGACAGGATTCGTTAAGATTGGTACAGCATTCATTTAGAAACGGTCGTTGCCTAACCTTATTCATTTTAAAGAAAAATTATTAAGCCAAATGTGTAGCAATTTAATTTCAGACTGTAGAAGACATGAGATTGTAACGAGTCACGGAAACAGGACGAGATCGTTCTAAAACCGGCAGGATCTAATGTTAGATAGATGAGCGTCTTAGTGGGACAGATTGATGCGAGAAGAGTTGAGTACGGCTATTTATACAGAATGAATCCAAGCCACGCCTACTGAAAAAAAAAAAAAAAAATATTTTTTTTTTTTTTTTTTTTTTTTTTTAAATGTGTCCTTGAATGTGACCTTGACGGAGCAATGTATAAGATATGACGGAGCTATTTATACAATATTAGTTTTGTGTCAAGTATATTATTTTTATACGTTACGTTATTTTTTACGTTTCGTTATTTTTTACGTTACGTTATTTTTAATATGTTATTTTTATACGTTACGTTATTTTTACGTTACGTTATTTTTAATATGTTATTTTTATACGTTACGTTATTTTTATACGTTACGTTATTTTTACGTTACGTTATTTTTATACATTACGTTATTTTTACGTTACGTTATTTTTTACGTTACGTTATTTCATTTATATATTATTTTTTACGTTACGTTATTTTCGTCACTTAACATTTAGCTGACTTCTTGTACAATCTTTTCTCCTGTGTTTTGTCCAATTGAAATGTCCACATACTCCAATCTTTGTCCAAAACTGATTTAACCTTAATACCAGGTTTACCAAACGGATCCCTATTATTAAACAGATCGGCTCTGATACAACTTAACAAGCCACTCTTTTCCATAATATTTATTAAGGCAACGGATGCCAGATCAAATACCCCGTTGTTGTATCGAAATTTGGCAAAACATTCTCCGAGAAAGCATCCAGTAACGATCAAACACTCCAGCACCCAAGGCTGATAAGATTCGGCACCACGCCAACGACGATACGTTAAGCTTTTGTTGCGCAAAAGGCCTCGGACTTTAAGAGATATGCTATCAGAATTGAGTATGGCTACTAATTTTTCTTTCAGCTTGGGAATGGCCTCTTCGATCTGTTCGATCTTCATACCAGTAGGGAAGCGCGGTGTCTGAAAATAGTCTTCTAACATTCTTAAAATAGAAAGGGCAAATTTGTGTTCTTTCGGTTTCCATTCTGGATCGTCCCAGTCATTTCTGATGTCGACCATCCTATATTCGCCGGTAGCTTCCCAGTTTGCCAGATGAACGCAGTCTCTGAGTAGGTAATGAAAGACGCTTTGAATGGGATCGGAATAATCCATTATGAAAAATTGCAAATGTCAGTCCAACAACAATTGTAGAATGAGAAAAATGATATAAATCCTGAAGGCAGCCAGGGTATATATAGGGGCAGATTAAATGAAAAAAAAAAAAAAAAAAAAAAAATTTTTTTTTTTTTTAAAGGTTGGTTCATTAGTTGATTGACTCTAGCTAACCTACATATATATCATGCTAAAGTATTTACACTATCATTGTCCAGCACTTTGAAGAAATTTCGAGATTCGTGAAAAAATGGCAAAGTCCCAAAAAAAATATTATCTTGAAAAAAATTATAAGAATAAAAAAAAATATAAAGTCAGTCATGGTTTATATAGCCATGCCACACCCACTTGAAAAAAAAAAAAAAAAAAAAAAAAAAAAAAAAAAAAAAAATTTTTTCATGTGACTTTGAACATATCTTCAAGGACGGATCCATAACTTAAATGAGCAAAGTTTATTTATTCGATATTAGTTTTTTTGTGTGACCTATATATAGAATGGCTAACGTACCCACATCTCATTTTGTCTCGCCGACAACAGTCATCTAGTTATCATGTCTTCGTAAATCTTTTCGTCCGTTGTATGGTAAAACATTTTACGGATAACTCTAATCGAATCTCATAAAATTTATAAGTTATTTTTTTTACAAATCCAATATTGGTAGCCTATCGATTTAAAAAAAATGGGTCAAACGAGGCTTCCATCGTCAAGATAAGTCATAATGACAAATCTAGACATGAGGAAGCCTCGTTTGACCCAAGTTTTTTAAAATTTCCATGTATATAACTATTGCACATACACTCTTCGCTTTTCCAAAATAGCTGTTCGACAAACAGGACAATTTTCCAGTTTGTCCGAACAAGCCATGCAACATACCACATGCCCACAGTCAAAGAATGCCACCTGGCTCTCTTCTGTCAAGCAGACCTTGCATTCGTTCCGTCTCCTCCAACAGGTAGCCAATCTTTTAGAATTGTCAGAAGGGCCGTCCAATAGATCATTTCGGAAAAGGTCTGTATATAGTTGCAGCCAGTCCTGCAATTTGGCATTTCCCTCCGTTTTAATATGAACATCAAATATAGCTTCCGAAGACATAGGAAAATCAGCCGCGACCCGTCCATATCTCCAGAGTCTCTGCATTTCTGCTACGTCGGAAAACAGGCTCACGTAGTTAAACATATCTTCTATTTCAAAAACTGGAAAGGAATCTATATGTTTGGTGGCACGATACTGAGAAAATTCGTAAATATCATTAAACTGCAGCAGCAAACCCACATCTACTGCCGAAACGTAAGTCATTCCGTCAGAGGCTAGGGCAGACCTCAAGCCGATATGGCCTGGGAAAAATAATCTCATCCACATGACTTGAGAGCAAGTGAGCAATTGAAATTACAAGCGCTGAGCACCGGCTTTTATAGTAGAAGCATATCCTTTAAAACAGGATGCGATAAAGTTATTTATATGAGTTACATAAGTTCAAGAAAACAGGATGAGGCCTTGTCCTTTAAAACAGGAAGAGATAAAGTTATTTATAGGAATTGTCCTTGAAAACGGGATGTATGTAGGAAGCGGCTAAAATTATAATCAGATTTTATAAAAAAACTGTTGACAGGATATTATGCAGCGAATTCTATATATATGCTTAAGCCAATATAAAGATATTTTTTTCTAATTGGATATATTTAGACCAGCGAACAAGACTATTTCGCTCGGATTACCAAACGGATTATAGTTGCGATCTAGGTCGCGTTCGATGCAGCCAATATAGCCATAAGTGTCCAACATATCTACCAGCGTTTCAAAAGCCACATCAAACATATCCACATTGCAATTTGTCCAGCAATCTGCAATAATACATGCTGCAACAATTAAGCATTGTAGAATCCAAACTTGATAACAGCATTGGCCAGGCAGCACAATATCTTCAGCGAACAGATTTTTAATATCAGGAGACATTTTATCGTAGTCGTAATACGCTATGCATTGCAATTGGCCTTTCAACATTCTAAATGCCTTTTCGGGTGTATGGCCTTCGAATGGATAGAGTTATTCTGAAAATACGCTGAGAGCATTTTCATAATAGAGCGGCCAAAATTAGATTCCAACAAGACTTCAGAGGTCTCTTGACGATAGGCGAGACTAACGCATTCACGGAGTAGAGTACGAAACTCATTTTGGACAGACATGATGCCAATGAATCCTTTAGAACACAAACCCGCATTTATATAGGCACGATTGCACTGAGAAATTTATAGCGAAGCCACGCCCACAAAAAAAAAAAAAAAAAAAAAAAAAAATTTTTTTTTTTTTTTTTTACGGTTGGTTGGTTGGTTGATGAAGTTGGTTTCTAAAGTTATATTTCTCAGCTGGCTGCTAAAGTTATATTTCTCAGTTGGCTGCTAAAGTTATTTTTCTCAGTTGGCCTCTAAAATTATATTTCTTTATCCAATCATTGTAGATGGCGCTGCAGTCTATATATATAGTATATATATAGTATATCTATTAGGGTGGGTGGGAGTGGAATTTATTTCTTCTACTGTACGGTCATGCATAAACTCGCTCCTGATGTCTAAACCCATTTCCTTTAAAATAGGATGAAATGGCGTAATTTATACAATATTGGCTTTGAAAACAAGACTTTTGTCTGACAAATGACAAGATATAGCAGGTTTTCATGAAATCAGAATAAATCATAGGCTTTTATAGAAAAATTTAACTCTCTAGTGTACATCAATGTACATCTTGCTGAAAACACATTACAAGATATAGTGACTAGACGACCGTTGCAGGCAAATGTCGAGACACAATGAGAGTGTAGTTATGTTAGCCATAGTAAATATATACAAGCTTCAAGGGTGGGCGTGACACCTATAAAAAAAAAAAAAAAAAAAAAATTTTTTTTTTTTTTTTTCGTGTGACCTTGAATACATCTTCAAGGACGGAGCAGTATCTTTAACTTGACGGATTTATTCAACATTAGTTTTTTTCATGTGGCCTATATATAGAATCGTTAAAGTGCCCACATCTCATTTTGTCTGCCAACGACATCCGTTTGGAAAAGCCTGGCTTGGCTCTATATAAATTTTAGCCTTGCTGGCCTACCGGGTCTAAAGAAATCCATCCAAAATCGTGACGAGATTCAAATCATCCATTGTACGGTAAAACATTTTAAATAAAAAGCCTACGTAGACTACAATAACATGTCTGCCTATTTTCTACGAACCGATGTATTTTTAAACCCCACCCTCAAGTACCTCAAATCTAGCCGGAGTCTCATTTTTACGATAAACACAGGTCTCAGACACAGTCGCCAGCGATATTATTCGAGCATTTTGACCCATCGATCCAAAAATTAATATTGACACAATTATCAGAAAAAACTGTCTTTCAGGCAAGCTAATGCTTATATAGAACCTTATCGGTAAAAATTCAAAGGTTGTCCAGCAAAGCTAATTGTTTACACTTTGCAGAGAGACCAGTTAATATTTTCAAAGCCTAAGACCCTCTATCAAAACTTGTTGTCGAAAAAACCAAAATTAACTCGTGAGTACGCTATACATTAAAAAAAATATGCTAATATTGTAAATTTATACATTAGAATTTAAAAGAAATAGAAATAAAATATTTTTTAAATCTGTATTTAAACATGCAGATATTTTCTGCCAGTTAATATTTTCAAAGCCTATGCCCCTCTATCAAAACTTGTTGTCGAAAAAAACAAAACTAAACTGTGAATATGCTATAAATTAAAAAAATATATACTAATAGTGTCAATTTATACATTAGAGTTTAAAAGAAATAGAAATAAAATATTTTTTTATCTGTATTTAAACAAGCAGACATTTTCCGCTCCGCGGAAAATGTCTGCATGTTTAAATACAGATAAAAAAATATTTTATTTCATACTCAATTATTAGTATAGCTGAAAAAATATATATATGATGTCTCTAATTTACATCGACCCTTAAGTACCGCAAATCCAGCTCGAGTATCGTTTGTGTGATAACTAAGGCCAAACAAAATGTCGCATGCAAAATCTTCGAGCGTCTATAGAAATGAATAGATTTTTTTTTTTTTTTTTTTTTTTTTTTATAAAATATTTATATTATATTATATTATATTTATATTATATTATATTATATTTATATTATATTATATTTATATTTATATTTATATTATATTATATTATATTTATATTTATATTTATATTTATATTATATTATACTTATACTTATACTTATACTTATAATACTAATTTAAATATAAATATAAGTATAATATATGTAATGAATTTAATCAGTCCGTATCGAGTTTGGACATCCTCTTGGTTTAGGAAACAATACTTTAAGGGCTACAAAAATTATTTTGGATAGGCCCAATGATTTCTTTAGAACACAAACACGATCCAGCCAGCAAGGCTAATCGGAGTCAATCTTACACGATTAAAAATTTAATATCGACGTCTGATCAGTAGGTTAAGCCACATTTAAGAAAAAAATCTTTGCGTCGACTTTGCAGAGAATCCGTTCATATTTTCCAAGGGTAAGCCCTTTGTCCAAACTTGTTGTCGAAAAAACTAAAATATACCCTTGAGCATCTTATAACTTTACAAGATTTCATGCTAATGTTGTAACTTTAGGCCTTAGAATTTAAAATATTTTGTTAATGATTATATAGATTCAGAGACAAAGCCATCCAGACAATATTTTCAGAGACAAGGCCTTCATAAGGTAATCTGAGAAAACGAAAAATATTAAACTACATTTTAAAAAAATAACATAGTTACCTGGACTTTGCAGAGAGTCTTCAGACCAGCTAATATTTTCAAAGCCCTTTCATCGTTGTCGCCACATATGTAGGAGTAATGTTAGAAAATTAGATTTGTCAGCTGCTTATATAGGCGCTATAAAGCTATCAAGGTCACAAGGTCACACGAAAAAAAAAAAAAAAAAAAAAAAAAAATTTTTTTTTTTTTTTTTTTTTTACAGTTGGTTGGTTGGTTGGTTGATGAAGTTGGTTTCTAAAGTTATATTTCTAAAGTTATATTTCTCAGTTGGCTGCTAAAGTTATATTTCTCAGTTGGCTGCTAAAGCTATATTTCTTTAGCCAATCATTGTAGATGGCGCTGCAGTCTATATATATAGTATATATATAGTATATCTATTAGGGTGGGTGGGAGTGGAATTTATTTCTTCTACTGTAAGGTCATGCATAAACTAGCTCCTGATGTCTAAACCCATTTCCTTTAAAATAGGATGAGATAACGTTATTTATACAATATTGGCTTTGAAAACAAGATTTTATAGACTTTTGTCTGACAAATGACATGATATTGCAGGTTTTCATGAAATCAGAATAGATCATAGGCTTTTATAGAAAAATTTAACTCTCTAGTGTCCATCAATGTACATCTTGCTCAAAACACATTACGAGACATAGTGACTAGACGACCGTTGCAGGCAAATGTCGAGACACAATGAGAGTGTAGTCATGTTTAGCCATAGTATATATAGACAAGCTTCAAGGGTGGGCGTGGCACCTGGAAAAAAAAAAAAAAAAAAAAAAAAAAAAATTTTTTTTTTTTTTTTTTTTTTTTCGTGTGACCTTGAACACATCTTCAAGGACGGAGCAGTATCTTTAACTTAACGGATTCATTTATGCAACATTAGTTTTTTGGTGTGGCCTATATATATATCATGTCTCCGTTTTAAAACATTTTAAATAAAATGCCGGTATCCAGCATAATGTCTAATGAATCAATATAATATGGCTAACGTATCCAAATCATCATTGCGTATGACCAGCAACCGTCTGGCTTTATGATAATCTATAAAAACCCATGACCTCATTCTGATTTCACTACAGCTCCTATGCCAAGTACCGCAAAGCTGGGTGAACCTACTTCTTTACGCATCTAAAGGTCTATCAGACAGTCACCAGCAATACTTTTCGAGCATATTTCACCCTTTCAGAAATTCAAACGATAGCTCCTATGCCAAGTACCGCAAAGCTGGGTGAACCTATTTCTTTACGCATCTAAAGGTCTATCAGACAGTCACCAGCAATAATTTTCGAGCAACTCCACCCTTTCAGATTGGAATAATAAATTTTTAGAATTTAAATATTTTATATGTTTATGGAATCGTTAAGATTGGTACAGCATTCATTTAGAAACTGTCATCGCCTAACCTTATCCATTTAAAAAAAAATTATTAAGCCAATTGTGTAGCCATTTAATTTGAGACGGACATGATAAACGGAATCGATTTAATTTTGCATCTGCTGAATGCCCATCTCTAATTTGTGCCTTCTCACGTCAAAATTCTCAATCTTAGTTTTTCAAGAGTGCAATATCTACATTCAATTTGGATTGCAAGTCAAACATTTGTTGTTTTAAATTTAGCATTTCAACCTTTGCGTCGTTGTCCAAATTACGTACATACTCAGCCAAGACCAAAAATGAATAGTCGCATGAAATTTAAGCTTTCGATTGCACCTCTTGGAATGGTCCCTGTCCGAGACATCTCATGTCAAAATCAGACGAGTCCAATAATAGACGCTGACGAGACATTAGAAATTAAAGCATGCAGTCATGTAAATTTTTACAATTAATATTTAAAAATTGCAGTTACGATCTATTCAAATTACAGGTCTTATACCAAAGTACTACAAATCTCAGCAACGCTGACGAGACATTAGAAATTTAAGCATGTAAATTTTTACAATTAAGATTTAAAGATTACAGTTACGATCTATTCAAACTACAGCTCCTATGCCAAGTACCGCAAATCTCAGCAACGTTGACGAGACATTAGAAATTTAAGCATGTAAATTTTTACAATTAGGATTTAAAGATTACAGTTACAAGGGTATTCTATTCAAACTACAGCTCCTATGCCAAGTACCGCAAAGCTGGGTGAACCTACTTCTTTACGGCATATAAAGGTCTATCAGACAGTCGCCAGAAGTATTCTTCGAGCAACTCCACCCCGTCAGAATTGTTCACGTTCGGTTCGAAAAATAAATATTTAGAATTTAAATATATTATTTAAATATTTTATTTTAATAATAAAATATTTATTATTTAAATATTTTATTTTAATAATAAAATATTTATTATTTAAATATTTTATTTGTTTATCGAATCGTTAAAAAAAATATATTATTTGTTTATCGAATCGTTAAAAAAATATTATTTGTTTATCGAATCGTTAAAAAAATATATTCAATATTGGTACAGCATTCATTTAAAAAATGCCCTTATTCAATATTGTAAATTTCTATCTCAGATTTAAAGACATTAACCAATCAACCAATAATGCTAAAGTATCTTAATGTTAGGAGCGTTTTAGTAGAAGGTTGATGCTAGAAGAGATTCAGACAGAATGAAGGAATGAAGGTTTGAGTACAGCTATTTATAAAGAATGAATCCGAGTCAATCAACCAATCAACCAACCTTAAAAAAAAAAAAAAAAAAAAAAAAAAATTTTTTTTTTTTTTTTTTTTTTCAAGGTTGGTTGATTCGTTGATTGACTCTAGCTAACATATATATCATGCTAAAGTATATACACTATCATTGTCCAGCAATGCTTATTTGTTTCAGCGTCTATAAATATCTTTACCGCATCCTGTTTCCGTGTCCGTTGCAAATGAGTTATGCAATATCCAGCGATAAATTATTCTATAAAAAGCCTTATCTCATCCTGTTTTCGTAGAAAATGAGTTATGCAATCCTTCAGATTGACTATATAAATATTTTATTATTTAAATATTTCATTTAAATATATTATTTGTTTATCGAATCGTTAAAAAAATATATTCAATATTGGTACAGCATTCATTTAAAAAATGTCCTTATTCAATATTGTAAATTTCTATCTCAGAGTCAAAGACATTAGCTATCTCAGATTCAAAGGCATTAGTATCGTTTCAATATTGACATATTAATATTATCTATCTCAGAGACCCCATTCAAAGTCTCAATTTATAAACATCCAATATTGGCACTCTATCTATCGCAAATATGGGCCGAACGAAGCGTCAATGACAGAAATCTGCCATGAGACGCTTCGTTCGGCCCATTTTTTTGCCCCCTCCAATTTAAATCTCTAAGGCATCAGTTTATACCAGCGAGATCGATTCCCCACGAAGACTTTGATTTTGGACGGAGGGGTGTCTGTCCAAGAAATAGTCTCAAATCTATCTTCGTGTAGGCGAGGGTCATCATCGTGGTCTCCATCATAGAACAGCTTGGTTCTTTCTATGAAATCCTTTAAGAATTCATCTATGAATACATCAGAATTCCTCACGATCCGAATTCTGACTGCTTTATGGATGCATGCAGTTGGCACTATAGGATCTAAGATGTCAATCTTAGCAGATTTCATCATGGCCTCAAAACCCATGGTCGACAGCGCATCTCCGAAATGAATCTCTTCTATTGGATACACCCAGGTATTAGCTAAAGAGACAGGTATCCTGAACCTTTTGTAAACGAGGTCCCTCACCTTTAGCTTGGTAGTTTTTTTTACATATGCGCTACCCTTACCCATCAGCTTGGCCACATCAGAGGCCCTGACGAACAAAAGTCCATCCGCAGAGACTACGAATAGGATTTTAGCATCCAGCTATGGATGTTCAATTGTGAATAGCATGACTTAATGCAACAGAAGTCAAAATGATGCAGGCTCTTAGAGGCAGCTCGTATATATACCCGATTCGCGACCTAATTTTAGCAAGCTTTCTTAGAAAACGTGACCTTCTGATAAAATTCTTCTAGCTGTTGACAGGATATTATGTAATCCTCAGGACGCGATAAACTTATTTTTAGAATTAATTTGTCGTTTGAGCGGGATCTTGCATAATCTACAGGACGTGCGTAAGAGGATGTGCGTCAGAGGATGTCGATAAGAAATTTAGATAGAAATAGAGATTGCTGCTAGTATAAATACAGGCTGCTGGACGAGACATTTCATTCTGACTGCTTGATATTCTAAAAGCTCCAAAATGATATTTCAAATTTTAGCTGAAGAGTTAAACGTGAAATTTACTTGTTTTTTGACTTTTGACGGTGAAATTTTTATCAAAGGTTCAGACGTAGCTCGCACCATGGGCTATCAAAATCCTTCTGGCGTTTTAAACTTATGCTATCTTACAGTGACTGACATCGCTCCCGAGGGCTTGAGCCTGCCTCCGTCTCTAGCCAAGACACGTATTTTTGGATTGGAAGATGCCAACACGCTGTTGGATATGCATCCAGGCGAATTTCAATCCTTATTTCAGGGGCCTATCGAGATTTTGTCGTCGATAGAGTGTACGTTCAACATCAGAAGGCCCATACGTATCAAGATAGCATCCATTAGCTCTTCCAATGCTACCATGGAGAGTTTTATAGCTGATTTGAAAATATCCATGGACTCTTACCTGCAATCTGTACCGATGGATAGCTATGTCTTCGGAGAGAGGTACGGAGACCTAGAATTGGGGTATTTTCCCAAAAAAATTAAAGTTTTGGTGGGAAACAAACCCTACTTTTATAAATCCTCGTCTTAAGATCAGGACGAGGTGCAAAAAAATGGGTCGAGCGAAGCCTCTCATGACATAAGTCATTGAGGCTTCGCTCGGCCCATTTTTTTGCGATAGATAGAGTGCCAACATTGGATGCGTACCGATTTGAACTTGTAATTTTCAAGGGATATGGCTTAGCTATAAGATAATTTTATATCTTGATAAAATATACAGACTCTATAGACAAATTTAAGGTATCTGAGTTTAAAAATTTAATTGTTTCGTTTAAAATTTACTGTGTAAAATTTAAAATTTTTAAAGACTAAGTGTGGCGGTCATTATAATCTAATTTCTAAATTTTCAAGGGATATGGCTTAGCTATAAGATAAATATGAAACTTGGTAAAATATACAGACTCGATAGCTAAATTTAAGGGATCTGAGTTTAAAATTTTAATTTTTTCGTTTAAAATTTACATTTTTTTCGTGTAAAATTTAAAATTTTTAAAGACTAAGTGTGGCAGTCATTATAATCTGATCTCTAAATTTTCAAGGGATATGGCTTAGCTATAAGATAAATATGAAACTTGGTAAAATATACAGACTCGATAGCTAAATTTAAGGAATCTGAATTTTAAAATTTAATTTTTTTCATTTAAAATTTACATTTTTTATGTAAAATTTAAAATTTTTAAAGACTAAGTGTAGCCAAGCCAACATTGAATGCGTACCGATTGTAATTTTCAAGGGATATGGCTTAGCTATAAGATAAATATGAATCTTGGTAAAATATCGATAGCTAAATTTAAGGGATCTGAGTTTAAAAATTTAATTTTTTCGTTTAAAATTTACATTTTTTATGTAAAAATTAAAAATTTTAAAGGCTAAGTGTAGCCAAGCCAGTTATTATGATCTGATCTCTATAAAAAAGATTTTCGAGAAACTATTGACAGGATGCTTGATAAGCGGCTCCGATTAAAATTACAATCAGATCTCTATAAAAAGATTTTTCGAGAAGTGTTGACAGGATATTATGTAAGCCTTTCCTCAGGATGCCCGGTTATAATCAGATCTCTATAAAAAGATTTTTCCAGAAGTATTGACAGGATATTATGCAAGCCTTTCCTCTTGATAAGCGGTTCTTAGAAAATTACTATCAGATCCTGTTGATAAGACCGGGTATATATACGAGTGTCCAGCGAGAGCTCTTCAATTGCTAGTCGATCTCTCTACTAGCTGCTTAGATACATTAGCTCTCTGTCAGTCATGTTTTTCCATGTAAAAAATTATGCTTATGGCGTTGCCTTTAAATGCTTAATGGCCACTGATGGCACCCTGTTTGTCCGGGCTGAGGACCTGGCTATTTATTCGAGGCACCCTCTAGATCTTCATTTTGCCGAAAAATATGCAGGCCTCACCGTCCGAGACGTGATGGACCCTAAGATCGATTTACCTAAATGGCTCGCTAAGACGAGAATCTTCTCGATTAGCGAAGCCAAACATCATTTGAAAGGGTTCATGGGCGAACAGGAATTTGATGAAATGTTCGATGGTTCGGCCATGGTGAAATACCAGGCTAACATGAAGCTCAGCTTCGTGAAAGCCATTGGTGTTCGATTTGTTGAAAGGTCCCATACCAAGTTCGAAGACTTCCTTGCCGCATACCAACTACAGGTGAGGAAATTTTTTGAGCTTGAATATGAGGATTATGAATTATACAAATCTCAAATGACCGGACCGTTGAAGATGACCATCAGGAGGCTATCTAATGAGCAATCAATAGAGAGCTTATGCTAATCTTTAAAATGAGAGTAAAAAAATGGGTCGAACGAGGTGTCTCATGGCAGAATTTCTGTCTTTGACACCTCGTTCGACCCATTTTTTTGCGATAGATATAGTGCCAATATTGGACGGGTTTAATTTGAGACTTTGATATTAAATTTATAAAAAAAATCTATTTAAGCTAGTATCGAAGAGATTATCAGGATAGCATGAAGACTATTTAAACGTATAAACTATATTAAGCCAATATTGTAGAAATTAAATTTAAGACTCTGGAAAACGAGATAAAATGGTATCAATTTAAATGTATAGATAAAAATAACTAAGCCAACAGAGACATGACTGGACAATGACGGTTTGGATACGTAAGCGAGTTTATCTCTCTATATATACAGATGGGATGAAGCCACGCCCACAAAAAATTCAACGACCTTGAAAAAAAAAAAAAAAAATTTTTTTTTTTTTTTTTTTTTTCGTGTGACCTTGAACACATCTTCAAGGACGGAGCAGAATCTATAACTTAACGGAACTAACCTCATTTATTGAACATTAGTTTTTTTCGTGCGTCCTATATATAGGATGGCTAGCGTACCCACATCTCATTTTGTCTCGACGTCTGCCAACAACAGTCATCTAGTTATCTGTAAAATATTTTGAATTTGTAATTTTCAAGGGATATGGCTTCTCTATAAGATAATTATGTATCTTGATAAAATATCTGTAGATAAATTTAAGAGATCTGAGTCTAAAATTTTCGTTTAAAATTTTAACTTTTTGTGTAAAATTTAAAAATTTTAATGGCTAAGCTAGAGATAGAGTACCAATATCGTAACGATTTGAAGGGATATGGCTTCTCTATAAGATAAATATGAATCTTGGTAAAATATACAGATTCTATAGATAAATTTAAGGGATCTGAGTTTATAAATTTAATTTTTTCGTTTAAAATTTTAATTTTTTGTGTAAAATTTAAAATTTTTAAGGGCTAAGCTAGATATGTAATATTTCACAGTTGGTTTCTAAAGTTATATTTTTTTATCCAATCATTGTAGATGGCGCTGCAGTCTATATATATAGTATATATATAGTATATCTATTAGGGTGGGTGGGAGTGGAATTTATTTCTTCTACTGTAAGGTCATGCATAAACCAGCTCCGTGATACCCAAACCCGTTTTCTTTAAAATAGGATGGGTTATTTATACAATATTGGTTTTGAAAACAAGATTTTTATAGACTTTTGTCTGACAAATGACAAGATGTTGCAGGTTTTCATGAAATCAGAATAGATCATGGGTTTTTATAAAATATAATAACATAAAATATTTTTTTATCTGTATTTAAACAAGCAGACATTTCCGCTTCGCGGAAATGTCTGCATGTTTAAATACAGATAAAAAAATATTTTATTTCAAACTCAATGATGTCTCTTATGTAAAATGTCTTTAATAAACCGTACTTTTTCCGACAGCGGTGCCATGATTTGTTTCAAGCCAAAAATGCGTATCTTATCCTCTAGCAGTACGTTCCTCGATTGTATCCTGAACGAATCGCTCACGTAGCCTATACCTATATTAGAGCCATCCATTTTTTCGGTAGCGATTCAAGGTACGCCAAAATAAATTTGACTCGCGATACTTAATCATCGTAAAAAGTTTGAATAGATTAGAAACAGGCTAAGATAGCGTATTGTTAATTTGCCAGACATAAATTAGAAACGTTCCATGGCTAAGCTAGAGATAGCATATCGTTCTAAAGTCGGCAGGATCTAACAATGGATAGATTTACTGGGACAGAAGAAGACTGATTGGAGAAGAGTCGGCTATTTATATAGAATGAATTCAACCAACCAACCAACTGTAGAAAAAAAAAAAAAAAAAAAAATTTTTTTTTTTTTTTTTTTTTTTTTTAAGTGGGTGTGGCATTTTATATTTTTTATTCTTATAATTTTTTTCAAGATAATATTTTTTTTGGACTTTGCCATTTTTAACCAAGCTCGAAATTTCTTTTAAGTTTAATTGCTGGACAATGATAGTGTAAATACTTTAGCATGATATATATATAGGTTGGCTAGAGTCAATCAACTAATCAACCAACCTTGAAAAAAAAAAAAAAAAAAATTTTTTTTTTTTTTTTTCACAGTTGGTTGGTTGGTTGATAATCTTCTCTATATATAGGATCGTTGACCTGCCACCTCCTCATTCTATCTAGATCTTTGCGAGCAACGGTCATATCTCTCATCTGTTAAAATTTTCAATTTTTCAACTAGGCATAGTGACTAGACGACCGTTGCTGGCAAATGTCGAGACACAATGAGGAGGTGGCAAGTCAGCGATCCTATATATAGAGGATATAATCAACCAACCAACTATGGAAAAAAAAAAAAAAAAATTTTTTTTTTTTTTTTTTTTTTTTTTCAAAGATTTTTTTTTTTCACAGTTGTTTGATTATCTCCTCTATATATAGGATCGCTGACTTGCCACCTCCTCATTCTATCTCGATCTTTGCCAGCAACGGTCATATCTCTCATCTGTTAAAATTTTTAGAAAATTAGTTTGTCGCTTGTAGCCTTCAAGATGATCTGATAAAATTCTTCTAGAACAAATGTGTTGGTAGGATATTATGTAAACCGTTTTCTCAAAAACAGGACGTGATAAGTTATTTATAGATGCGTCAAGCCTCTCTAATCTATAAAAAGTCATCCTGTCGAGCCTTATATAGTATTACTGATGTCGTTTCTCAGAACCGCTTATCAGATCTCACGCATCCGCTTGCCAGAGTATAAATACGAGCCTCTCGCCTCAGCTTATTCATTCTGAGCCTCTGTTTTTCAAAATGGAAATGTTTTCTTTCGACTCTCTGACCGACGAGCGATTTGACTATGACAATGCCGTAAAGCCTGGATGGAATGTCTTGAATACGTCTCGTCTTTCTCTCGAGTTATTATGCAATTATAATCGAGACATGTCCATGCCAACTCCAAAACCAGTTTCCAGACCATCTCCAGTTTTCAAATCTAAACCCGTTCCAGTTTTCAAATCTAAACTCGTTCCAGTTCCAAGACCAGTTCCAGCTTCTAAATCTGTTCCAGTTCCAGTTCCAGTTCCAGCTTCTAAATCTGTTCCAGTTCCAGTTCCAGCTTCTAAATCTGTTCAAGTTCCAGTTCTAGTTCCAGCTTCTAAATCTGTTCAAGCTCCAGTTCCAGTTCCAGCTTCTAAATCTGTTCAAGTTCCAGTTCCAGTTCCAGCTTCTAAATCTGTTCAAGTTCCAGTTCCAGTTCCAGCTTCTAAATCTGTTCAAGTTCCAGTTCCAGTTCCAGCTTCTAAATCTGTTCAAGTTCCAGTTCAAATTTCAATACCCATGTCAGAGATGATTTATTTTAAAGTACCAAAGCTATTAAGCCCGCTACCAAAATCTCCAGAGTCCAACGTAACAACTTATCGTGCCTGGAAGCCTCCACCGAAGATAGATTTCGTGGTACGGCCTAAATTAAAAATTGCTGGCTTTGAAGATCCAAGAATTCGAAGACGGCATGGCATAGTCGTTGTCAAATCGAACGTCAATTTGAGAGATGGAAAATGCTACAGCCTTATAAATACAGAGGCTAGAAAATACTACAGTTGGGTTTAAACCCAAACGATTTATAAAAAAATCGGGCCGAACGAAGTGTCTCATGGCAGATTCCTGTCTTTGACACTTCGTTCGACCCGTTTTTTTTGTAAGAATTATATTGCCAATATTGGATGCGTACCGATTTGTACTTTAAGATTTTAAATGGATACTTAAGATTTTGAATGGATACTTTTATAACTGAAATCTTGAAGGTATAAATTTATATATAAACTATTATCAACCAACTTAAAAAAATTTCAAGATTGGCAAAAAAATATTATTTTGAAATCAAAAACTATAAAATCGAAATGATAAATTTTGAAAAAATTTCCAGATTGGTGAAAAATGGCAAAGTCCCAAAAGAATATTATCTTGAAAAAAATTATAGAAATATAAAATCAACCAAAGACACTTTAGCATGATATATATATATGTTAGCTAATGTCAATCAACTAATCAACCAACCTTGGAAAAAAAAAAAAAAAAAAAAAAAATTTTTTTTTTTTTTTTTTTTTTTTTTTTTCAAGGTTGGTTGATTAGTTGATTGACTCTAGATAACCTATATATATCATGCTAAAGTATCTACACTATCATTGTCCAGCAATGCTTATTTGTTTCAGCGTCTATAAAAATCTTTACCGCATCCTGTTTCCGTGTCCGTAGAAAATGAGTTATGCAATATCCTGTTTTGCAAATGAGTTATGCAATATCCAGCGACAATAATTCTATAAATAGCCTTATCTTATCCTGTTTTCGTAGAAAATGAGTTATGCAACATCCTGCCTTCAGATCGACTATATAAGCTCTGCCATTCGATCGAATAGTCATTCTCTCTTCGGAGCTTGAACTGCTAACATGTATAAGCATCAATGCTCTGTGAAGAAACTTAAAGCGGCTAACGCTCTTCATAACCTTTTCGGAATGACTGAGCCTTTTCCGAAAATTCTTTCGACTTCTGTCAAGAAGCTGAAGAAATATCCTCATTTCCAAACAATGATGGGAGAAGTCCATATGTTCTGCCTACATCTGACACCTGATCATAAAATTTCGTTTAAAAAACGTACTCTGACGGACAAGATCCTGAATACGATTCCAGCAATAGGCAGAGAGGCCAAGACAATCTATCCGCTGAGACCTCAAGACATAAAATGGATCACTGTTATGAACAGATTCAAAAGACCCCCCAGCGAAGCCAACAGAGTCAACGCTGATATGAGAATTGGTTTCAAGTGTCCCCATAACCAATTTCTGGTGAAAGGTCATTTCACGTTTGGACAGAGAACCGTTGGGCAAGGATGCGCCCATATTATCCAGACATTGGACGCACCATTGCTGTTCTATGTGAGACCCCCCAACGAGACACGAGTGAGAGCTGACAGCAGATATTTCTCAGGGGACAAGCTTCACTTCTACGAGAGGTTCATATTGATTGCTCGCTCGAGCTACAAGATACCTGCTGGCACTACCTATATTTTATTTACGACCCAAAATAATTTCTTCAGTCTACATGTTGTGAGGGAAAGCTTGAAGCTGGGTTTCAAGGTAAAAAATCCGTTGGTAGAAAGAATCACGAAAATAGATGGGATGTATGAGGTATCTGTGCCAACACCTATGATACCTCATATGAGCCACCCTCTGAATATATTCAAACAGCTCCAATCTCAGAGCCAGAACCATCCCAAGAGCCAGAATCATCCCAAGAGCCAGAACCATCCCAAGAGCCAGAAATCTATTTGCCGACGAACCCTCCTGTTGTGTTGGACAAAACAATAACCGTGGTCACTACAAATTATGCAGAACAATATAACTCTCAAATCTGGAAAGTATTGACAGATCCCCTTAAAAACAACTTCGTACGTACCTACGGGCCTGATCTACCTGGAATGGATATGAGAACTGCATCGGTAAAACGTAAGGCCAAAAAGAATCCCAAGCGTTTAAAGAAAGCTAAGCTCACTTTCAAGGACACTGCAACAAATACAGAGCCTGAAACTAGAGAACCAGAGCCTGCACCTATTGCAAATCCAGAGCCTGCACCTATTGAACATTCAATACCTTTTGTTGAAAATCCAGGATTTCATAGTGAATGGCCTATTCAAAGCCCAGCGGTACCTGAAGATCTTAATAATATAGTATGCTCTCCCATGCCAGATCAGCTACTACTAGACTCTATGATGAAAGATCTCATGACACCTGGCAATCTAGAATATATAATAGATGAGTCCGAACAGCCAAATTACATATCACTCTAAAAATATTAAAAAATTAAAAAATTTGGGTCAAACGAGGCTTCCTCATGTCAGATTTGTCATTATGACTTATCTTGACGATGGAAGCCTCGTTTGACCCATTTTTTTTAAATCTATCTCCTACCAATATTGGATTTGTAAAAAAAATAACTTATAAATTTTACGAGTAGACAAATGAAAATTGTCTAAGCCGTTCAAAAGAATCGCTTAAAGCGGCTTCAGCTATGCCATCCTATCGATTGGACCTGCAAACGGGACATCCAACATTATCCATAAAAATTTAACCTCGATAAAATTGAAACGGGACAAATGTAGCTTTTAAATTGAGATGCTGAGCCAGAAAAACTGAACGCGTAGAGATTAGCAGCTCATATTGTCAAAATTTAAACGTAATTATGAAAATAGTATTAACGAGATCCAATGATAGAGATCCAAAAAAACTTTAGTAACCAATCGTTTGGTCATGACAATTGAAAAGCGAATCTTGATGAACGAGGAAAAGATATATATATCAACCAACCAACCAACCGTGAAAAAAAAAAAAAAAAAAAAAAATTTTTTTTTTTTTTTTTTTTCAAGGTTGGTTGGTTGGTTGGTTTGACTGGCTATATATAATTATCTATTTGCCTCCACACTCTCATTGTCTCTCAACATTTGTCAGCAACGGTTGTCTAGTTATTATGTCTCGTAATGACAAATATGATAAATTTGAACCTGTATCTGAAACAGGATTCTATCCAATCGTGTCCAAATGCTAGATCTTCCCATTTTAAATGAAACCTGTTAATTTTGATCGTGGCACAGTCGTCGTGTCGATCTTAAACATGGATCGCTTGGCCATCCAAAAAGCCTTCATGAGTCAAGCTGAGTGCATCCCGAAACAAACTAATCAAAACCTGAAACAATTGTTGCGTAAGAGAGAATCCGTAAAAATTTAACAAGAGGTCTCTAAAAAATTTATATTGCTGAGAGTTGTCACGACAAATGTAGTAATGGACGCTGGAAAATTTAAATGTAATTATGAAAATAGTATTAACCATTCGTTGAGTAGCATGACAAATGAAAATTGAAACGTAATTAGGAAATTAGTATCAAGATTAGCTTTTCAATTTAATCCTGACCTTTTTCGAGTTTTGTCCAGATGCTATAAAATTGAAACAGGTGTATCTGAAACATTATTCAATCCAAATGCTAGGGTCTTCTCATTTTAAATGAAACCTGTTAATATTGATCGTCTTAAACGTGGATCACTTGGCCATCCAAGAAACCCTAATGAAAATTGAAACCTGCTGAGTGCTATCCTGAAACAGGTGTCACGACAAATTGATATGTACGCTTGAAACCTGAAAGATATATAACCCGTCAAGGTCACACGAGTCAAGCTTCAAGGTCACAAAAAAAAAATATATATATATATATATATATATTTTTTTTTTTTTTTTTTTTCATGTGACCTTGAACATAGACTATATATACCCTTGACAAATGAATTTATAAACTATTATCTTTTTTCCTTACTCAGCCTAATATAATTATGGTGGCTCGTGACACGATGCAAAAGTATAGGAATCTTATTAAGAGAGATGTATTTGAGTTTAAATGTCCCCATTGCCAAGTCCTGATCTTACCTAAAAAATATGAAAAGCATTGTCATGAACAGCGCAACATAGACCCTTTGCTGAAATGTGTTTGGTGTCCTGACAACAAGAGACGGCACACATTCCAGCGGCGAAAGAAATACCTGGCGGCCGATCATCTTATAAACTGTTATTTGCAATTTAAAATTCGGATTGCCAAACCCTTACCCGAAGAAGATGATGTCCAGATGGATATCCTTTCAACTTCAACCCTATGTGTGAGAATAATGACTTTTTTGGACATGATCAAATTTTTCCAGTCGGTAGCCGGGCCTACGAGCCTGTCTGGGAGATTGAGTTACCGGAACCGCCTGTTTCTTTTCAAGACCATTCTCTGAATTTGGCAGCTGCATGCGTCCTGAAATATTTACAAAGCGACCTGGTCATGTGATGGTTCGAGCTACGGCCTACGAGAGTTTTCTCTATCGTATGGACGAAGACAACGGTAATACGCGGACTCTACCCTTTTCTTGTTGGTGCGACGGAGGGACCGAATCTGATCCTAAATTCAGGCATCATAGACATATGATAGTCGTATCTCCATCTCTTAAGTATTTTCAGAAAAACGTATGGACCAGCCCGAAGATCGACCTTATTCTGGTTTCAAATGCATCTTGAGTAAAAATATAAAAACCGTCTGGCATTTAGTTAATACTCTTGGCTATCTCAGCAAGCGTAGGTCCAAGTGTAATTTTTCTTTCGACGATTGTCTGGAAGCAGGCAATTTGAACCATTTTTATATCCAAGCGACGCTTCCTAAAGACTACAGGCTGGTCTTGGCTACGCTATGGGACAGGGGTATCATAAGAGTTCTCAATCAGAGATATCATGTCTGGGAACCGAAGAGATTGCTAGAAGGCCCTATGTCGTTTGTCGATGGGAAATGGCGCATCAAAATCAAACATTTGCCACAAATAATATTGAATATGGTGCTGCCCGTGTCCGAAACTCTCAAGTCTACGAGCAAACCCACCGAACGCTTCTTACATCTGATCGACGGCAAAAAGATGTATTTCAAGCCAGGCAATCGAACTGAACGCGATTACAAGTTATTTTTTGGCATTGTGAAAGACGACTGGTGGGAGCCCTGCAAGTTGCAGCAGGCCTGTTTTATGTGCGCGAAACCTTATATGCAGATATGTGATGAGCTGAAAAAGGAAATTAGCGAGATGAAAACTCTTTACGAACAAGAGACGCAAGATTTGAGAAAGAAGCTAGAAGCCTTGCACGAAGACAATAGACGTTTGCACGAAGACAATAAACGTTTGCACGAAATAATTTATAATTTACAAAACGACGAAATTGTGAGACTGAAAAAAGAAAACGACGCCTTGAAAGCGAAAAATGCCAAACTGAAGTTAGAAAATAGCAGCTTTAAAATAAACATTAAACGTTTCAAGACAGAAAATCTCAATCTGAAGGCAGAGAATGTCAGCTTAGCATCAAACGCTAAACGTCTGAAGACTGAAAATATTCAATTAAAAGATGCAAAGTCTAACTTGACAGGACTTGAGCTTAGACAATGATTATCGAATCCATATGGTTGTTGATAAAAAATTAATCCAATGATAATGTGAGAGTATGTTTAGTATGCAGCCATGCCCAAGGTCAAGGTCACATTAAAAAAAAAAAAAAAAAAATTTTTTTTTTTTTTTTTAATGTGACCTTGATAGATTGTTAGCGCCTATATAAGCAGCTGACAGATCTCATTTTCTAACATTATTCATTTAACTATAATATAAGGGCATGGATAGCTATTTAGATCTCGTGTCAAAGGTTTTGGCAAAACCGCAATTGTCTGAGGGTATCGACAATATTTTGCACAAAGACTGTTTGAATCTTATATCTAAAGATTGGGTGGCTCGTTTGAAAAATAACGTGACTTTTCAAGATTATGTCACCGACGCCAAACGGTTATGGAATCCATCTTATATGACGCTGAATTATGAATATGAAGAATCCAAGCGCCCAAATTTTAAAGTTGCTGTCGTTGCATACTGTAAATTTATGAAACGTTATGGGGATAGAGGCGTTCTGAATCCCAAATTAAATTTAAATATTATGGCTTCAGAGCCATTACGTTTAATTGCTCGTGCGATGACATCTGATCTCTCAGTTCAAATTTCTGACGATTTTAAATTTTCTTTTCAAGAATGTAGTGGTGTTTTGAATTGTCATGAATGCGGTAAACGTGCAAACGAATTCAAAGCAAAAGGTCATAAAATAGATCTAAGATCTCAACCATGCATACTGGACACCAGCGTATTTACTGGAACTGAAGTCGCGAATCGCTTTTATAGTATGATCGAACCCACGTTCACTGACACGTTTGTAGCCATCTTACAAATAAAAATTAATACGAGATACAGCTATAATACTCAAAATAATCAAAAATTTTTACGTATTAGTGGAAGTATTTTAGATTTCATCGGATTTCAGGAAAGAAAATTAATGGCTTCTAAAACAGCTAAAATAGGATTCATAACAGAAATCGATAATCAACCTTCAACGAAGGCTAAGGAGGCTAAACCTTCAACGAAGACTAAGGAGGTAGAATCGTCAACAAAAACCGATGATGAGTTTGGCGATTATTTGGAAGGGATATTAAACGATTCAAAGATACCTTATGAACCTTTTGATTTGGAAAATACTGAAATTAGTTACGATACCATTGATTCGAATGATGTGGATGTAGACAATAAGAGAAGTTCTAATGATTTAGACTCGGATTCAAAGAAAAGAAAAATAGATGAGGGTGAAAGTTATATATCCCAGTGGTTTTTAAGTGACGATTAATAAATTACGTAACCCACATTTTAGTTTAGTACGACAGTCCCATGAAAAAAAAAAAAAAAAAAATTTTTTTTTTTTTTTTTTTTTTTTTAATGTGACCTTGAGCGTGGCTCGTCTATTGCTAACGTACCTTTCTTTTTTTTTTTCAAAGTTGGTCATTTCAAACTGACTGTGAAATTTTTCAAAGTCCACGCGTTTTATCTTTCTATTTTCAAAATTACATTTAAAGTTTTATGGCCCAGCTCCTGTTTCAGATAACCCTCAGCCCGTTTCAATTTTATCTCCATTTTAAATTTTTACGTGCTAAGCGATATGTCTTCGTTTTCAAGGTTCTTGCTAAGCGATATGTCTTCGTTTTAACATGGCACCTGACTCAATTTTATCATGGCCTCTTGCATAGCTGATCCACGTTTGAGCGACAAGCTAAATTGAATTCAATGCAAGGGAGTCGAGTTAACAGATACCGTAGCGCTGAGAAACGTTCAAAATCTATTGTGAGTCATCTTAAAAGATACCATAGAGGGTCACGTTAAACGATACCATAGCGTGGCGTAAAATATTATCAGCCAATGGAGGGTTAAAAGATACAATAGAATGGAAGAAATACAAAAGTTAAAAATAAATTGGTAAAACATTTAGGGTTTCGTTGGAAAGGTCTAGTAATATTTAATTTTAAATTTTAAGCTCAATATTATCTTGAGTCAAAATGTAAGTTCGTTATCTGGCTTCAATGAAATGGAATAAAGACAAAAGTTATAATAAATTGGGGAAAAGATTTAGGGTTTCGTTGGAAAGGTTTAGTAAATTTTAATGTTAAATTTAATGTTGACATTTTATCGAGGTCAATACCATAGCGTGGCGTAAAATATTATCAGCCAATGGAGGGTTAAAAGATACAATAGAATGGAAGAAATACAAAAGTTAAAAATAAATTGGTAAAACCTTTAGGGTTTCGTTGGAAAGGTTTAGTAATATTTAATTTTAAATTTTAAGCTCAATATTATCTTGAGTCAAAATGTAAGTTCGTTATCTAGCTTCAATTTTCAATGAAATGGAATAAAGACAAAAGTTATAATAAACTGGGGAAAAGGTTTAGGGTTTCGTTGGAAAGGTTTAGTAAATTTTAATGATAAATTTAATTTTGACATTTTATCACGGTCAAATGTAGATGACATTCCTATTCACGGGGGTTTCACTCTTGGAAATTGAATTTTCTAATTGCCAGGAAAACTTTTCAAAAGAGATTTTTCAATTCTGCCTGACCAACTGTAACAAATTGCCAAGTTCAGTCGGGTCCGTAAAATGTTGCTACCAACATTGGTATTGTAAAAAAATAACTTATAAAATTTTATCAGATTTGATAAGCTTATCTTGACGATGGCCCAGTTTTTTAAATGCTACCAATATTGTAAAAAAATAAGTTATAAAATTTATCAGATATAGTATTTATCAGGCAGTCTTTCGATTTTGACCGTTCAAAGGTATCGTTTAACATGAATCTGGCTTCAGCTATGCAAGAGGCTATGATAAAATTGAGTCAAGCTGACCTGAATCTGAAACAGGTTTTATTTGTCATGTCAAAATGAAGACATATCGCTTAGCAGGACCCTTGAAAACGGACAGCAGGCGTAAAAATTCAAACTGGCTAATATAAACATTGTTGCGTAGAGAGAAAATTTTAACAAGAGGTCTCTATAAAATTCATATTGCTGAGAGTTGTCACGACAAATGTAGCAATGGACGCTGTCAAATGTAATTATGCAAATAGTATTAACCATTCGTTGAGTAGCATGACCAATGAAACATGACAAATGAAACGTAATTAGGAAAATAGTATTAACCAAATGGACTACAGATTAAGGAAGGGACAAATAAATAATTATATACAGACAATCAAGTTTCAAGGTCACATGAAACAAGCTTCAAGGTCACACGAAAAAAAAAAAAAAAAAATTTTTTTTTTTTTTTTTTTTTCGTGTGACCTTCAAGCTTGTTTCGTGTGACCTTCAAGCTTGTCTATATTTAATATGGCCAACATAACCATAACCTCATTGTGTCTCGACATTTGCCAGCAACGGTCGTCTAGTCACTATGCCTCGTAATGTATTTTAAGCAAGATGTACGTTTTCATGAAATCAGAATGATATCATGGGTTTTATAGAATATAATAAAATAAATTAAATTAAATATTAGAAATAAAATATATTTTTTATCTGTATTTATACATGCAGACATTTCCGCTTCGCGGAAATGTCTGCATGTTTAAATACAGATAAAAAATATATTTTATTTCATACTCAATTATAGGGTCTCGTAAAGAGTTTCATCTCGCTGATTTCGAGTTTCGGCTTGTCGTATGTCGCAACAGTCTTGCTACAACCTGCACGTTTCCCACGATGCCAAATATCTTATAATTTAGTTCAGTTTGTTTGCCAAGCTCGAAATACGTCGTTCTACCGTTGATCAGATGCACTCAGTGGGCTCTTCACAAGACTTGAAATTTTTGGACACGGGCAGCACCCAATTCAATATTATTTCTGTTAAATGTTTAATTTGGATGCGCCACTAATAAACTCCATTGGGACCTTGATAAGCCAGCTTAAATATCTTTGATCTAAGAGTTTGGTTCGTCAAAGAGCCAATACTAGCTTATAATCGCTCGGCAGCGTCTCTTGGATATAAAAATGATTCCCACCCGCATCTTTGAAAGAACATTCGGACCGGTCCTAACGACCATGAGATAGAGTACCAATATTGTACCTATTCTAATTTGAAGGGATATGGCTTAGCTATAAGATAATTTTGTATCTTGATAAAATATACAGGCTCTATAGATAAATTTAACAAATCTCAGTTTAAAATTTTAATTTTTTCGCTTAAAATTTACATTTTTTTGTGTAAAATTAAAAAATTTTAATGACTAAGCTAGAGATAGAGTACCTATTCTAATTTTTAAGGGATATGGCTTCTCTATAAGATAAATATGTATCTTGGTAAAATATACAGACTCGATAGCTAAATTTAAGAGATCTGAGTTTAAAATTTTAATTCTATATCTTTTCTCTTGAGACATTTGAAACTTACCGGGTTTGGTTTTACGCTTCTACCAAATTTGATTATGCCATTGCACAACAAAGCCAGGCATTCATTTTATGTTTATCAGACCTCTGATAGTCTTTAGCTAAAATTAAAACTTGCCTTTGCAAAGTGGACAACAGCCATGCAAATACGATATAACTGGAGACCAAAAATTAAAGAGCCGTCATGTAGCAATCTAAAAAAATTATGCTGGATTGAAATTATTCAAGCTGCTTATATAAAGTTAATCTAAGCAAGATGACCTTGAAAATATAGCGAGTCAAGTTTCAAGGTCACATGAAAAAAAAAAAAAAAAAAAAAAAAATAATTTTTTTTTTTTTTTTCTTTTTTTTCACAGTTGGTTGGTTGGTTGATAATCTTGTATATATATAATATGGCTAACGTGACTACACTCTCATTGTGTCTCGACGTTTGCCAGCAACGGTCGTCTAGTCACTATGTCTCGTAATGTGTTTTCAGCAAGATGTACATTGAAGGACACTAGAGCGTTACATTTTTCTATAAAAGTCTATGATCTATTCTGATTTCATGAAAACCTGCAGTCATTTGTCAGACAAAAGTCTTGTTTTCAAATCCAATAATGTATAAATATCGCTATCCTATCCTGTTTTAAAGGAAATGGGTTTAGACATCAGGAGCTAGTTTATGCATGACCTTACAGTAGAAGAGATAAATTCCACTCCCACCCACCCTAATAGATATACTATATATATACTATATATATAGACTACAGCGCCATCTACTATAATTGGCTAAAGAAATATAACTTTAGAAGCCAACTGAGAAATATAGCTTTAGAAGCCAACTGAGAAATATAGCTTTAGAAACCAACTGAGAACTATAGCTTTAGCAGCCAACTGAGAAATATAGCTTTAGCAGCCAACTTCATCAACGAGAATGAAACATGTTAATTTTGATCATGTCTATCTTAAATATGGATCGCTTGGCCATTCAAGAAGCCTTCATGAAAATTAAAACCGGCTCCATGACAAAACGTATCAATTAGATGTTTGAACTGAGTCCATAACCTTTTACAGTTTCCCTTTAAAATTTGTCTAAGCTATAGTAGTCTGTTCAAAAGAATCGTTTAAACGTGGATCAGCTATGCAAGAGGTCATGATAAAACTGAGTCCTGTATCTGAAACGGTCAAAACGAAGACCTGGCAATTGAAAACGGGGCATCGCTTAGCAGGAAAAATTTAAAATTTAAACGAGCTGGACCATAAACGTAACCATTGAATTGTAAATGATGGGCCATGCTTAGCAGTAGCAGCCCACATTGTAAAAATAATATTTACGAGATACAATGACAAAGCGACAAATGAAAAGCTTAAAAAGTCCGTGCCAGTCTATAGCATCATTTTAAATGAAACCATTGAGCCATCCAAGAGGCTTTGATAGAATCGGCTTACTGAACAAATCTATAGGTGAAATCTGAAAGACGTAGAGAGTAGCAGCCCATATTGTAAAAATTTAAAATTATAAAATTCAAAAGTGGATATGTAGGAAGGGTTAAGTTTCAAAGTCACATGACCAACAAACTAACTAACCAACAAACTTGAAATGAACCAACCAACC
This sequence comes from Salticus scenicus, assembly GCA_963930645.1. Classification (NCBI taxonomy): domain Eukaryota; kingdom Metazoa; phylum Arthropoda; class Arachnida; order Araneae; family Salticidae; genus Salticus; species Salticus scenicus. Next base: position 22,116,930 of record OZ005661.1, on the reverse strand, counting down.
AACCTTGAAAAAAAAAAAAAAAAAAAAAAAATTTTTTTTTTTTTTTTTTTTTTTTTTTCAGGTGCCACGCCCACCCTTGAAGCTTGTCTATATATAATATGGCTAACGTGACTACACCCTCATTGTGTCTCGACATTTGCCAGCAACGGTCGTCTAGTCACTATGTCTCGTAATGTGTTTTCAGCAAGATGTACATTGATGAACACTAGAGTTAGATTTTTCTATAAAAGCCTATGATCTATTCTGATTTCATGAAAACCTACAGTATTTTGTCATTTGTCAGACAAAAGTCTTGTTTTCAAAGCCAATATTGTATAAATAACGCTATCCCATCCTATTTTAAAGGAAACGGGTTTAGACATCAGGAGCTAGTTTATGCATGACCGTACAGTAGAAGAAATAAATTTCACTCCCACTCACCCTAATAGATATACTATATATATACTATATATAGAGACTGCAGCGCCATCTACAATGATTGGCTAAAGAAATATAGCTTTAGCAGCCAACTTAGAAATATAACTGTAGCAGCCAACTGAGAAATATAACTTTAGAAATATAACTTTAGAAATATAACTGTAGCAGTCAACTGAGAAATATAACTTTAGAAATATAACTGTAGCAGTCAACTGAGAAATATAACTTTAGAAACCAACCAACCAACCTTGAAAAAAAAAAAAAAAAAAAAAATATTTTTTTTTTTTTTTTTTTTTTTTTTTTACAGTTGGTTGGTTGGTTGATATATATTTGTTTCCTCGTTCATCACTTTTCATTTATTAAGATTAGCTTTTCAATTTCATCCTGGCCTTTTCATGTTTTTACCCAAATGCTAAGTTTCAAAAGTCTCGATAAACTTGAAACAGGTGTGTCTTCTCATTTTAAATGAAACATGTCTATCTTAAATGTGGATCGCTTGGCCATCCAAGAGGCCTTCATGAAAATTAAAACCGGCTGGGTGTATCTATGACAAAACGTAGCAATTAGATGTTTGAAATCTGACCTTAAAATTTGTCTAAGCTATAGCAGTCTGTTCAAAAGTATCGTTTAAACGTGGATCAGCTATGCAAGAAGTCATGATAAAACTGAGTCTTGTATCTGAAACAGGTCAAAACGAAGACCTGGCAATTGAAAACGGGGCATCGCTTAGCAGGCAAAATTTAAACGAGCTGGGCTATAAACGTAACCATTGAATTGTAAATGCTGGGCCAGCTTAGCAGTAGCAGCCCATACTGTAAAAATAATATTTACGAGATCTAATGACAAAAGGAATAGCGTAGAAAGACAAATGAAAAGCTTAAAAGTAGCGGCCCTGGGTCCAAATACTAGTCTATGGCATCATTTAAAAAAAAACCTTTTAATATTGAGCCATCCAAGAGGCCTTGATAGAATCGGCTTACTGAACAAATCTATAGGTGAAATCTGAAAGACGTAGAGAGTAGCAGCCCATATTGTAAAAATTTAAAATTATAAAATTCAAAAGTGGATATGTAGAAAGGGTTAAGTTTCAAAGTCACATGACCAACAAACTAACTAACCAACAAACTTGAAATGAACCAACCAACCAACCTTGAAAAAAAAAAAAAAAAAAAAAAAATTTTTTTTTTTTTTTTTTTTTTTTTCAGGTGCCACGCCCACCCTTGAAGCTTGTCTATATATAATATGGCTAACGTGACTACACCCTCATTGTGTCTCGACATTTGCCAGCAATTGTCGTCTCGTCACTATGTCTCGTAATGTGTTTTCAGCAAGATGTACATTGATGAACACTAGAGAGTTAGATTTTTCTATAAAAGTCTATGATCTATTCTGATTTCATGAAAACCTGCAGTCATTTGTCAGACAAAAGTCTTGTTTTCAAAGCCAATAATGTATAAATATCGCTATCCCATCCTGTTTAAAGGAAATGGGTTTAGACATCAGGAGCTAGTTTATGCATGACCGTACAGTAGAAGAAATAAATTCCACTCCCACCCACCCTAATAGATATACTATATATATACTATATATATAGACTGCAGCGCCATCTACAATGATTGGCTAAAGTAATATAGCTTTAGCAGCCAACTTAGAAATATAACTGTAGCAGCCAACTGAGAAATATAACTTTAGAAATATTACTGTAGCAGTCAACTGAGAAATATAACTTTAGAAATATAACTTTAGAAACCAACCAACCAACCTTGAAAAAAAAAAAAAAAAAAAAATTTTTTTTTTTTTTTTTTTTTTTTTCACAGTTGGTTGGTTGGTTGATATATATTTGTTTCCTCGTTCATCACTTTTCATTTATTAAGATTAGCTTTTCAATTTCATCCTGGCCTTTTCATGTTTTTACCCAAATGCTAAGTTTCAAAAGTCTCGATGAAATTGAAACAGGTGTGTCTTCTCATTTTAAGTGAAACATGTCTATCTTAAATGTGGATCGCTAGGCCATTCAAGAGGCCTTCATAAAAATTAAAACCGGCTGGGTGTATCTATGACAAAACGTAGCAATTAGATGTTTGAACTGAGTCCATTATAACCTTTTACAGTATCCCTTTAAAATTTGTCTAAGCTATAGTAGTCTTTCAAAAGTATCGTTTAAACGTGGATCGTCTATACAAGAGGCCATGATAAAATTGAGTTACGCTGAGCGTTGCCTGTATCTGAAACAGGTCAAAACGAAGACCTGGCAATTGAAAACGAGGCATCGCTTAGCAGGCAAAATTTAAACGAGCTGGACCAAAAACGAAACCATTGAACTCTGGGCCATGCTTAGCAGTAGCAGCCCATATTGTAAAAATAATATTTACGAGATCTAATGACAAAACGTAGAAAGACAAATGAAAAGCTTAAAAAGTCCGTGCCAGTCTATAGCATCATTTTAAATGTTAATATTGAGCCATCCAAGAGGCCTTGATAGAACCGGCTGAGTGCTATCTGAAACAGGACAAATTTATAGGTACGCTTGAAATCTGAAAGACGTAGAGAGTAGCAGCCCATATTGTAAAAATTTAAAATTATAAAATTCAAAAGTGGATATGTAGGAAGGGTTAAGTTTCAAAGTCACGTGACCACACCCACTCCTGAAATGAACCAACCAACCAACCTTTAAAAAAAAAAAAAAAAAAAATTTTTTTTTTTTTTTTTTTTTTTTAAGGTTGGTTGGTTGGTTCATTTCAAGAGTGGGTGTGGTCACGTGACTAGTAAATATCATCGGATCAAAAAGTGATATAACAGAGATTAATTTCGGTGCTAAAAAGAAGAACTCAAATTGTCTCTCCCTAAACCAAGTAGTATTTTTTAGCTTGAAATCTTAGCTGACCTGAGTTTGGTTATTGGTAAAAAATATCAGCTGAGCCCAAATGAAATTCTTTTAAACCATATCTGGTAGACGATAATAGTATTAAGAATATGAGTTACATAGTATAGGATAGTTTATTTACACTTCTGAGCCGCATTCTTGAGCCGTATTATGTTATAAGAAATTGGACGTTTATTTTTATAAGTCTGTACTAATTTTTTATAAAATTGGCTAGAATTTAGTCTGAAACCACGCTTCTGAAAGATGAGGCTATTGTAAGGGTTTAGTGTATCGACTCACAAAAATGAACGACTCAATTTTAATGTGTCTTTTATCATTGAACGAATCAATCTATAAATTTAGCCTGGCTTACCAATATTGTAAAATAATAAACCAACCTTGAAAAAAAAAAAAAAAAAATTTTTTTTTTTTTTTTTTTTTTTTTTTTTTTTTTTTTTTCAAGGTGGGTGTGGCTTAGCTTAACTCTATATAAGCAGCTTGAAAAATTTCAATCCAGTATATTTTTTTTAGATTGCTGAGTCTCAGGCTATACCGATGGCGGCTAGGCAAAATTTAAAATGTTATCGCAATATGCTTTATCGAGATGCCGTTCCGTTCTATTGTCCGCTCTGCAGGGGCCAAGTATTAATCTTAGCTAAAGACTATCAGAAACATTGTACTGATAAGCATAACATGAATGCCTGGCTTTGTTGCGTTTGGTGCAATGGTAGTATCAAATTTGGTAGAAGCGAGAAGCGCCTTCATGTAGATCATCTCGTCGATTGCTATAGACAATTCAAGATTCGCGTAGCCAAACCCGTTCCTGAAGAAGATGTCTCCTTTTCAGACGGATCGTACATAGAATTCAGTTTCAAACCTATGTGCGATAAACATGATTTTTTCGAGCATGAACAAATATTTCCAGACGGTAGCCGGGCCTACGATCCCGTCTGGCCGATCGAGTTAGAGAGACCACCCGTTTATTTTGAAGACGAAACGCTGAATTTGGCAGCTGCATGCGTTTTGAAGTATCTCAGAGGCGAAGGAGTATGGTTTCATGGAATGGTTAGGGCTATAGCCTTTAACAGCTTTCTCGAATGCATAGACGCAGACGCTGGTAATACTACCACCCTACCTTTTTCTTGCTGGTGCGACGGCGGAACCGAAAGAGATCCAAAGTTCAGGCAGCATAGGCACATGATCGTGGTGGCTCCTTCCAGAAAACATTTTCTGAATAAGGTGTGGCGTAAAATCAGACCCGAAGAGCGACCTTATGTAGGCTTCAAATGTCTCAAGAGAAAAGACATAGAATCCGTATGGCATTTGGTCAATGCCTTGGGATATCTCAGCAGGCGCCGGTCCAAATGCAGTTTTTCTTTCGACGATTACGCTATGGGTGGGAAAATGAACCATTTTTATATATAAGAGACGCTGCCGAGAGATTACAAGCTAGTATTGGCTACGCTCTTTGACGGACCAAACTCTTAGACCAGAGATATTTCAACTGGGATCCGAAAACGCTCATCAAGGTACCCATGGAGTTTATTAACGGCAAATGGTGCATCAAAATCAAACATTTACCAGAAAACATATTTAATTTGATGTTGCCCGTGTCCAAAGATTTCAAGTCTTGTGAAGAGCCTACTGAGTATTTTTTGCATCTGATCAACGGTAGAAAGATGTATTTCCAGCCCGGTACACAAACTGAAATAGACTATAAGCTGTTTTTTGGCATCGTGCAAGACGAATGGTGGGAGCCTTCTAAATCTCAGCAGGCCATTTTCATGTGCGCGAAACCTTACATGCGGCAATGTAGGGATCTGAAACTCGAAATCGAAGAGATGAAGGCAGACTACGAAATAGAAACGAATAGGTTGGCAGGCAATCTGACATCCAGCGATATGGTAAAAGAAGCGTACAGACGCGAGCTGGAAACCAGCGAAAAGGAAAACGTAGAATTGAAAGCTAGACTGGATGAAAACGTGAAAGCTAGGCTGGATGAAAACGTACGATTGAAAGATAGACTGGAAACCGTTGAAACTGAAAACGTACGATTGAAAGATAGACTGGAAACCGTTGAAAATGAAAACGTACGACTGAGAGTCAGGCTGGACACCCTCGAAGATGAAATCAAACGCTTGTGGGGAATAATATACAATTTACAAACTAAAGAAATTGACAACTTGAAAACTGAAAATGCTAATTTGAAAGCTGAAAATGCTAATTTGAAAGCTGAAAATGCTAATTTGAAAGCTGAAAACGCTAATTTGAAAGCTGAAAACGAAAATTTGAAAGCTGAAAACGCTAATTTGAAAAAGGAAAATGCAGATTTGAAAACTGAAAACGATAAGCTTAAAGATCGAAAACGTAAGCTGAACAGTAAGCCAGGCTAAATTTATAGATTGATTCGTTTAATGATAAAAGACACATTAAAATTGAGTCGTTCATTTTTGTGAGTCGATACACTAAACCCTTACAATAGCCTCATCTTTCAGAAGCGTGGTTTCAGACTAAATTCTAGCCAATTTTATAAAAAATTAGTACAGACTTATAAAAATAAACGTCCAATTTCTTATAACATAATACGGCTCAAGAATGCGGCTCAGAAGTGTAAATAAACTATCCTATACTATGTAACTCATATTCTTAATACTATTATCGTCTACCAGATATGGTTTAAAAGAATTTCATTTGGGCTCAGCTGATATTTTTTACCAATAACCAAACTCAGGTCAGCTAAGATTTCAAGCTAAAAAATACTACTTGGTTTAGGGAGAGACAATTTGAGTTCTTCTTTTTAGCACCGAAATTAATCTCTGTTATATCACTTTTTGATCCGATGATATTTACTAGTCACGTGACCACACCCACTCTTGAAATGAACCAACCAACCAACCTTAAAAAAAAAAAAAAAAAAAAAAATTTTTTTTTTTTTTTTTTTTTAAAGGTTGGTTGGTTGGTTCATTTCAGGAGTGGGTGTGGTCACGTGACTTTGAAACTTAACCCTTCCTACATATCCACTTTTGAATTTTATAATTTTAAATTTTTACAATATGGGCTGCCACTCTCTACGTCTTTCAGATTTCAAGCGTACCTATAAATTTGTCCTGTTTCAGATAGCACTCAGCCGGTTCTATCAAGGCCTCTTGGATGGCTCAATATTAACATTTAAAATGATGCTATAGACTGGCACGGACTTTTTAAGCTTTTCATTTGTCTTTCTACGTTTTGTCATTAGATCTCGTAAATATTATTTTTACAATATGGGCTGCTACTGCTAAGCATGGCCCAGAGTTCAATGGTTTCGTTTTTGGTCCAGCTCGTTTAAATTTTGCCTGCTAAGCGATGCCTCGTTTTTAATTGCCAGGTCTTCGTTTTGACCTGTTTCAGATACAGGCAACGCTCAGCGTAACTCAATTTTATCATGGCCTCTTGTATAGACGATCCACGTTTAAACGATACTTTTGAAAGACTACTATAGCTTAGACAAATTTTAAAGGGATACTGTAAAAGGTTATAATGGACTCAGTTCAAACATCTAATTGCTACGTTTTGTCATAGATACACCCAGCCGGTTTTAATTTTCATGAAGGCCTCTTGAATGGCCTAGCGATCCACATTTAAGATAGACATGTTTCACTTAAAATGAGAAGACACACCTGTTTCAATTTCATCGAGACTTTTGAAACTTAGCATTTGGGTAAAAACATGAAAAGGCCAGGATGAAATTGAAAAGCTAATCTTAATAAATGAAAAGTGATGAACGAGGAAACAAATATATATCAACCAACCAACCAACTGTGAAAAAAAAAAAAAAAATTTTTTTTTTTTTTTTTTTTTCCAAGGTTGGTTGGTTGGTTTCTAAAGTTATATTTCTAAAGTTATATTTCTCAGTTGACTGCTACAGTAATATTTCTAAAGTTATATTTCTCAGTTGGCTGCTACAGTTATATTTCTAAGTTGGCTGCTAAAGCTATATTACTTTAGCCAATCATTGTAGATGGCGCTGCAGTCTATATATATAGTATATATATAGTATATCTATTAGGGTGGGTGGGAGTGGAATTTATTTCTTCTACTGTACGGTCATGCATAAACTAGCTCCTGATGTCTAAACCCATTTCCTTTAAACAGGATGGGATAGCGATATTTATACATTATTGGCTTTGAAAACAAGACTTTTGTCTGACAAATGACTGCAGGTTTTCATGAAATCAGAATAGATCATAGACTTTTATAGAAAAATCTAACTCTCTAGTGTTCATCAATGTACATCTTGCTGAAAACACATTACGAGACATAGTGACGAGACGACCATTGCTGGCAAATGTCGAGACACAATGAGGGTGTAGTCACGTTAGCCATATTATATATAGACAAGCTTCAAGGGTGGGCGTGGCACCTGAAAAAAAAAAAAAAAAAAATTTTTTTTTTTTTTTTTTTCAAGGTTGGTTGGTTGGTTCATTTCAAGTTTGTTGGTTAGTTAGTTTGTTGGTCATGTGACTTTGAAACTTAACCCTTTCTACATATCCACTTTTGAATTTTATAATTTTAAATTTTTACAATATGGGCTGCTACTCTCTACGTCTTTCAGATTTCACCTATAGATTTGTTCAGTAAGCCGATTCTATCAAGGCCTCTTGGATGGCTCAATATTAAAAGGTTTCTTTTAAAATGATGCCATAGACTAGTATTTGGACCCAGGGCCGCTACTTTTAAGCTTTTCATTTGTCTTTCTACGCTATTCCTTTTGTCATTAGATCTCGTAAATATTATTTTTACAGTATGGGCTGCTACTGCTAAGCTGGCCCAGCATTTACAATTCAATGGTTACGTTTATAGCCCAGCTCGTTTAAATTTTGCCTGCTAAGCGATGCCCCGTTTTCAATTGCCAGGTCTTCGTTTTGACCTGTTTCAGATACAGGACTCAGTTTTATCATGACTTCTTGCATAGCTGATCCACGTTTAAACGATACTTTTGAACAGACTACTATAGCTTAGACAAATTTTAAGGTCAGATTTCAAACATCTAATTGCTACGTTTTGTCATAGATACACCCAGCCGGTTTTAATTTTCATGAAGGCCTCTTGGATGGCCAAGCGATCCACATTTAAGATAGACATGTTTCATTTAAAATGAGAAGACACACCTGTTTCAAGTTTATCGAGACTTTTGAAACTTAGCATTTGGGTAAAAACATGAAAAGGCCAGGATGAAATTGAAAAGCTAATCTTAATAAATGAAAAGTGATGAACGAGGAAACAAATATATATCAACCAACCAACCAACTGTAAAAAAAAAAAAAAAAAAAAAAAAAAAAATATTTTTTTTTTTTTTTTTTTTTTTTTTTTTTTCAAGGTTGGTTGGTTGGTTTCTAAAGTTATATTTCTCAGTTGACTGCTACAGTTATATTTCTAAAGTTATATTTCTCAGTTGACTGCTACAGTTATATTTCTAAAGTTATATTTCTAAAGTTATATTTCTCAGTTGGCTGCTACAGTTATATTTCTAAGTTGGCTGCTAAAGCTATATTTCTTTAGCCAATCATTGTAGATGGCGCTGCAGTCTCTATATATAGTATATATATAGTATATCTATTAGGGTGGGTGGGAGTGGAATTTATTTCTTCTACTGTACGGTCATGCATAAACTAGCTCCTGATGTCTAAACCCGTTTCCTTTAAAATAGGATGGGATAGCGTTATTTATACAATATTGGTTTTGAAAACAAGACTTTTGTCTGACAAATGACAAAATACTGTAGGTTTTCATGAAATCAGAATAGATCATAGGCTTTTATAGAAAAATCTAACTCTAGTGTTCATTAATGTACATCTTGCTGAAAACACATTACGAGACATAGTGACTAGACGACCGTTGCTGGCAAATGTCGAGACACAATGAGGGTGTAGTCACGTTAGCCATATTATATATAGACAAGCTTCAAGGGTGGGCGTGGCACCTGAAAAAAAAAAAAAAAAAATTTTTTTTTTTTTTTTTTTTTTTTTTTTTCAAGGTTGGTTGGTTGGTTCATTTCAAGTTTGTTGGTTAGTTAGTTTGTTGGTCATGTGACTTTGAAACTTAACCCTTCCTACATATCCACTTTTGAATTTTATAATTTTAAATTTTTACAATATGGGCTGCTACTCTCTACGTCTTTCAGATTTCACCTATAGATTTGTTCAGTAAGCCGATTCTATCAAAGCCTCTTGGATGGCTCAATGGTTTCATTTAAAATGATGCTATAGACTGGCACGGACTTTTTAAGCTTTTCATTTGTCGCTTTGTCATTGTATCTCGTAAATATTATTTTTACAATGTGGGCTGCTACTGCTAAGCATGGCCCATCATTTACAATTCAATGGTTACGTTTATGGTCCAGCTCGTTTAAATTTTAAATTTTTCCTGCTAAGCGATGCCCCGTTTTCAATTGCCAGGTCTTCGTTTTGACCGTTTCAGATACAGGACTCAGTTTTATCATGACCTCTTGCATAGCTGATCCACGTTTAAACGATTCTTTTGAACAGACTACTATAGCTTAGACAAATTTTAAAGGGAAACTGTAAAAGGTTATGGACTCAGTTCAAACATCTAATTCCTACGTTTTGTCATGGAGCCGGTTTTAATTTTCATGAAGGCTTCTTGAATGGCCAAGCGATCCATATTTAAGATAGACATGATCAAAATTAACATGTTTCATTCTCGTTGATGAAGTTGGCTGCTAAAGCTATATTTCTCAGTTGGCTGCTAAAGCTATAGTTCTCAGTTGGTTTCTAAAGCTATATTTCTCAGTTGGCTTCTAAAGCTATATCTCTCAGTTGGCTTCTAAAGTTATATTTCTTTAGCCAATTATAGTAGATGGCGCTGTAGTCTATATATATAGTATATATATAGTATATCTATTAGGGTGGGTGGGAGTGGAATTTATCTCTTCTACTGTAAGGTCATGCATAAACTAGCTCCTGATGTCTAAACCCATTTCCTTTAAAACAGGATAGGATAGCGATATTTATACATTATTGGATTTGAAAACAAGACTTTTGTCTGACAAATGACTGCAGGTTTTCATGAAATCAGAATAGATCATAGACTTTTATAGAAAAATGTAACGCTCTAGTGTCCTTCAATGTACATCTTGCTGAAAACACATTACGAGACATAGTGACTAGACGACCGTTGCTGGCAAACGTCGAGACACAATGAGAGTGTAGTCACGTTAGCCATATTATATATAGACAAGATTATCAACCAACCAACCAACTGTGAAAAAAAAAAAAAAAAAAAAATTTTTTTTTTTTTTTTTTTCATGTGACCTTGAAACTTGACTCGCTATATTTTCAAGGTCATCTTGCTTAGATTAACTTTATATAAGCAGCTTGAATAATTTCAATCCAGCATAATTTTTTTAGATTGCTACATGACGGCTCTTTAATTTTTGGTCTCCAGTTATATCGTATTTGCATGGCTGTTGTCCACTTTGCAAAGGCAAGTTTTAATTTTAGCTAAAGACTATCAGAGGTCTGATAAACATAAAATGAATGCCTGGCTTTGTTGTGCAATGGCATAATCAAATTTGGTAGAAGCGTAAAACCAAACCCGGTAAGTTTCAAATGTCTCAAGAGAAAAGATATAGAATTAAAATTTTAAACTCAGATCTCTTAAATTTAGCTATCGAGTCTGTATATTTTACCAAGATACATATTTATCTTATAGAGAAGCCATATCCCTTAAAAATTAGAATAGGTACTCTATCTCTAGCTTAGTCATTAAAATTTTTTAATTTTACACAAAAAAATGTAAATTTTAAGCGAAAAAATTAAAATTTTAAACTGAGATTTGTTAAATTTATCTATAGAGCCTGTATATTTTATCAAGATACAAAATTATCTTATAGCTAAGCCATATCCCTTCAAATTAGAATAGGTACAATATTGGTACTCTATCTCATGGTCGTTAGGACCGGTCCGAATGTTCTTTCAAAGATGCGGGTGGGAATCATTTTTATATCCAAGAGACGCTGCCGAGCGATTATAAGCTAGTATTGGCTCTTTGACGAACCAAACTCTTAGATCAGAGATATTTAAGCTGGCTTATCAAGGTCCCAATGGAGTTTATTAGTGGCGCATCCAAATTAAACATTTAACAGAAATAATATTGAATTGGGTGCTGCCCGTGTCCAAAAATTTCAAGTCTTGTGAAGAGCCCACTGAGTGCATCTGATCAACGGTAGAACGACGTATTTCGAGCTTGGCAAACAAACTGAACTAAATTATAAGATATTTGGCATCGTGGGAAACGTGCAGGTTGTAGCAAGACTGTTGCGACATACGACAAGCCGAAACTCGAAATCAGCGAGATGAAACTCTTTACGAGACCCTATAATTGAGTATGAAATAAAATATATTTTTTATCTGTATTTAAACATGCAGACATTTCCGCGAAGCGGAAATGTCTGCATGTATAAATACAGATAAAAAATATATTTTATTTCTAATATTTAATTTAATTTATTTTATTATATTCTATAAAACCCATGATATCATTCTGATTTCATGAAAACGTACATCTTGCTTAAAATACATTACGAGGCATAGTGACTAGACGACCGTTGCTGGCAAATGTCGAGACACAATGAGGTTATGGTTATGTTGGCCATATTAAATATAGACAAGCTTGAAGGTCACACGAAACAAGCTTGAAGGTCACACGAAAAAAAAAAAAAAAAAAAAAATTTTTTTTTTTTTTTTTCGTGTGACCTTGAAGCTTGTTTCATGTGACCTTGAAACTTGATTGTCTGTATATAATTATTTATTTGTCCCTTCCTTAATCTGTAGTCCATTTGGTTAATACTATTTTCCTAATTACGTTTCATTTGTCATGTTTCATTGGTCATGCTACTCAACGAATGGTTAATACTATTTGCATAATTACATTTGACAGCGTCCATTGCTACATTTGTCGTGACAACTCTCAGCAATATGAATTTTATAGAGACCTCTTGTTAAAATTTTCTCTCTACGCAACAATGTTTATATTAGCCAGTTTGAATTTTTACGCCTGCTGTCCGTTTTCAAGGGTCCTGCTAAGCGATATGTCTTCATTTTGACATGACAAATAAAACCTGTTTCAGATTCAGGTCAGCTTGACTCAATTTTATCATAGCCTCTTGCATAGCTGAAGCCAGATTCATGTTAAACGATACCTTTGAACGGTCAAAATCGAAAGACTGCCTGATAAATACTATATCTGATAAATTTTATAACTTATTTTTTTACAATATTGGTAGCATTTAAAAAACTGGGCCATCGTCAAGATAAGCTTATCAAATCTGATAAAATTTTATAAGTTATTTTTTTACAATACCAATGTTGGTAGCAACATTTTACGGACCCGACTGAACTTGGCAATTTGTTACAGTTGGTCAGGCAGAATTGAAAAATCTCTTTTGAAAAGTTTTCCTGGCAATTAGAAAATTCAATTTCCAAGAGTGAAACCCCCGTGAATAGGAATGTCATCTACATTTGACCGTGATAAAATGTCAAAATTAAATTTATCATTAAAATTTACTAAACCTTTCCAACGAAACCCTAAACCTTTTCCCCAGTTTATTATAACTTTTGTCTTTATTCCATTTCATTGAAAATTGAAGCTAGATAACGAACTTACATTTTGACTCAAGATAATATTGAGCTTAAAATTTAAAATTAAATATTACTAAACCTTTCCAACGAAACCCTAAAGGTTTTACCAATTTATTTTTAACTTTTGTATTTCTTCCATTCTATTGTATCTTTTAACCCTCCATTGGCTGATAATATTTTACGCCACGCTATGGTATTGACCTCGATAAAATGTCAACATTAAATTTAACATTAAAATTTACTAAACCTTTCCAACGAAACCCTAAATCTTTTCCCCAATTTATTATAACTTTTGTCTTTATTCCATTTCATTGAAGCCAGATAACGAACTTACATTTTGACTCAAGATAATATTGAGCTTAAAATTTAAAATTAAATATTACTAGACCTTTCCAACGAAACCCTAAATGTTTTACCAATTTATTTTTAACTTTTGTATTTCTTCCATTCTATTGTATCTTTTAACCCTCCATTGGCTGATAATATTTTACGCCACGCTATGGTATCGTTTAACGTGACCCTCTATGGTATCTTTTAAGATGACTCACAATAGATTTTGAACGTTTCTCAGCGCTACGGTATCTGTTAACTCGACTCCCTTGCATTAAATTCAATTTAGCTTGTCGCTCAAACGTGGATCAGCTATGCAAGAGGCCATGATAAAATTGAGTCAGGTGCCATGTTAAAACGAAGACATATCGCTTAGCAAGAACCTTGAAAACGAAGACATATCGCTTAGCACGTAAAAATTTAAAATGGAGATAAAATTGAAACGGGCTGAGGGTTATCTGAAACAGGAGCTGGGCCATAAAACTTTAAATGTAATTTTGAAAATAGAAAGATAAAACGCGTGGACTTTGAAAAATTTCACAGTCAGTTTGAAATGACCAACTTTGAAAAAAAAAAGAAAGGTACGTTAGCAATAGACGAGCCACGCTCAAGGTCACATTAAAAAAAAAAAAAAAAAAAAAAAAAAAATTTTTTTTTTTTTTTTTTTTTTTTTTTCATGGGACTGTCGTACTAAACTAAAATGTGGGTTACGTAATTTATTAATCGTCACTTAAAAACCACTGGGATATATAACTTTCACCCTCATCTATTTTTCTTTTCTTTGAATCCGAGTCTAAATCATTAGAACTTCTCTTATTGTCTACATCCACATCATTCGAATCAATGGTATCGTAACTAATTTCAGTATTTTCCAAATCAAAAGGTTCATAAGGTATCTTTGAATCGTTTAATATCCCTTCCAAATAATCGCCAAACTCATCATCGGTTTTTGTTGACGATTCTACCTCCTTAGTCTTCGTTGAAGGTTTAGCCTCCTTAGCCTTCGTTGAAGGTTGATTATCGATTTCTGTTATGAATCCTATATTAGCTGTTTTAGAAGCCATTAATTTTCTTTCCTGAAATCCGATGAAATCTAAAATACTTCCACTAATACGTAAAAATTTTTGATTATTTTGAGTATTATAGCTGTATCTCGTATTAATTTTTATTTGTAAGATGGCTACAAACGTGTCAGTGAACGTGGGTTCGATCATACTATAAAAGCGATTCGCGACTTCAGTTCCAGTAAATACGCTGGTGTCCAGTATGCATGGTTGAGATCTTAGATCTATTTTATGACCTTTTGCTTTGAATTCGTTTGCACGTTTACCGCATTCATGACAATTCAAAACACCACTACATTCTTGAAAAGAAAATTTAAAATCGTCAGAAATTTGAACTGAGAGATCAGATGTCATCGCACGAGCAATTAAACGTAATGGCTCTGAAGCCATAATATTTAAATTTAATTTGGGATTCAGAACGCCTCTATCCCCATAACGTTTCATAAATTTACAGTATGCAACGACAGCAACTTTAAAATTTGGGCGCTTGGATTCTTCATATTCATAATTCAGCGTCATATAAGATGGATTCTATAACCGTTTGGCGTCGGTGACATAATCTTGAAAAGTCACGTTATTTTTCAAACGAGCCACCCAATCTTTAGATATAAGATTCAAACAGTCTTTGTGCAAAATATTGTCGATACCCTCAGACAATTGCGGTTTTGCCAAAACCTTTGACACGAGATCTAAATAGCTATCCATGCCCTTATATTATAGTTAAATGAATAATGTTAGAAAATGAGATCTGTCAGCTGCTTATATAGGCGCTAACAATCTATCAAGGTCACATTAAAAAAAAAAAAAAAAAAAAAAAAAATTTTTTTTTTTTTTTTTTTTTTTTTTTTTTTTTAATGTGACCTTGACCTTGGGCATGGCTGCATACTAAACATACTCTCACATTATCATTGGATTAATTTTTTATCAACAACTATATGGATTCGATAATCATTGTCTAAGCTCAAGTCCTGTCAAGTTAGACTTTGCATCTTTTAATTGAATATTTTCAGTCTTCAGACTTTTAGCGTTTGATGCTAAGCTGACATTCTCTGCCTTCAGATTGAGATTTTCTGTCTTGAAACGTTTAATGTTTATTTTAAAGCTGCTATTTTCTAACTTCAGTTTGGCATTTTTCGCTTTCAAGGCGTCGTTTTCTTTTTTCAGTCTCACAATTTCGTCGTTTTGTAAATTATAAATTATTTCGTGCAAACGTTTATTGTCTTCGTGCAAACGTCTATTGTCTTCGTGCAAGGCTTCTAGCTTCTTTCTCAAATCTTGCGTCTCTTGTTCGTAAAGAGTTTTCATCTCGCTAATTTCCTTTTTCAGCTCATCACATATCTGCATATAAGGTTTCGCGCACATAAAACAGGCCTGCTGCAACTTGCAGGGCTCCCACCAGTCGTCTTTCACAATGCCAAAAAATAACTTGTAATCGCGTTCAGTTCGATTGCCTGGCTTGAAATACATCTTTTTGCCGTCGATCAGATGTAAGAAGCGTTCGGTGGGTTTGCTCGTAGACTTGAGAGTTTCGGACACGGGCAGCACCATATTCAATATTATTTGTGGCAAATGTTTGATTTTGATGCGCCATTTCCCATCGACAAACGACATAGGGCCTTCTAGCAATCTCTTCGGTTCCCAGACATGATATCTCTGATTGAGAACTCTTATGATACCCCTGTCCCATAGCGTAGCCAAGACCAGCCTGTAGTCTTTAGGAAGCGTCGCTTGGATATAAAAATGGTTCAAATTGCCTGCTTCCAGACAATCGTCGAAAGAAAAATTACACTTGGACCTACGCTTGCTGAGATAGCCAAGAGTATTAACTAAATGCCAGACGGTTTTTATATTTTTACTCAAGATGCATTTGAAACCAGAATAAGGTCGATCTTCGGGCTGGTCCATACGTTTTTCTGAAAATACTTAAGAGATGGAGATACGACTATCATATGTCTATGATGCCTGAATTTAGGATCAGATTCGGTCCCTCCGTCGCACCAACAAGAAAAGGGTAGAGTCCGCGTATTACCGTTGTCTTCGTCCATACGATAGAGAAAACTCTCGTAGGCCGTAGCTCGAACCATCACATGACCAGGTCGCTTTATAAATATTTCAGGACGCATGCAGCTGCCAAATTCAGAGAATGGTCTTGAAAAGAAACAGGCGGTTCCGGTAACTCAATCTCCCAGACAGGCTCGTAGGCCCGGCTACCGACTGGAAAAATTTGATCATGTCCAAAAAAGTCATTATTCTCACACATAGGGTTGAAGTTGAAAGGATATCCATCTGGACATCATCTTCTTCGGGTAAGGGTTTGGCAATCCGAATTTTAAATTGCAAATAACAGTTTATAAGATGATCGGCCGCCAGGTATTTCTTTCGCCGCTGGAATGTGTGCCGTCTCTTGTTGTCAGGACACCAAACACATTTCAGCAAAGGGTCTATGTTGCGCTGTTCATGACAATGCTTTTCATATTTTTTAGGTAAGATCAGGACTTGGCAATGGGGACATTTAAACTCAAATACATCTCTCTTAATAAGATTCCTATACTTTTGCATCGTGTCACGAGCCACCATAATTATATTAGGCTGAGTAAGGAAAAAAGATAATAGTTTATAAATTCATTTGTCAAGGGTATATATAGTCTATGTTCAAGGTCACATGAAAAAAAAAAAAAAAAAAAAAAAATATATATATATATATATATTTTTTTGTGACCTTGAAGCTTGACTCGTGTGACCTTGACGGGTTATATATCTTTCAGGTTTCAAGCGTACATATCAATTTGTCGTGACACCTGTTTCAGGATAGCACTCAGCAGGTTTCAATTTTCATTAGGGTTTCTTGGATGGCCAAGTGATCCACGTTTAAGACGATCAATATTAACAGGTTTCATTTAAAATGAGAAGACCCTAGCATTTGGATTGAATAATGTTTCAGATACACCTGTTTCAATTTTATAGCATCTGGACAAAACTCGAAAAAGGTCAGGATTAAATTGAAAAGCTAATCTTGATACTAATTTCCTAATTACGTTTCAATTTTCATTTGTCATGCTACTCAACGAATGGTTAATACTATTTTCATAATTACATTTAAATTTTCCAGCGTCCATTACTACATTTGTCGTGACAACTCTCAGCAATATAAATTTTTTAGAGACCTCTTGTTAAATTTTTACGGATTCTCTCTACGCAACAATTGTTTCAGGTTTTGATTAGTTTGTTTCGGGATGCACTCAGCTTGACTCATGAAGGCTTTTTGGATGGCCAAGCGATCCATGTTTAAGATCGACACGACGACTGTGCCACGATCAAAATTAACAGGTTTCATTTAAAATGGGAAGATCTAGCATTTGGACACGATTGGATAGAATCCTGTTTCAGATACAGGTTCAAATTTATCATATTTGTCATTACGAGACATAATAACTAGACAACCGTTGCTGACAAATGTTGAGAGACAATGAGAGTGTGGAGGCAAATAGATAATTATATATAGCCAGTCAAACCAACCAACCAACCAACCTTGAAAAAAAAAAAAAAAAAATTTTTTTTTTTTTTTTTTTTTTTTTTCACGGTTGGTTGGTTGGTTGATATATATATCTTTTCCTCGTTCATCAAGATTCGCTTTTCAATTGTCATGACCAAACGATTGGTTACTAAAGTTTTTTTGGATCTCTATCATTGGATCTCGTTAATACTATTTTCATAATTACGTTTAAATTTTGACAATATGAGCTGCTAATCTCTACGCGTTCAGTTTTTCTGGCTCAGCATCTCAATTTAAAAGCTACATTTGTCCCTTTTCAATTTTATCGAGGTTAAATTTTTATGGATAATGTTGGATGTCCCGTTTGCAGGTCCAATTGATAGGATGGCATAGCTGAAGCCGCTTTAAGCGATTCTTTTGAACGGCTTAGACAATTTTCATTTGTCTACTCGTAAAATTTATAAGTTATTTTTTTTACAAATCCAATATTGGTAGGAGATAGATTTAAAAAAAATGGGTCAAACGAGGCTTCCATCGTCAAGATAAGTCATAATGACAAATCTGACATGAGGAAGCCTCGTTTGACCCAAATTTTTTAATTTTTTAATATTTTTAGAGTGATATGTAATTTGGCTGTTCGGACTCATCTATTATATATTCTAGAGTGCCAGGTGTCATGAGATCTTTCATCATAGAGTCTAGTAGTAGCTGATCTGGCATGGGAGAGCATACTATATTATTAAGATCTTCAGGTACCGCTGGGCTTTGAATAGGCCATTCACTATGAAATCCTGGATTTTCAACAAAAGGTATTGAATGTTCAATAGGTGCAGGCTCTGGATTTGCAATAGGTGCAGGCTCTGGTTCTCTAGTTTCAGGCTCTGTATTTGTTGCAGTGTCCTTGAAAGTGAGCTTAGCTTTCTTTAAACGCTTGGGATTCTTTTTGGCCTTACGTTTTACCGATGCAGTTCTCATATCCATTCCAGGTAGATCAGGCCCGTAGGTACGTACGAAGTTGTTTTTAAGGGGATCTGTCAATAATTTCCAGATTTGAGAGTTATATTGTTCTGCATAATTTGTAGTGACCACGGTTATTGTTTTGTCCAACACAACAGGAGGGTTCGTCGGCAAATAGATTTCTGGCTCTTGGGATGGTTCTGGCTCTTGGGATGATTCTGGCTCTTGGGATGGTTCTGGCTCTGAGATTGGAGCTGTTTGAATATATTCAGAGGGTGGCTCGTCATCATCATCCATATGAGGTATCATAGGTGTTGGCACAGATACCTCATACATCCCATCTATTTTCGTGATTCTTTCTACCAACGGATTTTTTACCTTGAAACCCAGCTTCAAGCTTTCCCTCACAACATGTAGACTGAAGAAATTCTTTTGGGTCGTAAATAAAATATAG
This sequence comes from Salticus scenicus, assembly GCA_963930645.1. Lineage (NCBI taxonomy): Eukaryota > Metazoa > Arthropoda > Arachnida > Araneae > Salticidae > Salticus > Salticus scenicus. Next base: position 22,097,711 of record OZ005661.1, on the reverse strand, counting down.
GTAGTGCCAGCAGGTATCTTGTAGCTCGAGCGAGCAATCAATATGAACCTCTCGTAGAAGTGAAGCTTGTCCCCTGAGAAATATCTGCTGTCAGCTCTCACTCGTGTCTCGTTGGGGGGTCTCACATAGAACAGCAATGGTGCGTCCAATGTCTGGATAATATGGGCGCATCCTTGCCCAACGGTTCTCTGTCCAAACGTGAAATGACCTTTCACCAGAAATTGGTTATGGGGGCACTTGAAACCAATTCTCATATCAGCGTTGTCTCTGTTGGCTTCGCTGGGGGGTCTTTTGAATCTGTTCATAACAGTGATCCATTTTATGTCTTGAGGTCTCAGCGGATAGATTGTCTTGGCCTCTCTGCCTATTGCTGGAATCGTATTCAGGATCTTGTCCGTCAGAGTACGTTTTTTAAACGAAATTTTATGATCAGGTGTCAAATGTAGGCAGAACATATGGACTTCTCCCATCATTGTTTGGAAATGAGGATATTTCTTCAGCTTCTTGACAGAAGTCGAAAGAATTTTCGGAAAAGGCTCAGTCATTCCGAAAAGGTTATGAAGAGCGTTAGCCGCTTTAAGTTTCTTCACAGAGCATTGATGCTTATACATGTTAGCAGTTCAAGCTCCGAAGAGAGAATGACTATTCGATCGAATGGCAGAGCTTATATAGTCGATCTGAAGGCAGGATGTTGCATAACTCATTTTCTACGAAAACAGGATAAGATAAGGCTATTTATAGAATTATTGTCGCTGGATATTGCATAACTCGTTTGCAAAACAGGATATTGCATAACTCATTTTCTACGGACACGGAAACAGGATGCGGTAAAGATTTTTATAGACGCTGAAACAAATAAGCATTGCTGGACAATGATAGTGTAGATACTTTAGCATGATATATATAGGTTATCTAGAGTCAATCAACTAATCAACCAACCTTGAAAAAAAAAAAAAAAAAATTTTTTTTTTTTTTTTTTTTTTTTTCAAGGTTGGTTGATTAGTTGATTGACATTAGCTAACATATATATATATCATGCTAAAGTGTCTTTGGTTGATTTTATATTTCTATAATTTTTTTCAAGATAATATTCTTTTGGGACTTTGCCATTTTTCACCAATCTGGAAATTTTTTCAAAATTTATCATTTCGATTTTATAGTTTTTGATTTCAAAATAATATTTTTTTGCCAATCTTGAAATTTTTTTAAGTTGGTTGATAATAGTTTATATATAAATTTATACCTTCAAGATTTCAGTTATAAAAGTATCCATTCAAAATCTTAAGTATCCATTTAAAATCTTAAAGTACAAATCGGTACGCATCCAATATTGGCAATATAATTCTTACAAAAAAAACGGGTCGAACGAAGTGTCAAAGACAGGAATCTGCCATGAGACACTTCGTTCGGCCCGATTTTTTTATAAATCGTTTGGGTTTAAACCCAACTGTAGTATTTTCTAGCCTCTGTATTTATAAGGCTGTAGCATTTTTTATCTCTCAAATTGACGTTCGATTTGACAACGACTATGCCATGCCGTCTTCGAATTCTTGGATCTTCAAAGCCAGCAGTTTTTAATTTAGGCCGTACCACGAAATCTATCTTTGGTGGAGGCTTCCAGGCACGATAAGTTGTTACGTTGGACTCTGGAGATTTTGGTAGCGGGCTTAATAGCTTTGGTACTTTAAAATAAATCATCTCTGACATGGGTATTGAAATTTGAACTGGAACTTGAACAGATTTAGAAGCTGGAACTGGAACTGGAACTTGAACAGATTTAGAAGCTGGAACTGGAACTGGAACTTGAACAGATTTAGAAGCTGGAACTGGAACTGGAACTTGAACAGATTTAGAAGCTGGAACTGGAACTGGAGCTTGAACAGATTTAGAAGCTGGAACTGGAACTGGAACTGGAACAGATTTAGAAGCTGGAACTGGTCTTGGAACTGGAACGAGTTTAGATTTGAAAACTGGAACGGGTTTAGATTTGAAAACTGGAGATGGTCTGGAAACTGGTTTTGGAGTTGGCATGGACATGTCTCGATTATAATTGCATAATAACTCGAGAGAAAGACGAGACGTATTCAAGACATTCCATCCAGGCTTTACGGCATAGTCATAGTCAAATCGCTCGTCGGTCAGAGAGTCGAAAGAAAACATTTCCATTTTGAAAAACAGAGGCTCAGAATGAATAAGCTGAGGCGAGAGGCTCGTATTTATACTCTGGCAAGCGGATGCGTGAGATCTGATAAGCGGTTCTGAGAAACGACATCAGTAATACTATATAAGGCTCGACAGGATGACTTTTTATAGATTAGAGAGGCTTGACGCATCTATAAATAACTTATCACGTCCTGTTTTTGAGGAAACGGTTTACATAATATCCTACCAACACATTTGTTCTAGAAGAATTTTATCAGATCATCTTGAAGGCTACAAGCGACAAACTAATTTTCTAAAAATTTTAACAGATGAGAGATATGACCGTTGCTGGCAAAGATCGAGATAGAATGAGGAGGTGGCAAGTCAGCGATCCTATATATAGAGGAGATAATCAACCAACTGTGAAAAAAAAAAAAAAAAAAAAATCTTTGAAAAAAAAAAAAAAAAATAATTTTTTTTTTTTTTTTTTTTTTCCATAGTTGGTTGGTTGATTATATCCTCTATATATAGGATCGCTGACTTGCCACCTCCTCATTGTGTCTCGACATTTGCCAGCAACGGTCGTCTAGTCACTATGCCTAGTTGAAAAATTGAAAATTTTAACAGATGAGAGATATGACCGTTGCTGGCAAAGATCTAGATAGAATGAGGAGGTGGCACGTCAACGATCCTATATATAGAGAAGATTATCAACCAACCAACCAACTGTGGAAAAAAATTTTTTTTTTTTTTTTTTTTTTTTTTCAAGGTTGGTTGATTAGTTGATTGACTCTAGCCAACCTATATATATATCATGCTAAAGTATTTACACTATCATTGTCCAGCAATTAAACTTAAAAGAAATTTCGAGCTTGGTTAAAAATGGCAAAGTCCAAAAAAAATATTATCTTGAAAAAAATTATAAGAATAAAAAATATAAAATGCCACACCCACTTAAAAAAAAAAAAAAAAAAAATTTTTTTTTTTTTTTTCCACAGTTGGTTGGTTGGTTGAATTCATTCTATATAAATAGCCGACTCTTCTCCAATCAGTCTTCTTCTGTCCCAGTAAATCTATCCATTGTTAGATCCTGCCGGCTTTAGAACGATATGCTATCTCTAGCTTAGCCATGGAACGTTTCTAATTTATGTCTGGCAAATTAACAATACGCTATCTTAGCCTGTTTCTAATCTATTCAAACTTTTTACGATGATTAAGTATCGCGAGTCAAATTTATTTTGGCGTACCTTGAATCGCTACCGAAAAAATGGATGGCTCTAATATAGGTATAGGCTACGTGAGCGATTCGTTCAGGATACAATCGAGGAACGTACTGCTAGAGGATAAGATACGCATTTTTGGCTTGAAACAAATCATGGTACCGCTGTCGGAAAAAGTACGGTTTATTAAAGACATTTTACATAAGAGACATCATTGAGTTTGAAATAAAATATTTTTTTATCTGTATTTAAACATGCAGACATTTCCGCGAAGCGGAAATGTCTGCTTGTTTAAATACAGATAAAAAAATATTTTATGTTATTATATTTTATAAAAACCCATGATCTATTCTGATTTCATGAAAACCTGCAACATCTTGTCATTTGTCAGACAAAAGTCTATAAAAATCTTGTTTTCAAAACCAATATTGTATAAATAACCCATCCTATTTTAAAGAAAACGGGTTTGGGTATCACGGAGCTGGTTTATGCATGACCTTACAGTAGAAGAAATAAATTCCACTCCCACCCACCCTAATAGATATACTATATATATACTATATATATAGACTGCAGCGCCATCTACAATGATTGGATAAAAAAATATAACTTTAGAAACCAACTGTGAAATATTACATATCTAGCTTAGCCCTTAAAAATTTTAAATTTTACACAAAAAATTAAAATTTTAAACGAAAAAATTAAATTTATAAACTCAGATCTCTTAAATTTATCTATAGAATCTGTATATTTTACCAAGATTCATATTTATCTTATAGAGAAGCCATATCCCTTCAAATCGTTACGATATTGGTACTCTATCTCTAGCTTAGCCATTAAAATTTTTAAATTTTACACAAAAAGTTAAAATTTTAAACGAAAATTTTAGACTCAGATCTCTTAAATTTATCTACAGATATTTTATCAAGATACATAATTATCTTATAGAGAAGCCATATCCCTTGAAAATTACAAATTCAAAATATTTTACAGATAACTAGATGACTGTTGTTGGCAGACGTCGAGACAAAATGAGATGTGGGTACGCTAGCCATCCTATATATAGGACGCACGAAAAAAACTAATGTTCAATAAATGAGGTTAGTTCCGTTAAGTTATAGATTCTGCTCCGTCCTTGAAGATGTGTTCAAGGTCACACGAAAAAAAAAAAAAAAAAAAAAAAAAAAATTTTTTTTTTTTTTTTTTTCAAGGTCGTTGAATTTCTTGTGGGCGTGGCTTCATCCCATCTATATATATAGAGAGATAAACTCGCTTACGTATCCAAACCGTCATTGTCCAGTCATGTCTCTGTTGGCTTAGTTATTTTTATCTATACATTTAAATTGATACCATTTTATCTCGTTTTCCAGAGTCTTAAATTTAATTTCTACAATATTGGCTTAATATAGTTTATACGTTTAAATAGTCTTCATGCTATCCTGATAATCTCTTCGATACTAGCTTAAATAGATTTTTTTTATAAATTTAATATCAAAGTCTCAAATTAAACCCGTCCAATATTGGCACTATATCTATCGCAAAAAAATGGGTCGAACGAGGTGTCAAAGACAGAAATTCTGCCATGAGACACCTCGTTCGACCCATTTTTTTACTCTCATTTTAAAGATTAGCATAAGCTCTCTATGGATTGCTCATTAGATAGCCTCCTGATGGTCATCTTCAACGGTCCGGTCATTTGAGATTTGTATAATTCATAATCCTCATATTCAAGCTCAAAAAATTTCCTCACCTGTAGTTGGTATGCGGCAAGGAAGTCTTCGAACTTGGTATGGGACCTTTCAACAAATCGAACACCAATGGCTTTCACGAAGCTGAGCTTCATGTTAGCCTGGTATTTCACCATGGCCGAACCATCGAACATTTCATCAAATTCCTGTTCGCCCATGAACCCTTTCAAATGATGTTTGGCTTCGCTAATCGAGAAGATTCTCGTCTTAGCGAGCCATTTAGGTAAATCGATCTTAGGGTCCATCACGTCTCGGACGGTGAGGCCTGCATATTTTTCGGCAAAATGAAGATCTAGAGGGTGCCTCGAATAAATAGCCAGGTCTTCAGCCCGGACAAACAGGGTGCCATCAGTGGCCATTAAGCATTTAAAGGCAACGCCATAAGCATAATTTTTTACATGGAAAAACATGACTGACAGAGAGCTAATGTATCTAAGCAGCTAGTAGAGAGATCGACTAGCAATTGAAGAGCTCTCGCTGGACACTCGTATATATACCCGGTCTTATCAACAGGATCTGATAGTAATTTTCTAAGAACCGCTTATCAAGAGGAAAGGCTTGCATAATATCCTGTCAATACTTCTGGAAAAATCTTTTTATAGAGATCTGATTATAACCGGGCATCCTGAGCAAAGGCTTACATAATATCCTGTCAACACTTCTCGAAAAATCTTTTTATAGAGATCTGATTGTAATTTTAATCGGAGCCGCTTATCAAGCATCCTGTCAATAGTTTCTCGAAAATCTTTTTATAGAGATCAGATCATAATAACTGGCTTGGCTACACTTAGCCTTTAAAATTTTTAATTTTTACATAAAAAATGTAAATTTTAAACGAAAAAATTAAATTTTTAAACTCAGATCCCTTAAATTTAGCTATCGATATTTTACCAAGATTCATATTTATCTTATAGCTAAGCCATATCCCTTGAAAATTACAATCGGTACGCATTCAATGTTGGCTTGGCTACACTTAGTCTTTAAAAATTTTAAATTTTACATAAAAAATGTAAATTTTAAATGAAAAAAATTAAATTTTAAAATTCAGATTCCTTAAATTTAGCTATCGAGTCAGTATATTTTACCAAGTTTCATATTTATCTTATAGCTAAGCCATATCCCTTGAAAATTTAGAGATCAGATTATAATGACTGCCACACTTAGTCTTTAAAAATTTTAAATTTTACACGAAAAAAATGTAAATTTTAAACGAAAAAATTAAAATTTTAAACTCAGATCCCTTAAATTTAGCTATCGAGTCTGTATATTTTACCAAGTTTCATATTTATCTTATAGCTAAGCCATATCCCTTGAAAATTTAGAAATTAGATTATAATGACCGCCACACTTAGTCTTTAAAAATTTTATATTTTACACAGTAAATTTTAAACGAAACAATTAAATTTTTAAACTCAGATACCTTAAATTTGTCTATAGAGTCTGTATATTTTATCAAGATATAAAATTATCTTATAGCTAAGCCATATCCCTTGAAAATTACAAGTTCAAATCGGTACGCATCCAATGTTGGCACTCTATCTATCGCAAAAAAATGGGCCGAGCGAAGCCTCAATGACTTATGTCATGAGAGGCTTCGCTCGACCCATTTTTTTGCACCTCGTCCTGATCTTAAGACGAGGATTTATAGAAGTAGGGTTTGTTTCCCACCAAAACTTTAATTTTTTTGGGAAAATACCCCAATTCTAGGTCTCCGTACCTCTCTCCGAAGACATAGCTATCCATCGGTACAGATTGCAGGTAAGAGTCCATGGATATTTTCAAATCAGCTATAAAACTCTCCATGGTAGCATTGGAAGAGCTAATGGATGCTATCTTGATACGTATGGGCCTTCTGATGTTGAACGTACACTCTATCGGCGACAAAATCTCGATAGGCCCCTGAAATAAGGATTGAAATTCGCCTGGATGCATATCCAACAGCGTGTTGGCATCTTCCAATCCAAAAATACGTGTCTTGGCTAGAGACGGAGGCAGGCTCAAGCCCTCGGGAGCGATGTCAGTCACTGTAAGATGGCATAAGTTTAAAACGCCAGAAGGATTTTGATAGCCCATGGTGCGAGCTACGTCTGAACCTTTGATAAAAATTTCACCGTCAAAAGTCAAAAAACAAGTAAATTTCACGTTTAACTCTTCAGCTAAAATTTGAAATATCATTTTGGAGCTTTTAGAATATCAAGCAGTCAGAATGAAATGTCTCGTCCAGCAGCCTGTATTTATACTAGCAGCAATCTCTATTTCTATCTAAATTTCTTATCGACATCCTCTGACGCACATCCTCTTACGCACGTCCTGTAGATTATGCAAGATCCCGCTCAAACGACAAATTAATTCTAAAAATAAGTTTATCGCGTCCTGAGGATTACATAATATCCTGTCAACAGCTAGAAGAATTTTATCAGAAGGTCACGTTTTCTAAGAAAGCTTGCTAAAATTAGGTCGCGAATCGGGTATATATACGAGCTGCCTCTAAGAGCCTGCATCATTTTGACTTCTGTTGCATTAAGTCATGCTATTCACAATTGAACATCCACAGCTGGATGCTAAAATCCTATTCGTAGTCTCTGCGGATGGACTTTTGTTCGTCAGGGCCTCTGATGTGGCCAAGCTGATGGGTAAGGGTAGCGCATATGTAAAAAAAACTACCAAGCTAAAGGTGAGGGACCTCGTTTACAAAAGGTTCAGGATACCTGTCTCTTTAGCTAATACCTGGGTGTATCCAATAGAAGAGATTCATTTCGGAGATGCGCTGTCGACCATGGGTTTTGAGGCCATGATGAAATCTGCTAAGATTGACATCTTAGATCCTATAGTGCCAACTGCATGCATCCATAAAGCAGTCAGAATTCGGATCGTGAGGAATTCTGATGTATTCATAGATGAATTCTTAAAGGATTTCATAGAAAGAACCAAGCTGTTCTATGATGGAGACCACGATGATGACCCTCGCCTACACGAAGATAGATTTGAGACTATTTCTTGGACAGACACCCCTCCTTCCAAAATCAAAGTCTTCGTGGGGAATCGATCTCGCTGGTATAAACTGATGCCTTAGAGATTTAAATTGGAGGGGGCAAAAAAATGGGCCGAACGAAGCGTCTCATGGCAGATTTCTGTCATTGACGCTTCGTTCGGCCCATTTTTTTGCGATAGATAGAGTGCCAATATTGGATGTTTATAAATTGAGACTTTGAATGGGGTCTCTGAGATAGATAATATTAATATTTCAATATTGAAACGATACTAATGCCTTTGAATCTGAGATAGCTAATGTCTTTGACTCTGAGATAGAAATTTACAATATTGAATAAGGACATTTTTTAAATGAATGCTGTACCAATATTGAATATATTTTTTTAACGATTCGATAAACAAATAATATATTTAAATGAAATATTTAAATAATAAAATATTTATATAGTCAATCTGAAGGATTGCATAACTCATTTTCTACGAAAACAGGATGAGATAAGGCTTTTTATAGAATAATTTATCGCTGGATATTGCATAACTCATTTGCAACGGACACGGAAACAGGATGCGGTAAAGATATTTATAGACGCTGAAACAAATAAGCATTGCTGGACAATGATAGTGTATATACTTCAGCATGATATATATGTTAGCTAGAGTCAATCAACGAATCAACCAACCTTGAAAAAAAAAAAAAAAAAAAAAATTTTTTTTTTTTTTTTTTTTTTAAGGTTGGTTGATTGGTTGATTGACTCGGATTCATTCTTTATAAATAGCTGTACTCAAACCTTCATTCCTTCATTCTGTCTGAATCTCTTCTAGCATCAACCTTCTACTAAAACGCTCCTAACATTAAGATACTTTAGCATTATTGGTTGATTGGTTAATGTCTTTAAATCTGAGATAGAAATTTACAATATTGAATAAGGGCATTTTTTAAATGAATGCTGTACCAATATTGAATATATTTTTTTAACGATTCGATAAACAAATAATATTTTTTTAACGATTCGATAAACAAATAATATATTTTTTTTAACGATTCGATAAACAAATAAAATATTTAAATAATAAATATTTTATTATTAAAATAAAATATTTAAATAATATATTTAAATTCTAAATATTTTTTTTTCGAACCGAACGTGAACAATTCTGACGGGGTGGAGTTGCTCGAAGAATACTTCTGGCGACTGTACTCTCAATGGTGACGTCAAACTGACTCCAAGTAAACAGTTGCTATCTTTTATTTTCTATTTCGTTTAATACTAAGACTACATGTTAACTGACCCGTCCGGCGTTGTCCGGGACTATGATAATAACCTTAAATGAACACTAAATTTGTATAATTTTAAATCCTAAACTCGATTTTGTTTGAATTTCTATTTTTAAATAAAAGCATCGCGAAAAAGATAATCAGATGTAACAAAAAAATTACCTTGAACCGAACGAAACTCTGCCTCGTGACCCCGGTGCCTGCGGCAGCGCATACGCCGGCCGCTAATAACATAAAAAAATTGTCAAAAATTAATCTGGAACCAAACGAACCCGACCGGCGTTGCCCGGGCCCATGATAATAACCTTAAATGAACCTTAAATTAGTATGATTTTATATATTTAACTCGATTATGTTTGAATTTCTATTTTTAAATAAAAGCATAGCATCACACAAAAAAAAAAAAAAAAAAAAAAAAAATAATAATAATAATAAAATAAAATAAATAAATAAATAAAAATCAGCTGTAACAAAAAAAATTACCTCGAACCCAACGAAACTCAGCCTTGTGACCCCGGTACCTGCGGCAGCGCATACACGGACAGCTAATAACACGAAAAAATTCCCAAAAATTAACCTGGAACCAAATGAACCCGACCGACGTTGCCCGGGCCCATGATAATAACCTTATATGAACTTTAAATTTGTATAATTTAACTCTATTTTGTTTGAATTTCTATTTTTAAATGAAAGCATCGCGAAACAAATAATCATATGTTACAAAAAAATTACCTCAAACCGAACGAAACTCAGGCTCGTGACCCCGGTGCATGCGGCAGCGTATATGCGGGTCGCTAATAACATGAAAAAATGTTAAAAAATTAATCTTGAACCGAACGAACCCCTGAATCGTGTTTCCGCCGCCTGTGGCTTCGGCACCGTATAGCAGGCATGCTACGCACGCGCAAAATTCACATTCCTCCACCAGGGGGCGCAGTATGTTGTATACGAACATCACCAATCACCTTGAACTTCCAAGACCTTTCAAATAAGGTGTCACATGGTGGTGTCAACTGCAAAATCCTTTAGTTGCACTTTCTCCCGCCAGGGGGCACAATATGTTCAGTACGAACATCACCAACGGTCAGGAAATACCAAGACCTTTAAAATAAGATATAACATGATAGGGTCTAATACAAAACCACCTAGTTCCATTTTTCACCAACAGGGGTCGCACTATATTGTATACAAACATCCCCAATCGACATGAAATTTCAAGACCTTTAAAATGAGGTGCTACATGTGTGGGTCTAGAACGGATTTCCCTCTCAAACTAATTTCCCCCCTTTCCCCCCCTCCAAATCTACTTTCCCCCTTTAACATCGAAAATTCCAAATTCGCAGAAAGTGATTTTTTAGTATTCGACTCTAGTCCCCATATGTAAAATTTCTTCACCGTGAAGTAATTTGGAGCTTAGTTAAGCTCGTAAACGTGTTTTTAACCCGTCCCCCCCCCCCCGGGGAAACCGTTCGACTTTTTTTATTTTTCTCTTTTCATAGCACATCTACAGACCAAGACCTTTCTTTAGACACCTCAACCAAATTTTTGCATCAAGTAGTTCTTTCAATATAGTGGAGACAGACAAAAACATGTTTCAAATTAATATATAGATTTTTTTTTTTTCAAATAATTGATTTACACCAAACGCAGGAAAATCTTGAAAAAATATTGAAAAAATTGAATGTAAAGTTGATTGTGCACGCATAACTTTCCTCAAACTCAACGAATTCAAGCAGTTAATAGCTCAAAAGAAAGAACTTGATCCACTGAGTGTTCTTAGACTTGTGTCAACAGCCTACGTTAATTAGAACTCTAGTTATAGAGGTTTGAGTGAAGGAAAATCTTGAAAAAATTGAATGTAAATTTGATTCTGCACGCATAACTTTCCTCAAACTCAACGAATTTAAGCAGTTAATAGCTCAAAAGAAAGAACTTGATCCACTGAGTGTTCTTAGACTTGTGTCAACAGCCTACGTTAATTAGAACTCTAGTTATAGAGGTTTGAGTGAAGGAAAATCTTGAAAAAATTGAATGTAAATTTGATTCTGCACGCATAACTTTCCTCAAACTCAACGAATTTAAGCAGTTAATAGCTCAAAAGAAAGAACTTGATTCACTGAGTGTTCTTAGACTTGTGTTAACAGCCTACGTTAATTAGAACTCTAGTTATAGAGGTTTGAGTGAAGGAAAATCTTGAAAAAATTGAATGTAAACTTGATTCTGCACGCATAACTTTCCTCAAACTCAACGAATTTAAGCAGTTAATAGCTCAAAAGAATGAACTTGATCCACTGAGTGTTCTTAGACTTGTGTCAACAGTCTACGTTAATTAGAACTCTAGTTATAGAGGTTTGAGTGAAGGAAAATCTTGAAAAAATTGATTGTAAATTTGATTGTGCACGCATAACTTTCCTCAAACTAAACGAATTTAAGCAGTTAATAGCTCAAAAGGAAGAACTTTATCCACTAAGTGTTCTGAGAGTGAAACGATCAAGATCCATTCATTAGAAGAGGAGCTATGAGAATTCCAATTGCTTGAGTGAATGTGTCCCATAAGAAATGTACAGGGAAGAATCGCGTTTGAGTATAACTTGAGTAAGGTGGGAGTTGAGTAAATTTCAATGATTGATGACATATCTGTGTCTAAATACCTTTCATTTTAAAGAAAAAATGAAGGAAATTGGCCGGATAGAACGGCCAGACGGACTGACTTTAGTTTTCATAAATTTTTTTAATATATAAGATAATACTTGGAAATATCTGTTGTTATTATGTAAATGCACAACACAGACACACCCTTACACATATTTCCTTTATTATATATATATATATAATAAGACAGGTGACACGCAAGCGCGCCCCATCATCGACTGACCCAGATACGAGGGTATCCATGCAGTCCATATATATATATATAATAAAGGAAATGTAAAAAAAAAAAAAAAAAAAAAAAATAAAGGAAATGTAAAAAAAAAAAACAGCCTCATTATATTTCCGTTTTAGAAGAAAAAACAAAAACTGATTATTTTGATAGTATCAAAATTAAATACGTAAATAGCTTTTTTTTTTTTTTTTTTTCCCGTTAAGTATAATATTATATTATCTTCATATTTTCAATTGCTTTTACCCTTTGAAGTAATTCGTTTATTCAGTTCAAATTCCATTTATTATGCTTTGTAAAATATTGTTTCCGATTTTAAAAGAATAATTTCGGAAACTCTTTGATAAGAGAGAGATATCTCTTTTCTTTTTCAAGAATTAAAAAAAGTCTACATTAAATTCATTTAAAATTTTAAATATTAAAAAATAAAATGAAAAATTTCCAGCATGTTTATTTGTACAGCTATTAGAAAAATTAATTAACGATCTAATATGCAGAATTAAATAGTTTAATTAATAACTATAAATGTTATTCATCTTTAATATTTTATTTGATTAGTACTGCTTAAATAACATGGTGCATTAAAAAAAAAAAAAAAAAATAGAAGAAGAAAATGAAAAAGAAGAAATGTAATGTAATTTAATATGTTTGTTTAAAAATATATCCATACATAAATATATATATATATATATATATATTAATAAAAAATATTGAAACTTGGAATATATGCTGATATAATTTAAATGCACAAATATATATATATATATATATATATATATATAATAAATCTTGTAAATTAGTAAAAGTAAAACTTGAAACAGAGTATCTATAAACCATTGCGCAAATGTAGTAAAATGAAATATAAAACGAAAATAAATAAACTGACAATAAATGAAAAGTAATCTCAAAACACATGAGTGTCTCATAGATCTATCATCTCCATGTATACAGATCTATCATGCACACATTATCGAGCAAAAATGTTTGATGCCGAGAAAAGGTTAGCCATTAGAAAGTATTGAGAAAAAGAAAAATGAAAAATGAATTTGAAACCCTATCTGGAGTTTCTCATTCCCTTTTCGTAAATAAAGTATTCATAAATTTTATTAACTGAATTATCCGTGCGTATTCCTGTCTGTAATTTACTCGAAGAAAGACAGCCATTAGAGTGACTTTTACCGAGAAAAAATGAATCACATTTTCAACTCCATGATCAATCTATGTCTTATTACTATATCTATGGAAGGCTTTCTCAGGAGAACCCCTCCACGTAGGGAATAGGAAATGGGAAGCTTCTGAAGAAACGTGCGATTTTTAGCCAAAAACATTATTATTAGGCCCCCGACTTCTCATAGATGAGAGCAAAAATATATAGCAAACAAATTCAAGATTCAAATTGAATTAACACAAATCATTAAAATAAGCAATTAAATTCATATATAAAGAACAATATTAAATATAAAAATCCAAAAATATAAAAATCCAAAAATATAAATATATATATAAGGACAAATTTATATGACAATTAGATTGAAAGATACTGAAAAACCCCTCACCAGAAAGAGAGAACCCTTTTCGGCTGGTAGGTTCTTAAATGTCGCCCGAGATGAAGAAAAAAACCTTAAGTTGTGTTATATTCAGGAAGATTGAAATGTTTATCTAGTAGAAAAAAATGATGGCGGTTGACAGTTAAAATATTTTTCAAGGTTTTCAAGAGCTATATTCAGATCTAAATGATTACTGGAAATCAGTTTATATCTGCTAATTTGGGAAAACATAATATTTTTTAAAACTTATGAATATTACAGCAAACCAATTCGTCAGATTACAAACTTTAAAGAAAAAATCTTTAAAGCATTTTATCATAAATACCAATTAACCAGTTTTTAGCTTTTTTTTTTTTTTTTTTTTTAATTTACTATATATATATATATATATATATATATATAATAAAAAGAAATGCAGTGAAAAAGAACATCATTCCATTTTCGTTTTTAAAGAACATAAAAGCTAATTATTTTTAAAATATGAAAATTAAATACGTAAATAACTTTTTTTCCAATAAATACAATAATATTCTATTTTCATATTTTCAATTGCTTCTTCTTTTTCAAGTAATTTGTTTATTCAAATCAAATTCCATTTTTTATGCTTTAGATAATACTGTTTCGGAATTTAAAAGAATAGTTTCGGAAACTCTTTATCAGCATATTTTATGACTGTACAGTTTTTTTTTTTTTTTTTTTTTTGTTTGTTTGTTTGTTTCTCGTAAATAAGATAAACATGTTATTCATTTTTAATGCATGTATTTTTTTTTCCAATTATTATTATTGTTATTATTATTTTGTTCACTTGTTTTCTGTATTTTATTTTGCAAATGTAGTTTACATCCTCAACTGTAAATATTTCATAGTTGAGAAAAGTATATCAAAGCAAAAATCTGTTAAATATGTACACTCATATTTGTGAAAATTGCAACATCAAGAAGGATTGCGAATATACGAGTAAGAATTATATTTATTGGGCACATACATTATAGTAGGAAGAACAATTGATTCAATTTTCAGGAAGTTTTGAGTAATATATCCTGAGAAAACAGTATATAAAGCAGCGACCTCTAGGAGAAATGATTACAGTTATCTGCCGAGGCATTAAAACGAATAGCAATTGGATGACATATTCCGGTACAGCATTTCATGAAACTTCAACAGGATGTCACTGTTCATAGACCGTAGTTGTTGGGGAGTGGTGGCGGACTACTCCCTTTTCAACGATTAAACAGTCATTTTCATTGGTGCGAGATCAGGAGAACACGCTGGGCGGAGCAACGTTGGAACACATTTTGTATCAAGGAATGTCCAGACAATATCGACAACTTACGCTCGGGCATTAGCCTGCTTAAATATTGCGCTACGGAGGCCTGGAATATAGAGAGGAGGTGCGGGCGTTACCTCACCAGAAATTTAATGACCGCTTTTCAGAGTGCCTGGAAAGCGAACAAGAAGTTATCGAGACGTGTATCCAACGGTATCCCATACCAGCACTGCAGCTACCAATGACTATGTCGACTATGTCGACTGCTGGGACTATGTCGAATTCCAGATTGCAATGTGTATTATTCACAATGCCGTTAAATACGGATAAAGCAATCCTGTTGCTGTAAACATGATTGTGATTTGTCTGCTAGGCGAATTTACGCCCTTCCTGCGCCCAGGTTTGTCGTTGATCACATATTATAGGTGCCTATATCAGGGATGCAGTTTTGAGGGTAATCAAAATTGTGGTATCCGCATACTGAGTCACCACCTGAAGTCATATTATGTGATACCATTGGATGCACCTCTCGATCACCTATTGTTTTCATTCCCGCCACTCTGAATACCAGCCATTACATTTCTGTCGAGTTAAGGTCGTCGCTCTGCCCTATATTCAAGGCCTCCGAAACGCAATACTTCAGCAGGACAATGCACGACTGCAAGTTGTCCGTATTGGCCTAACCTTCCTTGATTCATAATGTGTTCAACGGTTGCTCTGGCCAGCGCGCTCTAGTGATCTCGCACGAAAATGACTATTTAATCGTTGAAAGGCTACTCCCCCCCCCCATCAGCACTCACCAATAACTACAATTGATGAATTCTGACATGGTGTTGGAGCTTCATGAATTGCTCTACCCGCACATGTCATCCAATCGTTGTTTGATTCAATGCCTATGCAGATACGTGCTGTCATTTCTCACAGAAGTCGCTGTTTTACGTATTTTTTTCTCAGTACATAATATTCCAAATTACCTGACATTTTAATCAATTGTTCTTCCTACTATAATATGTGTGCACAATAAATACCATACTGATATCCCTATTCTTTCTTGATTTTGCCATTTTGACAAACATGAGTGTATATATAGATGTTTAAAAATATTTTCATAAAGAATGCTTATTTGTTTAATTTAAATAAAACAATAACAATATAGATAACATTAGGCATTTAATTAAAATATTTATGTCAATACAAAACATCCATAACAATAATTGTGGTCGAATATGAAGGAAATAAAATGCATCCAAACAAGATTTACGTTCGTGCCAGTCATGTAGACCAATTAACTAAACTATTACGACAGATGTCAATTTCCCAATAGAAATAAACCAATACATAGAAAAGGAGATCTAAAAATATGTTTATGTAATAAATTTAAATATCATCATTTGAGCTGTTTCATTGAGACATGTTTTTACACTTAACATTGGCATACTGATTCAGTCCACCTATCAATTTCTCTCCGTTAATTAACTAATATACAGGGTGTCTCAAAAACATTGAAATACGGTTACGTTCTTACCTATTAGACATATGTGGGCAATGTAAATTACAAAATTGTTCAAAATAATTTAGGAAATAAGACACCGTTCATAAACATTTCTTCTCGTTAATTTTCAAAAAAGTTACATATTTTAAATTTTTATACGACCCCTAGACAAACATGGTTCATTAGAAAGTTTTTATTTTTTATGTAACATTTTCATTACAGAAAACCGCAAAACTCTAACATTAGAATTATAAGTGACTTTTACATAATCAAAATTTGAAGACTGAGGACTATTTTAAAACTGAAATTTAAATCTGCAACGTACTAGAAAAAGATAATGCACATGATAACATTTACATTAAAAATACTTCTGCGTGTTTAGGACGAAATCATGATCCAGCTAGGAGTTTTAATCTTTACTTTATTTTGGATTAAGACACATTATATTATATGTACATGTATATATATATATATATATATATATATATATATATACGTATTAATTTAAATTAAATTATGATATAGAAAATGACAGTGGAGAGTACAAAGAACAGAAACAATAAAAATTCGAACAGTGTTAATCAATGCAAAGGAAAATCACATTTCCGTTGTGAAAAAATGCCAAGTACACTAATGCCTCAGTAATGAAAGAAACTGTTTTAATGATTTCCATATAGACGCATGAAATGCTGTTGTTTTTTGTAACATTTTAAAGCTTTGTATTCGTATAATAAATTTGTTTTTTCACTTTCAGTGCATTTTCATTGTAGTCTACCACAGACCCATTGACTGCAAATGTCCTTGATCAAGGACACTCTCTAACAAAAACAAAATATCGTTAAAAAATATTTTCAGGTGTTTTTAGCTTATTGGACGTATTATTAACAATGTGTGAAATTTTCATAATTTATATTTCATTTTTAAAATGTTGGTAGCAAAAGGGTTAATAAACAAACGGAAAACGCTAATTTTAGAACTATTCGAGTCAAAAATTCAATACAAGCTGTATTGTCCTTATCAGCAGGTGGGGATACTGTAATTAAAAAAAAATATGTAATCCTAACAGGTTTCAGAAAATATGTCAAGATATCAAACTCCATTTTGTTATACAGATTTTCTTTTTTTTTTTTTTTTTTTTTTTAGTAATTAAATACTTAAGCTTGAAATTATAACAAGAAAAATATGATTTCTTTAACTTAACAATATCAAGCCTTTTAAATTTGAAAATAATCATTTCAGTAACAAGAGAAAAAAAAGTGCAGCAGAAGTTTTATCTTTAATTTTTGAAACTGAAATTATAAATTATTAAAGTGATATGCTAGTAAAAACATACCAGTATCTGTTTGAGAAGAAAAAAGTAAAAACTCACCACCTGCAGAAGTCGAAGTTTCAGCGCTCATTATAATTTGAGCTAGAAAAACTTTATAAAAATTAAAATTCATAATGTTTATCCTTTGTTCAAGGATGCCCTGTTTTGATTTTTCCAAAGTTAACAAGCCCAAGCTACAGTGGATAGGTTATTATAAGGGAATACTAATAGGGGTCTCTACTCTCTGCCCAGAAATATTTATCTGCTGTCTCTCCCTATAAACAGAAGTGTTCGGGTCCTTCAGTACCTGCTTCCAAGGTCACCCTCCGTGCGGAGCGTATGAAAACGACAAATTCAGACTCTTTTTCATTCTTATGTAACACTCAGAAATTGAAGCTATATGTAAAAACTGCAAAAAAATCTAAAGTTTCTTATCCATGTACACCCTAATTATTAACAGGGGGATTAACAGGGAGGAGGGGCCGCTCACCACTCCAGTAGTGGTGTCGAGCGATTCTAGCTATGCTAGTCCCCTCCTCCGGAACGTTTATTTAAAAACTTAAAAAGAAAAAAAAATACAAGGGCCGCTGTAGACAGGTCTCCCAAGCGACAAACAGCGGCGGTAAATAAGTCATATTTGAATTTAATACTCAACTCATCACGAAAAGGGGCACCAATGCAGAGCAGAGATTGGTTAAGGTAGTGCCGGGCATAACCCTTCGCGACAAGGGGCACTTGGTCAGGATGCTGTTGAACTGCAGGCAAAGATTTACTGAAATTGCTTATGGTAAAATTGTGATATGTGCATTGAGCCAGTAGTAATTGAAAATCAGTAGAGGAGTAGAAACATAAGCAGTATTTAATTCACTTAGTCTATTAAGTTTGAAATTTCCTTAAGAAGAGAAAAAAAATAGCTTTTGAATTAAAGAGGGTCTTGTAATTATGTTCTCTAACCAGTTGGGAGGTTTAGTAGGAGGTTTCCTTAAGTGATAAGAAGAGGTAAGCGGACAACTATAATAATAATGCGATGCAGTTCCTTCCTGACCACAAGAAAACAGAGGCGGTGAAACTTGTTAAGGTAAAAGGGGAAAGGTCCGTGACCCGTGAGGAAGGCTGTAATTTGAGGGGAGAGAGACATAGAATTTAAAGAGACCGTTGAAACCAGATTAAAGGTATGCCTCCCTTTTTCAGAATAGTCCCAAAGATTTTGCCAGTTTTGTTTGAGAGATGTTTTTAGAGTTTGTTATATATGATGGTGGGGCTGGGAGAGAGTATTGAATATTGAGATTTTCTGTTGCCTTTTTGGCCAGTTGGTCTGCCATTTCATTGCCAACGACACCCCTGTGGGCAGAAACGTGTGCCAGGGTTAAATTATTTTTTAAAAGGGAAATTTTGGATTTTATTTCTAGAATTAAGTGATGTCTACACCTGTAGCGGGCAATGGCCTGCAGACCCGAGAGACTGTCACTGTAAATATTGATTTTGGGAAACTTATGATTATTTTCTTCCATCCAGATAAGCACCTTTAAAATGGCGAAGAGTTCCGTCTGAAAGACGGAGTTGTAGTTCTCGAGTCTGCACCACCACTGAAAAATGGGGTCATTGTTGTTAAGCATGTAAAATGCGGCTACGACACCCTGTTCAGTTATTGAGCCGTCAGTGAAAACAGGTCAGTGCCACAGGAGCAGATGGAGAGAAGCTATTAATGTTGCAATTTATAACTGAAGCCGCAGCATCCTTGGCAGGGTGGATTTTCCAGCTGAAAGAAAGTGGTTGAATAGTTGTGTTGGGGAAAAGGGAAGATGCTAGATCAGAATTTTGAAGCTGGAGTATATTAGATTTTTGATAATTATAAAGAAGTTTCAAATGGGCATGGGGGATTCATGTGATAACAGTCAAGGTGTCAGTAGAAAAGGTTCTGTAGCCAATAGAAATTTGTAAAACGAAAGGTATTTGAACGGAATTTAATTTTTTTTCCTTTCCTCAGTCAGGTGACTTCCCCAGATGCCCGCACCATTGGTTATTTTTCTGTCGACTATGGTATTGTACCAAATTTTGAGGAATGAGGTGGAGATTC
Source organism: Salticus scenicus (assembly GCA_963930645.1). Lineage (NCBI taxonomy): Eukaryota > Metazoa > Arthropoda > Arachnida > Araneae > Salticidae > Salticus > Salticus scenicus. The sequence goes on along the minus strand of OZ005661.1, from coordinate 22,077,761 downwards.
CCACCCCTTCCCACCATTTTTGCTGCATTATGAAAATGCACCTTTGTCTTGACCCTGAGTTCTTTTATATGAGCAGTCCAGGTAAGGCCCCTGTCCTGTGTAAAACCCAAGAGTTTTAGCTTTTCCACATGTTTCACACTGACAACATTGATCCGCATCACAGGGGAGCTTCTGAGGGAGATGGGGAAATTAAATGTCAGTGCCTCGGTTTTTGAATTTGTTAAGGCGAGGTCTAGGTCTAGGTCTAACGAAATTTGATTAAAAAGAGGGAGAGCTCCTCTGGCCTGCTCCTCCAGGTCTTTCCTCGTTGGACCCGAGAGAATCACCGAAAAGTCATCAGCATAGGCACATGTTTCAAAGCCCTCAGAGTTCATTCTGGTTAAAATTTTACTGGCGATGATATTCCAATGAATATGGCCGAGACATGAACCCTGAGGACAACCCTTTGTTTCAGGCAGCTTTGTTGAGCGAGTGCCCCAGTTGACAATAATTTTCCGTTTTGAAAGATAAGAGCTGATAACTCCTGCCAAATTCCCCGGGCAGTTGAGTTCTTCTAGTGCTGTGAAAATGTGAGGTCATTCCAAATTATCAAATGCTCCCTTGATATCTAGAGAGACCAAGGTGATGTAGATTCTTAATTGTTTGTTAAGGGCGCAGGAGCCCATAATATGTTGCAATGCTCTTTCACATGATCTGCCCTCTCTGAAGCCGAAGAAGATATGGATGAAGAAGGGTTTTTGATTCTATCCAGGCTCCGATCCCCATAGCAGAAGTCATTATAAAATTTAGAACTCTCCATCTGAGTCTCTAGCGCTGCCAGATACGACCTTTCACACAAGTCCCTCGATGTTCGATATGCCAGAGTCTGGATAATTCATCCTCACAGTGTAATTCAGATCAATACTGTTCCCACTGTGCTCAGAAGCACAAAATGAAAACTGCGAGGAACAACCGAATTGTATAAATTGTGCGAGTGTGAACACACTAAAGGCTAACAAAAGAGTGCGCCCATTAAATACAAAACACCCAGCTTACTCACCTTCCTGCCCAGTTCTTATGGAAACTTACAGAAACCGCAGAGAGGATCTTGATAAGAAATTTCAACTAACAGCTAATGATCCTCAGCAAGAACCTGGACAAACAGGAGACAATGAAAGACCTAAGCGGCAGATCTCGAACAGTACAACACAGCAATATCAAACCGAAACTAACAGCCAAAAGAATAAAGAAAAACCCTGGACATATCCTTGGCAATACAACCCATACAATCCCTTCTTGATCCAACCCCAAAGTGCAGTTCATCAATATACCACGCACCCTCAACAAAATTATTACTATGAAGGTAATCAGAGATTCTTCAAGACCACGGTACCACATAATTACTATCTCCAGAGCCAGTAGGTAATATTACAAATCTTATTTTCATTCTTTATATCCTACTTCATTAATTTTACTTTATTCTATTTTTTTTAATTTTTTTCTTTTAAATTTTTAATTTCAAATGACACCCTAGATATTAGGAAATGTAATGTCTCATTATTCTTATCCACAGTAATGTATCATTTTTATTATAACAAATCATATAAAGAAAATAAGTAAGTGCGTCACATGGGAAAAATGGAGTTTTTCGAACAAGGAAGAAAAAGTTGAGTGCTTTTAATTTATTTTCTATAAATTTTTAAATTTAACGATAACTGAACATTTCAGTTGTTTATTTTCACGAGGAAGAGTGTACTTATCATGAATTTCCTCAACATGTGTAATTCTAAATATTTCATCCCGTATTTATGTTATTTAATATATTTGGGGTGCGCTGACACCCCATGCCCGTCCCCATGTTACGTTTCACGGTGCCCGTTCTGACGGGGTTTATCATACATTTCATTATTATAAAAACAGAATGCAGACTAAGACGTAAGATCAAGAAAGTAAGATAACAGAGTTCAATCTACTATTAAAATTATCTAAATTAGTTTTAGGAACAGTTTTATTTGGCATATATTTCTGTTCAGACACTCCCATTCTATTATAATGCTTACTTTTTCAAAAATAAATAAATAAATAAAACATCAAGGCCATTATTAATCTTTCTTGAAACTTTTCAGTCTTAATCAATCATTTTTATTAGAAGCCCTGTACAAACTTTAAAACACGAAAATTAAGTTACCTGCAGGTTTTTTTTTTTTTTTTTTTTTTTTTTTTTTTTTAGATATTCTGATAATAAATTGAAATACAGATCAAGCAATAAAATTTGATTTTTGTATTTTGAGTATCTCAAAACGTGATACTATACAAAAAAAAAAGGAAGTTGAAAATTGAAATTTAATAAATACCTTGTTTAGAGTATTGGTATTAGAAATAAATATACCTTCCTGAGCGGTAATCGTTCACAATGCAGAAAGCAGCAAAGCATGTTCGTCAATTACATTCAATAGAGAAGAACGTTTAGCTTAATTTTGAGTAGTCCTGTATATTGACCGTAAAGTATATGCACATGATAATGGGTACTTAACTTTAGTCCTTTTTGAAAAACGCATGACGCAAAATTAAATGCAATTCCAGCAATTTTCAAGTATAACCCAAATATATCAAATTATTTTTGATATCTCTGTAAACAAAATGATGAATGATTTCCATACCACAATCTACACAAAACATGCATTTATGCATATAAAAAAATGCATTCATCCAGTTTTGTTCACGGCAGCTTATAGATGTTACATTGTACTAACCAAAAATTCCCCTCAATAGATGTGTACATGAATTATCTTAGATGTCCCTGTATACAAACTATTACGTTGATCTCAAAGAAAAAAAAATAGTGTAGCACCCCTACATAATATATATTTAACATACTGAATTTGAATGTCTTGCTTTTATTTATTTTTGAGAAATGCTGATAAAAGGAACATTCACAGACACACACAGTCACATACACACACCGACCAACCGCTAAAAGTATGACTTTCGGATTCAGGGGACCACAAAACGTGTAAATATAACAAAACCTCACTTTAAAATTTTATAAATCATTTTTATCAGTAAATTACATTTATCAATATGCGAATCCTACAAAAAAAAAAAAAAAAAAGAAAAAAAAAAAAAAAAGAACAAAACAACTGGAAGTATAAAAACCATCGTTTAGGATATTTTTTTTTTTTTTTCATTAAAAAATTAGATATATGTCAAATAACGCCTTAAAATTACATTTGCTTCTTTTTTACAAGTTTATCAATCTGTTATAATTATTATTTTTTTATTATAACACAATGTATAGAATTTTTTATGCAATGTTAAACAAAAACTTAATTATATTTTTCTGCAAACCACTACATAATTCTTATTCAACCAAAATTAAACTATCAATTTCTTACCTCTTTAATTTTTTTTTTTTTTTTTTTTTTTTTGCTATTTTTTGTATTTGAAGCATAAAACTATTTGATTAAAAATATACTTTTTTTTCTTCTTCCTTTGACATGAAAAAACATGTAAACCTGTTAGCAAATTCCTATAATTAAATTTTATGTCTTTTCATAAGCCTCTGAAATTAAGAAAGAAAAAATGGATATATATGCTCGAATTATTATTATTATTTTATATACAATTTTTATTTTTTAATACCGTATGGGTATTTATAAAAATAGAAGTTTATAGCTCAAATAAAGAAAAAATCCATTTAGTGAAATATGAAAAGAATAAGTTCATTTAAAGTAGCTGTTTATTTTTATTTTATTACTATCTTTTGCATGCGTTATCTTTTTTATGTATTAAAAAACATTTTTGAAAAATTATACAATTTAAACTGAATATTAATAAATTTAATGGTCTTAAAAATAAGAAAATTTTGAAAAATTCTTAAGAAAATGCATTAGAAAAAAAAAAAAAAATGTTAAGTTTATCTTAATGCGATATAAATCTGAATGCTAAAAAATGAATCACACCAAATAATATATATATATACAGTAGAACTTGGACAATTCGAAGTTGAAGGGACCAGAGAAAATTTCGAAATATCCAAAAATTCGAATTGCATATACTATTTTGTCAAAAGAAGAGATTAAAAAATAAAAATAAATAAAACTCTACGATCAAAGATTTAACACATAAACTTTATATCTAAGAATACTGCTACCCCCCTCCCCCCATTAAATCTTTTTTTTTTTTTTTTTTTTTTTTTTTCAAGCTTAATTTATTCAACACTTTTTTAAAAAATAGTCATTTTTTTGATTGCTTCTTTAAGTACAATCTTTGTGTCATAGCATATGACTTCAACCTACCAACTGATACAAAAATAGAATCTTCGACATTACACATGACTTTCAATTAAAAAAAAAAAAAAACTCGAAGTTCATGTATATGGACCATATCTTCTCATTCACCAGGTAGGAAATACTCTTGTATTTCCTTATCCTTCTTTTGAAAGACTGTTAAAAATAATAATGCACTTTAGCTGAGAAAAATCTCGGGAACAAAGTTTACTGTAACACAGTCGAACCTCGTTGATGTGAACAATGTTAACGTGCATTACTTTTAACATGAATTGCTTCCAACGTCAAAATTATTATTAGTTTAATTATATGAAAATTAGTTACTGATAGCATGAACCACTGGTAACATGAACAAATTTTTTATACCCCTTGAGGTTCAACTGTATTTTAATGGTTATCGTATGAAAAATTCGAATTATCCAGAATTTCGAATTAAACAAGTTCGAATTATTCAAGTTTCACTGTATATATATATATATATATATATATAATATTATTTTATTTAATCTCATATTGTTTTTTATTTTAGTTTTGGATGAAAAAAAAAAATCTTTACATTTTCTATAGTATATAAGATACTGGTAATTTTATAATCGAATTTTTTCAAGAAATTCAAGAATCTCTATATATTAAAATGTTTTAGTTGTCATGTGAATTTTTCAAGGCAAATATATTTAGCCATTTTATAATTAAATATATATATATATATATGTGCCATTTGTTCTGTATATAAAATTACCGCAGTAATTATTCAGATAGAGAAACGTATTTTTACACACTCGCAAACATGCATGTAAAAAATAGTAATGACTGATGCTTATAAAAATGCATGTACACCAACAACATTTTTCAACTTTTAAAAAATAAAATAAACACATTGTAACAAAAATTTTTCATTTTTAAAACAAAATCTTTGTAAAAATCAGAGTAAACTTTTAGTTTTAACAGAAATTGATTAAATTACTTTTTCATTGAATATATAATAATATATATTAGGCAAGATTTTTAAATACTTTTTTAATGAATTAATTTCATTTTTAAAAATAAAATTGCACAGTGCAAATTTAGAACTTATACGAGGGGTGATCCAAAAAAAAGTTTACAAGGCAAATGAAAAAGTATTTATTAACAATAGAAACAAGATACAAATGGGAATCAAGAGACACATCTGGGGCCGAATTCTGGTCAAACGCCACAACTTTACGATAACCAGCTCACAAAGTGGGAGGGATTGCGAGAGAAAAGGGGAAAGCACTGATGTTAGTGATTCAAGCCAAACGGAGTTGATTTCCGCAACTGCTGACGTCAGGAAAATAAGAAAGGGAAAATTCGAAGAAAATATTCGAATTTCATTCAGATATTGTTCGTTTTTAACCAATCAGAATCCGTATACAGTTTTAAAGGGACGACCATATGGTTTGCTTCTATTTGTTTTTATCGTAACTTATTTTGGTTTCATTCATATTAACCATTAACGATGTGTACATCAAATAAGCATGAAAGCCTTAACTAATTCCCCAAAAAATTATAATAGGAAGAACAATTAAATAATAATAATAGCAATAGGTTTTATTATTTTCGTTTTATAAAAAGGGGGAAAAAATAGAAAAAAGAATAATCATTAAATAACCATCTGTGCGTCTGATTTCTATAAACTTTCATTTTATTACTTTTACGTAAAAAAAAGTGGGGGGGGGGATATAAAAAAGCATAATAAACATTAAATAAGCGTTTGTACGTACGATTTCTATAATTTTATGGCATAATATGATGATATGGTATATTTATAACACAAGTTAATACTATAAACTTATTATATTTTCAGATGAAATGCTGTTATTTTATTTTATTTTTATAAATTAAAAATAGATCCCTCCCCCCCCAATCTTTTCCAAATTACATAAATATCTAATGGTTAGTTTTCAATTAAAACGAAATTTGCAGATTCAGTTCAGAAATTTATTTTCAATAAAATAAAATTATATTCATCATATTGTAAAATGATTTATAATTTTCCAGTTTGTGAGTATGTCCTTTTATTATGTTCTACGACAAAAAAAATAAATAAATAAATAAATAAATAAATAAAATAAAATAAATAAATAAATAAATAAATAATAATAATAATAATAATAAAATAAACAAATTTGTAAGCAGAAAAATAGTATTTATAAAATTTGTGTACTTTTCATTTTATTAATTATTATTTGTAGTAAAAGCATTAAGATTTAATATGTTCTTGTGTTGATTAAATTAAATGAATATTTTTTGCAGAGCATTAATCTGAAAAAAAAAAAAAAAAAAAAAAAAAAAAAAAAGATTTTGAATATAAAATATTATCAAAGCTGTATTGTAAAATGTTTTCAGTATTTATTATGTTTTATTATGTTTACAGTTTGCAAAGTAATTTTCAAGATAAGACAAACTTTATTAACATCAATTCATTATTTTAAAAATTCTGATTTGTTTTATCATTACTCCAAAATTTTATGGGTAATTCATATTCTGATATTATTCATAAAAACCAATAAGAGAAAGATTTTTTTAAATTCTTTTTTTCTATATTATTTTTAGCTGTTACCAAGACATAAGTTAAAAAAAAAAAAAAAATCGTTAGATTGGGATTAATTTATAAAAGTATATTAATAATTTTATTATTTTATAAAGTTAATTATAGTTTTTCGAATGCAGGCATTTAAAGCATTTAAAAATATAAACATATAAATGCGAAAACATTACAAAAATAAGAAAGAGATAAGAAAGAAAGAAAGAAATTTTTTTTTGCTTGCTGCCTTAGAATAAAATAAAATAAGAAATAATAATAAAAATAAATAATAATTTAATTTAAGTCAATTCTTAGTATAAAGTAAAATTGTTCACGCACAAAGAAGAAAATAAAAAAGACATAAAAAGTTTTATAACTAAGTTTCAAGAAAAACCAAAATAGGTCTGATTAAATTCCTTAGCTTAACTTATGCTTCAAATATTCATCTATATAGAGATGATTATATAAATATTCAGTAAACTGTCGAGGGAACAAAACTAAATTAATACAAAATTAATTAATAAATAAAATAAATAAATAAAAGATAATTTTAAATAATAGATGTAGATTTGAAGCAAACAGCTATTTCTTTAGTTAGTAATAAGAGACATTACTGTGAAATACATGAATAATACTTTGAAATTTGTCTTATCATGAAAAATATGTTATGCAAACACTAACAACAATAAAACATAAGATACAAAAAATACTGAAAATATTTCACATACCTGTATTTTAACTACGTTTCATGAACTATCTTTTCAACTGAAAAAGGTTATCTTTAGCTTTACGTGTATCCTTTTTTTCTTTCTTTTTTAATCAGAAGAAATATATATTTTAATAATAGTATTAATTATCTTCAATCAATACTACTTATAGAAATCTCAGAGAGTACACAATTTACCAAGCGCTTTGCACGTTTGTAATGGCCGCCATTGCTCTTACAAGAGTGTTACGATAGCTTTCTACTGGCCGCAAATTGAGCCACGTGACAATCGCATCTGCGAGAGAAGAATGTTGCGATTGTTTGACCTGACTAGGAAGATTCGTTTTCGTCCGCGACTTTGCGGTAAAAACGCAGGTGCGAGCCGTAAGTGTTTGGCTGGAATCTGGGCCCTGGCCTTCACTTTTCCACATAGTCGTCAAACCTGTTTAGGCATTTGTCAGAACGTTCGACCAACTTGTTTACCCCGTCTTGGTAGTAATCAGGGCCCTGCTCATTGAGCCATTTCTCGGCAGCTGTTTTCACTGCATCGTCTGAGGTGAACCGTGTTCCGGATAAGTTTCGCTTCAACGCCGGAAAAAGGAAATAGTCACTTGGAGCCAAATCGGGGCTGTATGGGGGGGTGATTCCATACCTCCCACTTGAACCTTTGCAGTAATTCCTGAGTCTGGCGAGCTGTATGGGGCCTGGCATTGTCATGCAGAAGCTCATTGCTTTGTCCCCGTATACCTCAACGATTTGTCTGTGAATTTCGGATGCGGCCACATTCTTGGCCCATAAGAATCGAATTACGGCTCGCACCTCTATGCGAGACCACTTTTCCAGATGTCGTGCCATTACTGTCGCTCTTAAGTGTCTGCGTACTGACGCTACTTGCTCGTAGAACCGCTGTAGGACAACTAGCGCCATCTGTCAACCACCCTGGGTGGAAATATTCGCTCCACAATTATTACATTTCAAATGCTTCTGCTTGTAAACTTTTTTTTGGATCAACCCTCGTATTTAAAACCAACAGTTTGAAAAAGAAGCAGATTTTCTAGAATTATTTTAGTTATTTTCAATAAAAAAAAAAAAAAAAGAAAGAAAGAAAGAAAATTACCCTAAAATAATTTGTAAGCACTGTCTACATAACATTCATCATTTTCCACGAAAATAAACCGAATTTGGATGATGGTATTGCATGGTATGTTAGAACAATGTATTTTGTGTTGTGTTCGTAACAGTGTTAAGGCGATTCATTGAGAAAAAAATGAAGTAAAGTATTTATTTTTGTTTTTAATTTTTTTTTTTTTTATCGAAAATTAATTGTCCTGCTAATTGTAAAATATGAATAAATAAATATTTAAATGAGTTAACTTTAAAACTATAAATGTAACACATAATTAATAAATTTGAATAATGGGCTTTTATTAAAAATATCGATTTTTAATGTTCTCAGAACAATAAATATAGCAGTTTAAGTCTATGTGCTAAATATTTAATTACCTTATGCATTTAAACAGAATAGGAAATATTGATTTTTTAACCATGAGGAGCTATTAATATTCTACGAATTTATTGTCGAGCTTACTGTCTAAAAGTTCTCGGGTATTTTAAAGCAAAATAAGTTCTCACTCACTGTAAAAAGGATTTTTGAACGACTTACTTGAAAACATCTTATTTTTAATTTATTTTTAATTTTAAATGTCTCTTAAATTGTTGCTTCATTTTGACAGTTTTACAAAAATATTATTTTTTTGTTTTGTTTTGTTTATGTAACAATATTCTTTTTCAAAAATATATTTTAATTTAAATTTTTAAAACAGGCTAGCCTTTATCCATAGTCTCTCGACACAGTCGCAGACATAAATGCCTCATCTAAGAGACAGAGTGCCTTCGATTCGATACATTTCCTTTAGCTAAGTTTGCTGATTTTTTTTTTTTTTTTTTTTTTTTTTTTTTTTTTTTAAGTATTGGCTTATTGCTTTAGTTTTCATTCATGTGCAGTGCTAGTTTATATGAAATATCATCTCATTCAGCCATCTTGGAAAATTTTAATTTTGATTAATTTACGAAATTTTTAAATCAAAATATTCCTGATAGTATCAGAATAAATTATATTTGAAAATTTATAAACGTCCATCATAAAAAAAAAAAAAAAAAAAAAAAGAAAAATGCAAATTTTTGTCCTGTTCTACAGTGTGTTTTTTTTTTTATTATTATTATTATTATTATTATTATTATTATTATTATTATTTTCTGAAGTTGAAATTCTTAGCTAACGTTGTTCATGCCAGCATCAAAAACAATATTTTAAAAGTGTTTTAACATATTTAACAACAACAACAACAAAAAAAAATCTTTTTAAATGAACAGCGAGTTTTCCCCCGACCTCTTTTATTTTAGGAAAATTGTAAATTTTTAATAAATTATGAAATTTTTAAATTTTATTATTGAATATATATATATATATATATATATATATATATATATATATATATAAATTTCTAATGGCACGGCACCCTCGACTAAGCAATAAACATTGGCCAATTTGATAACCATATATGAAGGAGAACTAAATGAGCGGCCATCACTACCACTATCAGCGGCAATACATCCAAGCCTTGATCCTGGGCTCTACAGTGTGAGAACCAGGAACCCTAACCACCAAATTGTATAGGCGGCATTTTGGAAATAAAGAGATTTATTTACAGTATCACAGCTAATATATTTAAACTATTTGCGATTACTTTTTTCCTTGAAATATTTTATACATGACTAACTAATATACTAACCTACTAACGGACTAATGAACACGTTTTCACGCTAGCAGACTAACCTAAGGAAAGACAACACCGTAATTTTGGGATTTCGGGATTCATGATAGGTCAGAACGCTCGAAAAGTCAAAAAAGGGGTCGAAACATTTCTCGAATGCCCGAGTTCTCGGTAACTATTTTATGATGGGGAACCAATGATTGCTCATTAAATTGTAATTGTTTCATGTGATAGAAAATAGTAGAGAGATAGTAGAGATAATAGTTCATAGAAAATAATACAACTTAAAAACAGTAGAACAAAAATAATTGTCAATTTTCTTTTGACTTTATATTTGGCGTGTAAACGCTTTCAGATATTCATATTAAAATCCGTTTTGCTCATATGTATACTTGTGTTGTTTAAAAAAAAAAAAAAAAAAAAAAAAAAACATAATATAAATGTTTTGAACTGTACACATACATATGACCTATTTTTGCTCTTAAAAATGTATTATTTTTTATGTCTAAGAAGTTATTCTCCTTTCTAAATAAAAAATGTAGTTCGAGAGATATTTTACATTACTGCATTTAAACACTAGTATGTTATAAATACCACATTTTTTTTTTCTACTTTTTCTTATACAAATTCAAGAAGTACAGATTATTTATTAAAATTAATATTTTTTAAAATTATTATTTAATAAAGTAACTTTTAATGATGAATGTAGGCTAATTTCATTGCACAAACGTATAACACTGAATGCCGAAAAAAAATCAATCTTGTACCAACATCCAAGGAAGTACTTTTTTTCATTAAAAAGGAAAAAAATAAAAATAAATAAATAAATAAAAATGCATATGTTTTACATTATCAATTATCTATAGTGCAACCACTTTTCCTAAAACTAGCAGTGAGAACGAGTCCAGATTACTGTAGGGTACCAAATTGACCGAAAGGTTGGGATTTTGAAAACATACAGTCATTCGGCGCTCGCTTATCGCTTTCCCCCCCCCCCCTCTATTACCCCTATTTTTACACTGGACTCGTTGAGTCAGCACTTTCGCCGAAGCTTCGATGATTTCAAGAAATGTGGTTGATAAATATAAGTCAACCACTTGCTTAAAAAATATTTAGGAGTTCTTTTGTATTTGTATACCTTTTTGTTCACGAGCATATATAATAATGGTATGAATGTAAGATAGACATATTGGTTTCAAAGTAAATAAACAATTACAGTACACATTCTTCTTTCTTTTACTTTAGATTACTGCAAAAACATTATTACGGTTTGAGACTACGACAGATTTTCTGTGCACCAAACTCCATTAGTTTACACGACGGTCTTCGGCCGGCTCGAGTATCCAACTCGCTATCTTCCATTGCGAGCTTAGCGCTCTACCCACCAGGCTACCGTTTCATGATGGGTTTAATGCTCTGATATCTTATAAATAAAGCAAAGAGTTTGTCGGGAACACTTTCGGGTGAACCATTCCTATTTTTGATTGGTCTAGATTTAACTACTTTGGGGATGAAAGTTTGACTTATTTTTTAGTAAAAACTGATGATTTTTTTTTTTTTTTTTTTTTTTTTTTTTTTTTTTTATATATATAAAGATACTGCATAGATGTTGTAATTTTTTAAAAGAGCGGTTCATTTTTTTTTGTGTTTGCACTATATATATATTAAGTTATTAAAGATATTGCGTTGTAAAGCTTTCTTGTAATTAATTAAAATATGAAAATAGATATTAGTTACAATTTAATAGTTGAAAAAAAAAAAGTTTTATTTTGGCATAAAAAAAATACTTTTATTTTTACATAAACATTGAAAGATTGAAAAAAAAAAAAAAAAAAAAATATGCATCTCAGAAAAATTGACGCTTTAAAAATTTCGACTCGTTGATAAAGTGCTAATGTAATTCTATAAGATTAAACAGAAAATTTGAAAACATAATATATATATATATATATATATATATATATACATATAAATATATATATATATATATATATATATATATATATATATATATATATATATACATACATACATACATATATATATACATATATATATATATATATATATATATATATATACTTATAATTATTTATAATTTTGTTGTCCTTTCGGCAATGATTTGATATGGGTATCACAAATTCATAAGTAAACATTTTTGCGAGAAACATCCGAGCTACTTCAGCGAGAAATTTCAAATTACGACAAAAGGTCCAAGCTGTGTCAATGTTTTTGAACATTTTTCCTAAATTTTATTTTATGAGCTGATATGGGTATCCAAATGCATAAGTAAACATTTTGGCAACAATCGTCCAAGCGACTTCAGTGCCAAATTTCAAATTCCGCCAAGAGGTAGAAGCTGTTTCAATGTTTTTGAACAATTTTTCTCAATTTTATTTTGCGAGTTGATATGGGTATCGGAGATGCATAAGTAAATATTTTGGCGAGAAACGTCCTCGCAACTTCAGTGCGAAACTTCAAATTCTGCCAAGATGTCCAAGCTGTTTCAACTTGTTTGCCCAATTTTTCTCAATTTTATTTTAAGTATTTCTGTTATGCGAGTGGGGAAAAGATGGAAAAGCATTTTTTTTTTTTTTTTTTTTTTTTTTAATTGGCCTAATTATACAAAATATCTCCATATAAAATATTATGCGTTTTCCGTTCTATTTATTATTAAAAAAAAAAATGACTCATGTAGTTTTTCCTGTATTATTTACATTTTTTATAAATTAAATTAAATTAAATTATTCAGTACCAAGATGTCGCGGTGAAGAAGTCTCTGTCGAAATCAGGGAGCGCCCGAAGCGAAGTTTTCAAACAATTTCAATGTATTTTCTTTTTAGTTTTAATTTGTAGAACGGTATAAAATGTAATTTTCTTTTTAAAATTAATTTAAGTATATTGACCAGCGAAGCTGGCAAAGCCTGCTAGTTTAAAATAATCGAATGTCCTGGTGGAAATATAATGAAGTGTATGTAAAACATATGAATGCTGAGACGCATGGAACAGGATGTATAAAAACAATCCTTTAAGATTTGTTTCCCTTAAGAAGAAAAAAAAAAAGATATATCAAATAACACCTAAAATTCAAATTTGCTTCTTACTTAAAAGCTTGTCAATCTTTATAATTTTTATTTTAACGCATTTTAAGTGATATATATACATTAATATGCTATGCTAAACAAAACATAATTAATATTTTCTGCAACCTGCAAAATAATTCTTATTCAACCAAAATTAAACTATCAATTTCTTACTATCTTTTATGTTTTTTTTACTTATTTTTTGTATCTGAAGCATAAAAATATTTGATTAAAAATGTGTATTTTTTTCTTCTTTCCATTGACATGAAAAAAACATGTAAACCTGTTAGAAAATTCCTATAATTAAATTTTATGTCTTTTCATAAGACTCTGAAATTAAGAAAGCAAAAATGGAAATGTATGCTTGGATTAATTCTTTTTTATACCGTATGGGTATTTAAAAAAATGGAAATTTATAGCTCAAAGAAAGTATAAACCTCTTTAGTCATGAATGAAAAAAAAAGGTTCATTTAAAGTAGTTGTTTATTTAGTTTTTATTTTATTATTATCTTTTGTGTGTGTTATATTTTTTATATATCAAAACAATTTTCTAAAAAAATAATGCAATTTAAACTGAATATTAATAAATTTGATAGTCTTAAAAAATAAGAAAATAGTTTGAAAAATTCTTATAAAAACAGATTAAGAAAAAAAAAATTAAGTTTCTTTTAATGCGATATAAATGTGAATGATAACGAAAATAACCACACTTACTAAAAAATTCTACTTTTTTTTTTAATCCCATATTGTTTTTATATCAGTTTCGGATGTAAAAACGTTCTTTATGTAAAACATTTCTTAAAATTTTTTTTGTAGTATTTAAGAAACAGATTATTTTGTAATTGTATGCTTTTAAGTAACCTAAGAATCTATCCGTATTAAAATGTTTTCGTTGTCATGTGAGTTATTGAAAGCAAATATATTTAGCTATTTATTATAAAAATGAGGAAAGAAAATATCATGTGTGACTTAGATAAAATTGCCGCAGTAATTAGGCAGATAGAGAAACGCATTTTTGAACATTCGCAAACATAGTGTAAACAATAATAAGTATTAATGCGAACAAAAGTGCATGTAACACCAGTAAAGTTTTTTTCTAAAAGATCTTTTTAAAAGATAAAAGAATAACAGTAGAAGAAAAAAAAAAATACTGTATATAACAAAATGTTTGGGAAAATTAGAGGAAGTAAAATTATAACGCAGTACAAAATATTTTTTAAAATTATTATTTAATACAAAAACTTTCAACGAAGATTGGTAGTGTTTTCCCCTCACAGACGTATGACAGTTCGTACTAAATGCCAAAGAAAAGTCAATTTTGTGCCAATATCTGCGGTCAACATCTCTTTGCCGTTTAAAATCAAATATATATATAAGTGCATATGCTTGAAATTATAATGATCTATATGTCAGTTTTAAAGGTATTTACGAATTTCTTTGTATTCGTACATCTCTTTGCTTACGAGATTATTTAATATGGTATTAATGTGAGATAGCCACATTGGTCTCAAAGTAAATAACCTAGTGTAGCAGACATTCTACTTTAGATTAGTGTAGAAACATTATAACATTTTGCGGCAACTGAGGAATTTACGTGCACCAGCCAACATATCACGTGCTCCAGACACCGTTTGAAGTGCTCCAGCCACCAGTGTACACGACAGTATTTCGCCGTGTAGAGTATCGAACCGATAATCTTCCAATTATGAGTTCGGCGCTCCACCGCGGCCCAGTCGGTACAATGAGCTAACATTCAATTAAATAACTAATATTATATATTTGGCAAAATTTTAAATGCGCTTTTAATTAATTAACTAATTATTATTATTATTATTATTTATTTATTTATTTATTTATTTATTTATTTTTAAATAAAATCGCATAGTGCAAATTTAACTTAGATATAAAGCTGTCAGTTTGGAAAAGCAGCATATTTTCCACAATTATTTTACAATTAAATGGATTTTATTTTACTTAAAAATAATTTATACTCTATGTATAAAATTCATCATTTTCCACGAAAAAAGACCAAATTTGGTAGTTGCTGTTCCATGATATGCTAGAATAATGCGTTTTTGTGTCGTGTTCGTAACAATATAAAGACGATTCATCGACGGAAAAAAAAAAAAAAAAAAAAGTAAATTATTTATTTTATTTTTGTTATTTTATTTTACATCCAAAATTAATTGTCCTGTTCATAGAAAAACAGAAGTCAATAAACATTTGAATGAGTTTAACTTTAAGCCTATAAATGTAAACTTAATTTATAATTTTGAATAATGGACTTTAAATGAAAAATATAAATTTTAAAATTTTTCATAAACAAAGAAAGATAAATATCACAGTTTACGTCTAAGAACTAAAGATTTAAGAACCTTATACCTTTAAGTACATTATGAAATACGGATTATTTACCCATAAGAAGTTATTAATGTTCTATGAATTTGTTGTCGAGCTTAATTTCTAAACGTTCTCGGGTATTATAAAGCTTATAATTCTCACGTACAACAAAGAAGATTTTTGAAAGATTTACTTGGAAACATCTTATTTTAATAATTTATTTCTGAAATTAAATGGCTCTAAATTATTGATTTAGTTTAGCATGTTTATGAAAATATTATTATTTTTTTGTTTGTTTGTTTGTTTATGTAAAAACATTCTATTTCAAAAATATATTTTATTAAATATATATATTTAAATAATCCCTAATAAAAAAAATACCTAATTAGCGGAGATGGATTCTGCTCAGTTCACTGTCATATACTTCTTCTCATAAATGTTTACAACAGGCCACCCTATATCCATAGTTCTTAGACACAGTCACTGACTTAAGTGACTCTAATAAATTACAGTCCCTTCGATATGATACATTTCCCTTATCTTAGTTTGATGATTAACTTATATATATATATATATATATATATATATATATATATATATTGATTTACTATTTTATTTTCATGCAGTTGAAATACAAGCTTATATGAAATATCGCCTTAGTAAGCATTATTAGAAAATTTTAATTTTGATTTATTTACAAAGTTTTTAAATTAACATATTCCTGATAGTAACACAAATGATATTTCAATAATGTTATAGTTTAAAAAAAATTAAAGAACACGCTGTTATATAAATATGAACTAAAAAGCACAAAATATCTATCTTAGTATTAAAATGCAGGGTAAGAGAAAATCGTGTGAGTTACACACCATATTATTTACATACATTGAAATCTATAATTAAAATTATTTAGAATTAAACAAAAACAATTTTTTAAAAACGTATCCTGACTGGTCTCGAATGTTAGACCTTTAGGTTCGTAGCGCGGACCTTTACCTCACAGCCACAGCGTTCATGTAGGGAAAGTCTTTTTTTACAATATAGATTTTTTGTTTGCTCCCAGAGCGGTTACAAACATACAAGCATACACACAAACATACATACAGATGAAGCTAATAAAAGTGTGTTAAAAAGGGTTTCACAATTTTTGACTGAAAATTTTCATTATAATGAAAAATTTACGTAAAACGTTTATGGGAACTTTTCTACCATTCTGTCGTGTTAATAAAAATATTAATTTTAGATTATCTTCTGAAGTTTATGAGCATAGTTAATGATATTCAAAAATAGTATTAAAAAAAAATATTTTAAAACATTATCAAAAATAATATTTTAGAATTCATCTAACATATTTCTCATAAATTTATAATTAAATGAGCAGCGAAATTTCCCGACATTCTTATGCGTTTGGCAGCAAATGTATCCAAACACTAGCAAAAATTCCTATATAAAACAGCCACACTTATTACTGTTTTGTTAAAAAAATTCTTGTCGAATCATGTTTTTAGATTGATTAAGAACAGGAATCGACAATGATTTATTTAACAAAACTGCAATAAGTGTACTTGTTTTACATAGGAATTTTTGCTAGTGCTTGGATGCTTTTGCTGCCGATTATATGTAAGGCAATCGTAAAAATTTTAATAATTCATGAAATTTTGAATATTGAACATTGAAAAAAATATTTTTTTTTTTCCAATGACATGGCATTTGCGAATAAGCAGTAAATATTGGTTATGTCAGGGGATTACCTATTTTATGGCCATTTATGATGTAGAACCCAAAGGACGGCCATCTGTAGAGTAATCAGGGACAACACATCTATGTCTTGAGCACGGGCCTTACAGTGTGATAGTCAGGACGCTAACAACCAAACTGTATCCGCGAGATTTTAAAAACTATTCTGAATTTCTGCTCCTGTCAATTGGATGGTATCTCGAGTGACCTCTTGCCATTGTTCAGTAGTTAACGCATTTTACCAGCGACTTTTTTCGCGGGGAAATTTATTTCCGGCACCTCTTTATACATTTCAGTTATACCTATATCACCTTTATCCGAGAGGGTGCAACCGCCTGAGGCTAATATTTTTTCTTCTTTATATCACAGGGGAGAGACTCCAAAACGCTCCAAACCACTGTATAAAGAGGTGCGGAGGCTTCTTTCGCCTAACAAGCTCTAACAAACCGTATACCACTAAGAGTGACAACACACCCATGCCTTGAACCGGGGCCCTACAGTATGAGAGTCAGATTTGCCAACCACCAAAACGTATTGGTGGCATATTGAAAATAAATACAATTATTTCGAATATCACAGTTTCTGTTTTTAAACTGGTCCGTACTATTTACGATTATTTTTCCTAGAAATATTATATATATGACAAAATAACTTACTAATGTAATAACGGACTAATTAACATATTTTTGAGCTAACAGGCTATCCTACGGACAGACACCACCTCAATTTTGGGATTCTGGGATTCATGATAGACCAAAACATATAAAAAGTCAAAAATGTGATTGAAAATTTTTCGAATAATCATGTTTGCGGCAACTATAGTGTGATCGGGAACCGATAATTGTTCCTTAAATTGTAATTTTTCATGTGGCTGTTAATTAACAATTTTTTTTTAATACAGTAAATAAATACAACTCAAAAATAGTATTGGGTTGGCAACTAAGTTCCCGCCGTTTTTTTTTAATTGGAAAAATCTGTATGATATTAAATACTTTCGGCACGAAGTTGTACATCATTGGAAAGATAATGTACTGTTCTACCTAAATATATGTTTCGTTGTTAGTAAGATACATTTTGTTGTTATTTACAGATCATTAACATGGAATGTCCAGTTGAGAAGAATGAGCATTTTTGACACCTCATTTTTTTAAACCTTTAATCAAGGTTCTAAAACCGCAGAAACTGCTCGCAACATTTGTGCTGTCTATGGAATGGGTACTATAGCTGAAAGAACCGCCCGTGATTGGTATGCAAATTTCAAAAATGAAATTTTGACCTCAAAGACGCACCTCGTTCTGGAGTCAAGTTGAGTTCAATGAAGAGCGATTGAACAACCTTTTGCATAAAAATCCGCGTCAAACACGTTAGGAAAACGTTGTAAACAACAAAGGATAATATGTTCTTGATTAACTACTTGTATATGTTTATTGAAAAATAACCTTTTAACAAACATTATTAAAAACGGCAGGAACTTAGTTGCCAACCCAATAGAACAAAAATTAATAGTGAATTTCTTTTAACTTTAATAAATGGTATGTAAACGCTATCAGATCGTCATTCTAAAATACGTTTTGCTGATAAATACCCATGGGCATGTTTAATATATATATATATATATATTCTTTAAGTTAATAATCCATAGTACTAAAGGTTAGAACTCTACAGTTAACTTTGTTTTCTTAAACATGTATTATTTTCTTATGTCTAATAATTTTTTTTTTGCTTCTTTCTAAAAAAAGAAGTAGTTTGGGAGATATTTTACAATAATGCATTTAAAAACTAGTATATTGCGAACACCACATTTCTTTTAATCTATATTTTCTAATGAAAATTCACGCAGTGCAAATTATTTATTAAAATTATTATTTAATGAAATAAAATTCAATAAAGAATGTAGGCTATTTCCAACGCACAAAAGTATAACACTAATTACCGAAAGAGAGTCAACTTTGTTCCAACATCTGAGGATAGAGTTATTCTCCGTTAAAAAGTTAAAAAATAAATAAAATAAAAGTTAATGCACGTGCTTTAAATTATCAGTGATCTACAAGCCAATCACTTGTTTTAAATGTAAGTACGAGCTCTTTTCTATATGTGTACCTTTTTGTACACGAAATTATATAATGTGGAATGAATATAAGATAGACATACTGGTTTCGAAGTAAATAAACTAGTAAAGTAAACACTCTTCTTTATTTTAATTTAGATTACTGTCGAAAAATTATTACGGTTTGAGACCAAGACATATTTTCTATGCACCAACCACCATTAGCGTTAACATCGGTCTTCAGCCGGCTCAAGTATCGAACCCGCAATCTTCCAATTACGAGCTTGGGACTCTACCGATCGGGATACCGCGGCTCGATTCATGAAGGATTTTAAGTTCTAATACTATTTAGAATAATTTTGCTCTGATATACTGGTGACAATAAAATAAAATGTATGAAAAAACATGGGAAAGCGGCAACCCCTTGAACAGGAGGTATAAAAACAATCACTTAATATTTTGTTTTTATTACTATTATTTCTTTAAAAACAAAGAGAATATATCACATAAAGTATTATGTTTACATATATTTTTACTTAAATGCTTATGAATCTATTTTGTTTTTATTTTATCGAATTTTACGTTTTTATTTTTATATGTTACTTTAAATAAAACATAGTTATTATTTTCTGCAAAGCACTACATGAGTCTAAATCACTACATGACACTACATGACTACAAACACTACATGAGTCAAAAACTACTCATTTGTTACTCACTTTTATATTGTTTTTATGTTTTTTTTTTTTTTTTTTTTTTTTTTTTTTTTTTAATCTGACGCTTAAAATTTTCGATTAAAAAATAAATAAATAAGTAAATATTTTTTATTCTTTCCTTTGACATGAAAAACTATCTAAACCTGTTGGAAAATTTCTGTAATTAAATTTTATGTATTCTCAAAGTCTCTGAAATTTAGAAAGTAAAAATAGAAAAAATATGCTTGGATTAATTCTTTTCCGTACCGTACGTGTATAATATATATATATATATATATATATATATATATATATATATATATATATATATATTTATAACTCAGAGAAAGTAAAACCTCTGAAGCTGTATATATATATTTAAAAAAATCATTTAAATTAGTAGTTTATTTTATTTATTTATTTATTTTGTTATCTTTTAATGTTATCTTTTTTACGCATCAATGTACTTTTTTTCTTAAAAAATAATATAATTTTAACTGAATATTAATAGATTTTATGGTCTTTAAAAGTAAGAAAATATTTTGATTATTATTATTATTATTTTCTTTCTTTATTTTTTTTTTTTTTAGAACCCATTTGCAGAAAAAAAAAAAAAAAAAAAAAAAAAAAAAAAAAAAAAACGAAATATTTCAGTTTATCCTAATACAATATAAGACTGAGTAATATTAAAAAAATAATAATAATCATGCAAAATAAAACTTTCTATATGTATATATATATTTTTTAATCCCATATTGTTTTTATTTTAATTTTGGATATACAAATGTTCTTTAAATTTTTTGTAGTGTATAAGATACTGGTAACTTTATAATCGTATGCTTTTCAGAAAAAGAATCTAGATGTATTATAATGCATTCGTATCATGTGAAATATTCAATACAAATATGTTTAGCCATTTTTTTTTTTTTTAAATAGAAAATAGAAAAAAAAATGGCCAATTTGTAATGTAGATAAAATTACTGCACTAATTATTCAGATGGAAAACTGTATTTTTACGCATTTTCAAATATACGTGTAAAAAATTATAAGTACTGATGCTTATAAAAATGCAAGTAACACTAGCAAAGTTTATTCATTTTTTAAAATATAAATGAATAATATTAGAACAATAGTTTTTAATTTTTGTAACAAATGTTTGTAAGGATAAGATAAAACTTTTGGTTAAAATAAAATTTGATTGAATTAAATTTAAAAAAAATGTCGAATAAAATATATTAGGAAAATATTTTAATTATTTTTCATTTCATTTCATTTCTTTCTTTCTCCCCCCCCCGCTTTTTTTTTATTTTTATTTTTAATAAAGCTATTAAAATTTAAACATATATTTAAAATCGTCAGTTTGGAAAATCTGTAGATTTTTCACAGTTATTTTACAATTAAATAAATATTATTTTACTTAAAAATAATTTATAAATACTCTCTATATAAAATTCATCATTTTCCCCAAACATAGACCTGAGATGGATAATGCTATTCCATGGTATATTAGAAGAATGTATTTTTTTTTGTCGTGCTCGTGACAATATAAATACGATTCATTAAAGAAAAGACGAAATAATATATATATATATATATATATATATATATATATATATATATATTCAAAATTAATTGTCTTGCTGATTGAAAATAAATAAATATTTAAATGAGTTTAATTTTAAACCTATGTATGTAATATCTAATTAATGAATTTGTATTATGGAGTTTTAATGAAAAATATCGATTTTTAAATTTTCCATAACAAAGAAAGATATGTATCACAGTTTACGCCTAATAGATGAAGATTTAAGAACCTTATGCCTTCAAATATATTAGGGGTACGGATTATTTAGCCATAAGGCGTTATTAATAACCCAGGAATTTATTATCAAACTTACTTTCTAAAATTTAAATTCTTGGGTATTATAAAGGTTAATAAGTTCTTACGCACTACATAAAAGATTTTTGAATTATTTACTTTAAAATACCTTATTTTAAAAATTTATTTCTAAATTCTTGATTTATTTTGGCATGATTATAAAAATATTCCTTTTTATTTGTTTATACAACATTATACTATTTCAAAAACATATTTTAATTAAAGAACGATTTTTAAATAATTGCTAATAAAAGAATATCTAGTTAGCATAGATGGACACTGCTCAGTTCCATATCCTATATATTTTTTTTATAAACTTTTACTGCAAACCAGTCTATACTCATAGTTCCTCGACACAGTCGCAGATTTAAATCCCTCATCTGACTGAGTACAGTTTTCCCGATTTGATACATTTTCTTTACCTTAGTTTGCCCATTAACGTTTTTAGTATTGATTTTCTATGTTAGTTTTCATGCAATTGCAATGGAAGTTTATGGAAAATATCGCCTCATTCAGCCCTCTTACAATTTTTGTTTTTTTAATAATTCTCGAAGTTTTAAAATTAAAATATTCCTGATAATATCAGAATAAATGATATTTAAAAATTGATGTCTCAACTTTAGATTGAAAACGTTCATCATAATGAATTCATGCAAAATTTTGTTCTATTCTGTCGTGTGAAAAAAAAATCTTAAGTTTCGATAATCTTTTAGAGTTTATATTCATAGTTATTGATGTTCATATAAGGATGGAAATTAATATTTTAAAATTTATTTTGTATTTCTATATATTTTCGTTCACGAGATTATATAGCATTGGAATGTAAGATAGACGTATTTCACCAAGCTCCTTAGTTACAAAATTGCGATATACATTTAAATTCATCGCTAAAATGACCAAAATTATTTGAAGTTGCTAAAGACTTACCTTACTAAAGTTCAGCCGAAAATTGTCGCTAATAATATAAATATTTAAAAGTTTCAATCATTATTATTTTTTTTCATTTAAATATATTAATCAGAGGAATGGTAAATATTTACTAGTACATATATATATACATATATATATATATATATATATATATATATACTTTAAAACGTTTCTGCCCCAACAGCGGCCGCGGATTTGTGCGCTCAATGCTGGTACACGGGAAGTGCCGGATTCAATCTCAAGTCGAGCTCTTCGACTTATCCGTTCGAGTATTTCGTGGCTTTCGCTGAAACTCACATAAGTACGGACTAGGATCCTTTAGAAATTCCTTCACGAAGGGCATTCCAACCATAAGCCTAGATTCCTCACTTAGTCGATCGGCCTGAAACCTTGAATCATCCAATCAACTAAAACTTTACATTTTAAACATCACGTTTTTATAATTATCGTTTTAATATATTCTAAATTTATAAAAATATTTCAGAAATAAATGTGAGATTTACTAGAAGAAAAGTAATATATATCTGAGTCTGTTCAATTAGGCCCTTTTTGTCATACTGAATTTACAAATAGTTAAACATATTACATAAAAAAAAAAAAAAAATAAAGAAATAAAGAAAACCTCAAAATATATTCAAAACTTGTTTAGAATCAAACGTATTTGTTAAGACTAAAATAAAAATGCATTTTATTCTATATATAATCCGTAATAAAAATATCTGAGATTTTCTTTAATTATTATCATTATTTATCTATATATTAATAGGCAAGCATAAAATTTGTTGTCCCTTTTTAACATATTAATTCTGGGAGTAGAGGGTTGAAAATGGTATCATTCGAAAGGTATGGTTAGCCGGAAGGTGCGAATACAAATATTATTTTCTTACGATGTCAAGAAGGTATTTAAAAATACATTTATTTTTTATTCATTTTCCCCCATTTTTCCCTTTCATACACGTATTCCTTTACATTAAAAAATGCCTAAAAGTAGAAAGTTGTTAAATCTGGCAATTTCATAAAGCTCAAATAAAACCATAGACACAGTAATTTGTATAATGCAGCATCACTATACGCAAGCGAAGTGATGACGTCACTGTCTTTCCATGGAGCCATGAAAATGATTTTCTTTGTTAATTGTCCATTTGATTTTTTGAAAAAAAATTATTATAAAATAACGGAAATTATCTGCCGATTTTAATTCCGATATTTGGGTACAGTTATATATAAGTTACTGTCTACATGTGTTTGATTGAGTTATTTTTTCTGTAAAATTGATAAAATTTTAATTTAAAATCACAAAACTCCAGAAAAAAAAAAAAAAAAAAATGGCAAACTTCCAGTTTCAAATGCAAACATAAACATTTCACTTCCAAGGATGATATTTAAACAATAAATATTCAACTAATATACTAAATAAAAGGAAAATGGATTGTATAAGTAGACGAGACGATACGGAAAAAATTCCGATTTCCGTTTTTTGCTGAATTTACATGTTTTGAGCTTTCTTTACGTTTCGATTAACTGAAATTGGCTACTTATTTTTAAACAAAAAGTGTCTTTATTGCTAGCTTTTGTGGGTAGAAGAAGCAAGTAGAAGATACATAAAAAAACTTTTGATTTCCGGTTTTCTATGAATTTACACGTTTTGAGATTTCCTTGCATTTTAATTAAGTGAAAGTGACTACCTATTTTATTTTTTTAAAAAGTGGATTTATTATTCTTTCCTCTGCATATATAAGTAGAAAATATATGATTCAGAAAAGTTTTAGATTTTCGGTTTTCGACAATTGCCGCAGCTGTGTTGCAATTGCATTCCGTTTAGGACAAGGCAATAACTTTGCTTTGCCTCGCTTTGCAAAAAAAAAAAAAAAATGGTCGAGTTTCGACCACTGGGCGATACTAGTTATTATTATTACTGATGTGTCCATTTTAAGTCCTTTCTTTCGACAAACGCATTTGTTTGAAATGTATTATTAAAAAATATGTATTATGCATTAATTTTAAAAAAATTTTTACGTAATTTTAGGAATAGCGATAAAACAATGTTAGATATGTAGTATTTTTTAAACTAAGTTTTTTCTTGAATAATTATAAATATAAGATTACTACAGTATATTTAAAAAAGAAAAGCTTTTAAACAAATTTTAAATGACATAAAAAAAAAGATTTTTGATATGTTTTTGTATAAAAAAATTAATTTTCTTTGTTAAAATATCACTTATAACAAATATGGGTAATTTTCAAAACTGGCAACGCGTTAAAAGGTAAATCCAAGCTAGTTCTTACAGACAACTGTGTTGTGAAATCTCCATTATGGTTATTTATTATTGTGCAAAATCCTAAATGTAGGTTTGAAAATTTAATACAATACTCTATACATGTTTATTAATCTTATTTTCTCGAAAAAAGAAACACATATTTCAAAATTTAGACATGTTGCATATAACGATAAAATAGAAATACAAATCAAGTGAGAAATATTTACAAAATTCACAAATATGTACAAATATTTATATACAAATATTTACAGTGCGCATGCGCAAATTTTACCCAACAATTTGTTTTGACAATGATTGATGGAAAAAGACGGGCTTAACGCTTATAGGGTTAAAACACTTATTTTGGATGCACAAACTTAACGCGATCATTAAGTTGGTAGTGACAGTTTATTTTCCATAACAGAGTATTTACAGAAATCGTTATATGTAAAAATGTTATATAAATATTGTACTTTTCATTTAAATTTAATTTAAATAAAGTTTCCAATTAGAAATTATTTTCGTATATTAGCTTAATATTCCAAACTTTAAATTTATGTAGATTCTTAGTACAACAAGATAATATGCTACTAGTATGCTCTTATATCTGCTTCATCAAACGTTCTTACGTAGAACCAGCGTTACCAGATTTCTAAATTTTTTATTCAATAGTCACCAATAATTTTAAGAAGTGATATTTATTAAATATAAATGACTATGAATCTTCAAAGTGATTAGGTAACCGTTACATTTAAAATTTATTGGTGGATATTGAATAAAAAATTCGCAAAAATCTGGCAACATTGTGTAGAATACGTTGCTTTTAATTAAATATATGTTTTTAAAACCTTATATACGCGTTTTAAAGTGTTTTATTTGTGAATTTAAAATGTTACCTGTTTTTTTTAAATGTATCTCTATATGAGATGTATTTTTCTTGAAATGCTTTACCAAGACTTGTAAGAAACAAACAGTGGTGTGGGTGAAAATTCTCTGAATACTTTGGAACTGAATTTTAAATTTAATTGCAGCCTAATACTTTTTATGAATGAATGCAATACACCTTCATTTACGGAGATAGTTGATGTGGTGGTACCAAATTAGACAACTGTTTAGAAACATATCTCAAATATAATATCATATAAAACTATGCGAAATAAAATTATTTTCTAAAACTACTTTTAATTGTTTTAAAAGTATGTTTATATTAAAGTACTTGATAACTTATACTTTGTACAGCAATCTGGATATGTATTTTTCAAAGGCGAAGAATGAGAAAATCCTGTGAGTATCATATAAGAATATTACATGTTTTCTAGGACGCAATGAAAATTCGCATCTTTAATTGACTTCTGGCGTCATATACTTTTCTTCGTTTGATGGCAAATATTTTTTTTTTATGAAATCTAACATTACTGAAGCAACGGTATTAGCATTTTATTGAATTGATACAATTTGTTTTTGGGATTGCATGTATTGTCTAATATTCTCACGCATGTACAGGAATCATGTTATTTATTTATTTATTTAATATTAATATTATTATTATTTTAAAAATTAGAAATGAACATTAGAAATTCTATGTTTTTAACTGTGCATGCAGTTAAGACGGTATCATTTGTAACAAGAGGTTAATAAAACTAATGAGACTTATCCCTCATCCCCCGTCCCCTCAAAAAATAAAATAAAATAAATAAAAGTAAATAAAAACAAATAAATAAAAAGGCATTGCTGGATCAAAAGTATCTACTTCAGGCTTTTCTTTACTTATTTTCTTACTTTGTACATTTGGCTATCTCTCCGCTACCCTTATTAGAGTTTTTATTACTTGGCTTTAATATGTTGATTCTTCTGGTAAGATTCTTCAGTTTACTGCTTTTTTTTTCCATTTTACAGTACTTTGAATCTAAGTAAAAATAATCACTGATGTTGAAATTCATTCTTAAAAAATATCAACATTAATTAAAACATAAATATTAGTTGTTTTAAAGGATATATTAAAATAACATTACAAAAATAATTACTTCATTTACTTTTAATAACAATTTAATCTTCCTAAAGTCAAATAACTGTCAGTTCTTATTACACTCAAATAAAGGTAGGTGTTGGTGTTAGGGATTAAGGCCGATTGACAACACTGGGGTCCTAGGCCTGAGGGGGAGTGCCTTCCGTGGAGGTCTTTCTAAGGGATCCTAGCCCGTATTTACGCAAGTTTCGGAGGAAACCACGGAAAACTCCGAACGGCTAGGCCGACGAGCGCGACCGGGGATCGAACCCGGCACCTCACGTCTACCAGCTTTGAGCGCAGAACCGCTCAGCCGCTGGTGGGCCCAAATAAAGGTAGGAAATTTGATTTGAAATTTCAAGTCGAATTGTTAGGTACTTTCCTTAACTGTAGTGTGACTGCGTTTAAAAGATAACAGAAAAAAAAATTGACTATCATCATCATCAACGGATGGGAATTAGGTAGTTGTGAATAATACTTTATTTTGAATTCAGTTCAAACGAGTAAAGAAGTGGTGCTCTGTATTCGTGAATATATCATTTTTAATTTTTTTTTTTTATTTCTTAGAAAATTTTAGAACAGTACTTGTATTCATTTAAATCTTGTCTTTCATAAATTTTACAATAGAGTGAAAAACAGTGTGAACTAAAAAAAAAAAAATAAATAAATAAATCTACAAATAGATAAATTAATTAATTAATAAAAGTTTAAGGTAAAAAAACAGCGAAATTAAGATTTTAAATTACATTAAGATTGCATTGAATTAAAATTTTTGCAACAATTGTATATATATATATATATATACACGCACACGCACACATACACATATGTACATATATGTATACATATAAGGAAAAACACATGGTACTTTTCGTAATTAATGCATGGAGAATTTTAAACATATCTAATAATATAATTCACATGCATACATAGTGACCAAAATTAAACTTGGACTGTTTAGCTTGTGGAGAACGCAACTTCTCCATGCTTATCTAACTTTAACTTGAAGCTGTAAATGAAATACTTAAACTATGAAGAAATGACAGAGTCCAAATATATAACATAAATGAGCTTTAATTGAGCTTAAATAAGAAGGAGGGCGCTGGACTATAATAACATCTAGTAACTTACGGCATAAATGGGCAGTCCTCTTAAATACTTTGATATTAATAAATAACCTCCGTTACTTTACTTAATTAGTCACAAATGATCCCAACCACTTTTAATCACTTTCATTAACTCATGAGGTCAAGTAAGCTTTCGATTAGCAGGAGGATTCCCTGACACTGCTATCTACTCGACTTATATCCACTTATATCCGCTCCTAACTCTCCAAAACAATCTTCCTTCTCACTAACTTTAACTCCTCTCCAACTGACTCCCCTCCAACTGACTTTTAAAAGCAATCTTCTTTCTCCTTTTATACTATTCAGTTTCCAAAATATTAGCGTATTTCAATTTACAATTTTAGCTTAGGATCGGCACTAACTCTATTACTCAAATCGAATCCTAAAACAGCAGATTCACGTTTTAACCCGCAAAGTGCGAGTTTTAATTGTAGCACTTTTCTATACCTGACAAGCTCTCTCTGAAACTGAAATTGAAATGTGGATTGAGCCGAAAACGAGTATGTAGGCAATTCAAAAGATACGCTCAACTATTCTGCAATAAATAAATAAATAAATTTAATATTAATAAAATTTTCGCTAGAGGACAGATTACATTCAAAATGCTTGAAATAATATGCAATAAATATTTGTGGATTTTTTTAACATTTTTAAACCTTACGATATTTAAAAATGCTAATTTTACAATTTTTATTTTATTTATTTTATTTATTTATTTATTTATTTATTACAAAGATGTTTGCGGCAAACTTTTACTGACGACAGAGCGATTAGCCGTTAATTTTCCACTTCTTGGACGAATTATTCTGATGATCTTAGACCGTGTGATTTTTTATGGAGCTATTTAAAGTGTATGGTTTATCATGGAAAGGTTCTAACACTGGCTGACATGAGGAATCAGATAACAATGTACGTGCAGCAGATCAGTTGCTGTCAAGTGCTCATTGGCTGCAGAATTTACAACTTAATGGTAGGGCCCACATTAATCAATATAATTTACACCAATAAAAAGTCTTAAAAAAAAAAAAAACAAGAATATCTGTAACAATAGATTTATTTAGATATTTTAATTAAAATTTGTATCTTGTTTGTATTTTGGTGTATACTCCTGCCTAGCAGATTATTTATTTATTTATTTATTTATTTATTTGGCAGAATCTTTCAACATATCCTTTGACTTCTCTATATACAAATTTTCAACTGAATATATTCAATACGCATTTTAGTTTCAGCGATAAAGAGCGCTCAATAGGCCAAGTTTAATTAAGGCTATATATACACGCTACACACGCACACACATACTCACACACACACACACATACACACATATATATAATCTTATTGGTTAAGGAGATATATAATGTTTTATCATTAAAAATGTAATCATAAGTATATATTATAAAAATAAAAGTAAACTAAAATAAAAATAATAAAAATTCATTCCTTCGTTTTCAATTGTTCGAAAAAAAAAAAAAAAAAACTTTGTATGACAGTTCCGAAAATTACCTAAAACAAACATTTTTTCGATATGGGAATAAAAAAAGAAAGTGGAATGAAAAAAAAAAAATAATAATTTAATTTCGTAGAATACTTTTTAATCTTCCTTAGCATGTGTGATAGATATATCTTAGTCTTCAGACGAAAATTGAGATTTATTCTTTCCTTCACTCTGATAAATTCAATTCATTTTTATCAGAGTATTCTTCGAACAAATTTCTTTAAATATTTTATTTTATATTTTAATGAACTTTACTTTTTTTTTTTTTTTTAGCATGAAAAAAATTATTAAGCAGCGTATTGTTGGAGTACAAAAGTAAATTATTACACCATATATATTTTTTTAATTTTTAAGATTTTAATAAAGGCAAGTATAATCCACGGACATGAAACCTAACAAATATATAACAAATTATGGTATTTGAAATTTTTTATATCATTCTCTATTCATTTAACCCAGTTGCAAATAATTTTTAAAAGGAAAAATAAATCCTCGAAATAAGCTGTATAATCTTAATATATGGGCATAATCTACCAATAATTATTTGAACTCTTTTGAATTTAGACGTTTTATTAAATATCTAGAAAAGTTATTTTAGAATCATCATGAAACTTCTGTAGGGTAAAGAACACGTTATAAATCATATATTTCAGCAAAAATTGTCTTTAAGAGGAAGAGGGGACTAGTAAAAAAATAAACAAAAATCAAGATGTTTTTGATCACCCTGTAAAAAGCAATGCTTGAAATGCATTTTGACTGTTGCATGTGATTATGAGGATTTGTCTGATTATCTGTATAATTTTTGTGAGTCTACTACATACATTCGTGAAGATATAACTTAATTAAAAGAAAAATCACTTTCTTATTTATAACACCTAGGGTATTAGACCCAATGCAAAGCTATTTTTAGGAAATTTGGTACACTGCATTAGAAAATCCGTACTGTAATCAGAATGTAAAAAAGCTAAATCTTACGCAATATGCATATCTTAAGAAATATGAGCCTTTTTACTAAATAATTCTTAACTACCCACGAGCTAGCTGTTAGAAAATTTCATTTGCTTAATTTAATAGTCAAACGTTTTGAGCAACTTATATGAAAACCCCAAACAAATATTGCGTAAATTCAAAAGTTATGAGAGTAAAAATGAAAAGAATTTCAGTTCTCTCAAAATAAAAACTAAACTATGAGGGTTTTTACTCACATTTTTATTTTGATTCAACCAATGCCCAATGGTAATAGAGTGTTAAACGATTGTTAATAAATATTGATAAAACCCCTATCATCTTGTCTTTTATTTAAAAGAAGAACCGAAATTCTGTTTAATCTTTCTCGCATGCTTTTTTGAATTTTTACTACATTTAAAACCAATGTAGCCTTTAAAATTAGATAATGAATACAAAAATTTTTTTAATTTAAAAGTACATTTTAATTATAAACATTAAAATACACGACAGACGTTTCGGCTAGAACACTAGCCCTCCTCAGTGTCAAACATACAAGCACAACAATTACAAAGAAATTCATAACACATCATAACAAGATTATATATTCAGGAGGAATCGCTTTAGCATCGTTCAAGGCAGAATGTTGCATTTTATTAAAGCCCTCTAGAAAAATACGGGATTCATATAAATTTACATTAGAGGCTAGAATTTTAAAGTTGTCAAAATCTGGAATATGATCACTATTGAGGGAATAGATTACGAGTTTTGATCTTAAATCACCTGATATATATATATATATATATATATATATTATTTATTTATTCACAAAAGTATACATAAAATTTGAATTTTGAAAAAGCTTCGAGTTTAACAGTGATGATTTAAACATAAATGATTAAAATAAAGGTTTCCTGGAACTTGTCCAAAAATATTGCACGAAAATATATCTAGCTTTAATATTTAAACTACATCAATATATTTGCATGTCTAATTTTTATATGGTTAATAATATTATTAAAAATAGTAATATTATGAAAATATTAAATCGTCAAAGTATATTCGATTTTTCGCACTGAAGGCATAAGCTCAATGTGTAAAGTAATGCTAAATGTGTAAAGTAATATTTTTTACTATAGAATATGGATAAATTAGTCATTACACTTTTCTCCTTCCCATATAACATATAAAAATCTTTCAAGTCAGACTTTAAAAATTTAACTCTTGCTATATTTACACTTTTTGTGGTCTAAAGTATCTAAAGTATATATATATATATATATATATATATATATATATATATAAATATGATACTTACGTTGCATATTTTGTAAAGCTATAATGAGAGATATACCAATTGAAATGAATATTACTAATATTGGAACATTTCTCTTTTTTTTTTTTTTTTTTTCTTTGTTTCAACAAGCATTACTTTTTCCTAGTTCAAAATATTTTTAAAATATATTAATTCCAAAATTAATTTATTTATTAATTAATACATTCAGGTTTTCAGTGTAATTAGATTATTTGTCTAGTTAATTTCCAGAAAGAAAATGTGTAAGGAGTTAATCCTTGACAAATTATCAAACTTTATTTCTCCCATGCATAAAAACTGTATACAACCAAAATATAAGTTTCCGAAATTGAGGTAACAAAATATTTTGCTTCAGTCGTTTTTATAAGCAAAATATTTCATATTAATTCAAAATCTCTTAATTTTCAAAATCGAAATAAATAATAAAAGCAATTAAATGTGAACATAGCTTCTTTTTATTTAATGCGCTTTCTATTTTTTGGAAAATATTTTTGGCACATTCCACCTTCATCTTTAGAAATAAAATTTAATTAGATGAATTCGAAGTAAGATGAATGTCAGAAGTATGTTGTTGGCGTATATCCAGAAAACTTCTTAGAAAACTTGCAGAAAGATAAATATTTCACATCACTTTTAGCTTAAGCAGTAAGATATCATTATGAAAGTTTAATAAGTGTAAAGAACTTTTTTATTCTGGTTAAAATATTTAAAATGTTTTAGGTTTTTCTTTATTTTTGTAATCTGACCACCTTAGATAAATGATTTTTATCATTGAAATTGAAATACTGAGGAATACTTTTGATCCAAAAGCAATTTTACTTCACAGAAGTCTTTTTGTCGAATTAGATTATAACATTAGAATTTTAGCATATTTTATGAAACATAATTTTATTTTGTACCAAACTAGTATCGATTCATGACGCCATATTCTTTAAGTAATTATTATTATTTAAAATTGATATATTAACATTTATGTCTCAAATATTCTGATTTCTAGTAAATTTTCGGTAGTAAAAAGAATGTGTATTGAAAATATTTATGTAAACTTATAAAATGGTGTAAGATCTGATTTGAAACAAGAATAAATGAATAGAATATTATTTTATTTAAGACTTAAAAAGGAAGTCAGTATTACATTATTTACTCTTTATATTATCTTCAGTAAAAAAAAAAAAATATATATAATACCATTTAGAATATTTAACTTTTTAATTATAACTAAAGTTAATTTTATGCGTTTAATGTTTGAAGTCATCAGTAATAATTTTGCTACAGTATTCGAATATATTAATTTTCTGGAAAATTGCGTGAAACTGTGAAACAACGATATAATCCTGACGCATGTACCAACTGATGCACGATTTATTTGAGTCTAGATTTTTATAAAACTATCTGTCACATGATGTGTTTTGCATTTATACACTATGAAATGGTAAATATACAGAAATATTTTAAAAGCACAATATTCGTCATTGAAATTGAGATATGAGAAATTCTTATGAGAATACAATGTTATTTCAAAAAAATCGTCTTGTCTTAAATATAAATAATTTATAATAATAAATAAATTAAAACGTTAGAAATTTTACATACTTTGTACCAAAAATATATTGGTCCCTAATACACTAATCTATAAATAAGCCTTATGCTTTAAAGTTCATTCAAAGATGTATCAACTTTTATTTCCAAAACTACGACGCATGTCATCAAGTAAATTTTGGATAGATAGAATATACGATATTTAAATATTTACATACGCTTAAAAATGCTACAATATCTGACTTTAAATGACGATAAAGGAACAGACTATTATCTTATTCCAAGCTTAAAAAGGAAATATGTGTTACCCTAGTTTTCTTTATATATATATATATATATATATATTGGGTTGTTTGATAAATAATGTCGTTTTTTTAAACCTTTGCTTCTAACGCGGCTTCTTCGAACGTGGAATTTTTCAACTTAACGAAAGATGGCAAAAGTTTATCTAACAAAATGGTCAATATATCATTGATTAATGCTTGTTGTTAATATAAATAAATCCACTTTGAAAAACATGAAAAAAAAACGACATTATTTATCGAACAACCCAATATATATTATTATTATTTTTTTTTCCTTAAAAAAAGTAATACTGATAAAAATATTTAATTTTTTAGATTGTATCTAAAGAAAATTTTATACATTTAATGATTTCAGTAAGAATTCATTTTTCTATATTATTCGGAAATATTAATTGGCCGGTAAACTGCATAAAACTTTAAAACAGTTATATAATATTGACGTATCTATCGTCCGATATACGCTTCAAGTGAATCAGCACAGATTTCCATGAATCTATCATTCACACGATGTGCTTTCCACTTATAGACTTTGAAAAGTAATAATATTATAGTTTTAAAAAAATAAAGAACACGCTTTTATAAAAATGTGACCGAAAAAGTAAAAAATATCTATCTTAGTATTAAAATGCAGGGTAAGAGAAAGACGTGTGAGTAACACACCATAATATTTACATACATTTAAATCTTTAATTAAAATAATTTAGAATTAAACAAAAACCATTTTTAAAAAATCTCGCCTTACTGGGATCGAACGCTAAACCTTTAGGTTCGTAGCGCGGAGCTATACCTCAACGCCACGACGTTCACGTAGGGGAAGTCTTTCTTTACAATATAGATTTTTTGTTTGCTCCCAGAGCGGTTACAAACATGCAAACATACATACAAACTTACATACATACAGGTGAAACTAATAAAAGCGTGTTAAAAATATAACTTTTTAGATAATCAAATAAAAGAGAAATTTAAAGCACAATTTTTGACCGACATGCAACTAAATTACGTTAGCATAGTTTTTACAATAGCTATTTTATTATCAAGTTTCATGCATTTATTCATTACACAAGCTGAGGTGTATAGTTCAGTAAAATGCTGCCTACCGTTGCTATGCAGTAAATGCGCTACCTGCAGGGTAATGTATGGCAAAATATAATCAGCATTAATTTACATCAATATCTATTAAAATGTATATATTTTTAAATTATTATATTTCTTTGTGATCAGAGGAAAAACAATACAGGTAGCTATTACAGGGCCGTTTGCTTATAAAAATCGGAAAACTATGTCTATCGCCATGCTATACCGGACCGAAACATGAGATTCAGCAGTGGTCCGAAAAAAATATGCAAACGTCGGTCCGAGTTGAAAACAGTTCCGTTGAAGTTTTATTTTTAATTAAATATATTAAAAAAAAAAAGTATATTTTTCCTATTTATTTTTTATTACTGTTTAAGTTTCAACTCGTATCAAATATTGATACGATAGAATATTGATACATATAGAATTTCTTTCACTAAATTCTTGTTTTTTAAACATAATTTTGTTCGAGAAAAAATATTATTAAAATCTGACTTCCTATTATTCATTTTAACAACACAATTTATTTTCACTATTCATGATGCTTTCAAAACTTTTTATTGAACCAGATATAGAATATTTGTAAATATAAGCAGATAAATTCAATAAACACAAATTCTAAAATTTTCTTGACATGTTTTTTTTTTTTTAATATAAATTCTGAAGATGTACTTGCCTGTATAAACATCGAAAAAAAATTTCAGTAAGAAATGTATGTTTTTATTTTATTTATTTATTTATTTATTTATTTATTTATTTATTTTTTTTTTTTTTTGAAAATTTGCATAGACGAAAAGAACAGTAATAATAAAATAAATCAATAACAGATAAGTATATAATTAAAAATAAGATAAGTGAAATATAACGCATTTGAAGCATTGAAATGCATATAATAGAGTTTTATTTCTGCCAAACTGAATATTCTTTCAAAAATAAGTTATTCCAGAACAAATGTATATATATAATACATAGATAGATAGATGAAAGAAATAACCTAAAAGCATTAGTGTTGATTCTACTTAGAAAATTAAAACCTTTCTAAGAAAAAAAAAAAAGAAAAAAAGAAAAAAAAAAGTAATAATAATAATAATAAAAGTAATTTCTCGAAGATGCAACCAACTAAATTTTTGGAAGTGTTGTAATTAATGGTTGCTTTTAGTGGAATTTTATGATCTTTTCCTTCCTTCTGGAACTAGGAAATATGTTTTAACTGCAAAATTATGTCACTGAAGTGGAAAGTCATTTATATTTTCCTAAGAATGTATGTATTGAAAATAAACTCCACTTTTGTTAAATGAAATTTACAAAAACTCATTTATTTTTGTAATATAATTTTATGCTAGGACAAAACTGAAAGCATTTCGTAAAAGTTTATTGCACTGTTTCGCATAAGCAGAAAGTTCAAAATCAATAAAAGTATACAAAAAAAAAAAAAAAAAAAAAAAAAAAAAACTATTATATTAACATGTAATAAAATTAAAAAAATAATTATCCTTAAACATAATTTATTTTAGTACCCGTTGCTAATTATTACATTTACGAATTTTTAAGCTTTTAGATTTAGGTGTAGGTTATTTATTATTATGCTAATAACAGAAAAGACACAAACACACACACACATATATATATATTAATTACTTATTAATTAAAGTGTATTTGTATGAAAAAGGCGCCAAAGGCAGCACTAAAAATTATACAAAAATATATAATTTTGAAAATATGTAGAGACTTGAAGACAAGTGGGCATGGTCAACAAGAAGAAAAAACGTTAAGAAAAACAAAGAAATAACGAATTAAAATAACGAAGAACAATTGTAAAAACAACACTACATGTGAACGACACTCTTCCGCTTCCTCTTCAGTGGGTGGGAGCAGCAGAATAGACAATAAAGTAAATTGAAAAAGTTCTAACAGGTTTCGAGCACATGGCGAAATAAGTATACACCTAACAAAAATCAATGAAATTCTAAAAAAAGATTAAATTACTGGTAAATTATATATAACAATATCAATGCTTCATAAAAGCAATATAATTAAATTAATTTAATAATCCAAAAAGTATTTGTATAAGAATAATTTAATAAAAGAACATGCTAGACCGTCATGTCCCAACCCAGAGCTGAAAGGCAAAAAGATATTGTAATGAATTGAACTTACTGCACTGTAGAAATTATCTTTTAAAGCAAAAGAAGCAGATTCACATGTAGTGGCTCAATACTGGCGCTTTCTTGTCCGATGTTCCAATATCATAATCCAGACTCTCCAAGTCGCTCGGCGTCAAGCAGCTGCATTCCGATAGAAGGCGCTCCATAAGTTGGACTTTGGCCATGAGTCAAATAATTTAATAACTAAAATTTAAGGTTTTCTAAAACTTTTTTTATGGTTTTATCTAGGTTTACAGGTATTTAAAAGGTTTTTTTGAAGTTTCGCTAAAAAATACTTCCTGAAAAGAAACCTCATCTAAGTTTTCTTTAGGTTTTATTCTTAAAACCTCCTGGAGACCTACGTGGGTTTAAGTTTTATAGAGGTTTCCCAAGGTTTCGAATAAATACATCGATGATAATAAGTTTCCCCATGGTATTTAGACAATACCTCCACTATACCTGCAATCAAACACGTTTCTTAAAGGTTTTATTTTTAAAACCTTCTAAAACCTGCACTGTTTTAGGTCTTATAGAGGTTACCCAAGGTTACAGATAAATACATTTGATTATAAAAAGTTTTCCTATGGTACTTAGATAATACCTCAACTATACATACAATCAAAAACGTTTCTTAAAGGTTTTATTTTTAAAAATTTTTAAAACCTGCACTCTTTTAGGTCTTGTAGAGGTTTCCCAAGGTTTCAGATAAATACATCGATGATAATAAGTCTTCCTATGGTATTTAGATAATACCTCCACTATACCTACAATCAAAAACGTTTCTTAAAGGTTTTATTTTTAAAACTTTTTAAAACCTGCACTCTTTTATGTCTTGTAGAGGTTTCCCAAGGTTTCAGATAAATACATCGATGATAATAAGTCTTCCTATGGTATTTAGATAATACCTTCACTATACCTACAATCAAAAACGTTTCTTAAAGGTTTTATTTTTAAAACTTTTTAAAACCTGCACTGTTTTAGGTCTTATAGAGGTTTCCCAAGGTTTCAGATAAATACATCAATGATAATAAGTCTTCCTATGGTATTTAGATAATACCTCCACTATACCTACAATCAAAAACGTTTCTTAAAGGTTTTATTTTTAAAACTTTTTAAAACCTGCACTGTTTTAGGTCTTATAGAGGTTTCCCAAGGTTTCAGATAAATACATCAATGATAATAAGTGTTCCTATGGTATTTAGATAATACATCCACTATGCCTACAATCAAAAACGTATTTTTCTTAATTTTATTTTTTAAACCTTTGAAAACCTTCACATTTTTAGGTTTTATAAAAGTTTCCCAAAGTTTCGGATAAATACTTCTATGTTAATAAGTTTTTCCATGGTATTTAGAAAATCCCTCCGTTATACCTCAATCAATACTGATTTGTTAAATAAATCCTTGTCGAGTCATGTTCTTAGTCAGTCTAAAAACATGATCAAGGATTTATTTAACAAAACAGTTTAAAGAGTACTTTTTTGATATTTTAATTATTGGCAAGTGCTCGGATACTTTTGCTGGCGACTGTAATTCTTATGCATTACTGTTTAATCAGGAAAAAAAAAAGAAAGAAACCTCACAGCTGAATTTTTTATTTTTACAATCATCATTGCGAAGAGTTTAACATCCAGATGGTTTCAGTCTATAATATACCTTGTGTTTATCCTTTTCCTTAAAAGGAAAACGTGAATATCATTTATAAAAATAAATAATATTTCAAATTTACGTACCATTTTATATTAGATGTTATGATAAATCCATGGTGTATTTAAAACCTTCAAATATACTAGATAATAACACTTTAAATTTGAACATATCCAAAACTAATCAATAAAATAATTTTTCATCATTTATATATAGTATATACTAATATCATGGATGCAAACTGTATATACTAATATCATGGATGCACACTAGAATGCATAATTGGAAAAATTACGCACACAGAAACTGCCATTTGGCTAAAAAATATAACTTTCTCAAATTAGCATAAAATTTCTCTAGCCCGAGACAACGCTAGGGGAGTTTCCCAGATCCCCTTGTTATATCTGTCCTCATTAAAATCTCGATTCTGAAACCTTCCGAAAAATTCTAATACAAACACTAGTTATTAAATTCAAGTCTTTGAAACAATTATTTAAGAAGTTTGTGTTACAAAAAGACTGTAAGAATGATTCATTGCTTTCTTTGTAATGGGTATGCAGAAAACATAGCTCAACATATATATATTTATATATATATTTTTTTTCCTTCTACAAATAATGCAAAAGTCACACATTTTTAAATGTTACTTAGAAAAATAAATAAATGAACACAAATTAAAGATAATTATATCGATTAATAGTAACTAGCATTATATGACGTGATAATAATTGATAGAGACTATTAATAAATAATAATTATGAGTGAGTAGTATCTGAACTACTGACGCGGCAGCCTGGTCGGTAGAACATCGAATTCGTAATCAGAAGATTGCCGGTTTGATACTTGAGCCGGCCGAAGACCGTCGCGTCGTGTACATTGATGCAGGCTGGTGCACGTAAAATACGCCGTGGACGTAATGTCCACGGCTTTGTTCTTATCCCAAATTGTATCTCTGGTAGTCATCGAAACAGGAAGCCATCCCCCACATGAAGTACAGCCGGCAGCAAAATTATTGAAGTGCTAGGAATAATTCCTATTTAAAAGATGGGCACCTAATACAGTTTTGTCAAGTAAAGATTTGCCGAGTCATGATCTTAGTTTTATGCTGTTTATAGAAAAGTAAGTTGATGATAAAAATTAGCAAACAAAAAAACAAACAAAAACATGCAAAATGTGGATGTGCGCTTCAATAATTTTGCTGCCTACTGCATCAATATTGTGATGGCATGTCTCCTACTGAGGGCTGAATGTTTTTTACGTCCCACTACGGCTAAGCTATGGTCAATTGATGCTGACCAGATGTCCTCATTTTCTGGAGACAGCCTTTATTTTAAAGGCATTTTTCTAAGTTTTTAAAAGAATGTAGGAAGTTAATTATTCATCACTGATATTTTATTTTTAGTCCTCATTTATTAAGAATGAAAAAATACATGCATAATTGGATAATTGTAGCAATTTTTAACATCTCTCAATTATAAAGGTACTTTTATCTGGTTACTATAGTCAATAGGAGACGGTCGAAAATTCATCGTAAGCGACAAGCCATCACAATGTTGGTCTTTTACGGAGGGGATGGTTCCCCCGCTACTTTGAATCCCAGAGGTACAGTCGCCAGCAAAAATATCCGAGCACTAGCCAGTAATTCCGCTGTCAAAAAAGTGCACTTAATACTGTTTCGTTAAATAAATCCTTGTCGAATCATGTTCTTAGTCATGATTTGACAAAACATATAACATATATATCAGATTTGCATGCTTGACTCGTAGTCCGCTTGTAAATCTTCGTCAGATAATTACAGATAGCACAAGACAGAATTGCAATACGAAGAAATGGAAAAACACCCAGGGACATCGCGGGAATCTAACCCGCTCTTCTACGCTCGAAAGCGATTAGCAGTGTGGTGATATAACCACTCGGCCTGACTTGACAAGAATTTATTTAACAAAGCAGTATTAAGTGTACTTTTTTAGACAGGGAATATTGCAAGTGCTCGGATACTTTTACTGCCAACTGTATTTGGATGAGAACTGGACATGTCTCTGGACTAACCTTGCTTAGGATTACTTTAATGCCTAGTGTAGCACTACTGCGACGTAAAACCCACTCAACCAATGCCAACCCGCCTAATGAATCTTCGAATAAAAACTACGGTTTTTTAAATGGGATTTTAAAACAGTGTAACTTATAATTAGGCTAGGCTGACTAGATCAAAGTACCTTTATAATAGAGAGGCATAAAAAATTGCTACAATTATCAAATTAGGGATGCTTTTTTTCATTACTAATAAATAAGGTTGGTTGGTTGGGTTTTACGTCGCACTAGTGCTGCGCAGATGGGCAATTGGCGACGGTCTGGGTCTCACCCCTAGAGATGGTCCGGAGACATGCCATCTCAATTTTGATCCTCCACCCTAATAAACAAGGACTAAAAATAAAGTGTTACTGATTAATAATTTAGTTTCTACAATTTTTTTAACACTTAGAAAAATGCCTTCAAAGAAAAGGGTGTCCCCATTTGTCCCCAGAAAATGGGGACGTTTGGTCAGTATAAATTAGGCTGACCAGATCAAAATACCTTTATAATAGAGAAGCATAAAAAATTGCTACAATTATCAAATTATGGATGTATTTTTTCTTTCCTAATAAATAAGGACTAAAAATAAAGTGTTACTGATTAATAATTTAGTTTCTACAATTATTTTAAAACTTAGAAAAATGCCTTCAAAAAGAAGGGCGTCCCCATTTGTCTCTAGAAAATGGGGAAGTTTGGTCAGTATACTTATAATAACCAGATCAGAGTACCTTTATACAGAGAAGCCTTAAAAATTGTTACAATTACCCAATTATGGATGTATTTTTTCATTCTTAATAAATGAGGACTAAAACTAAAATATCAATGATAAGTAATTAATTCATTACATTCTTTAAATAACTTAGAAAAAGGCCTTCAAAATAAAGGCTGTACCCAGAAAATGGGGACATTTGATCTGCATAGTTAACAGGACAGATACTAGATTTTTTTTCTTGCGGAATGCAAAAACGTACGAGATCAGGAATTTTTCTCACTTCTTTGTAGTACAGAATGTCCCTCCTAAATGGAAAAAAAAAATGATGCAAGTGTTATCATCATACTATTTAAAGATTTTCATATCTTGCTATCACAACAGTAAAAATTTCATTCTTCTTCGAATAAGCAGGCTTAGGCAATTTCAAAGATTGCAGAATTTTGAAGATTTCTAGCACTAAAATAGGTGCCTAAAAAGTTCTTTGTCTTTTAGAGTCAAAAGCTTTAGATATTCCAAAATTTTTGAAATTGCTTAACTCGATAAGTTTTGGCCGTCAAAGAGGGTGACCAAATTTCTGGGGAGGGCCTGCGGTAGCACAGTCAGTAGAATAGCGGGCTCGTAATTTAAAGATTGCGCGTTCGGTACTCGAGCCTTTGTGTACATTAATGGGGGCTGGTGCACGTAAAATCTGTCATGCCGCAATATTCTCCATGTTTCCATCAAAAGTTACACCTCTGTGAGTCACCGAAGCGGGAGAGCCATCCCTTCGGAGCAGGATCAAAAGTGTGATGGCATGTCTCCGGACAACTTCAAGAGGTGAGTCTCAGACCATTGCCAATTTTCCCTTGTGCAGCACTATTACGACGTAAAACGCATCCAACTAAGCAACCAACCCAGATTTTTGGGGACAGTCCCCATTTTTTGAGTCTGTCTCCACTCTAAAAAACATTTCGTCTTTTGGGAACTCCCTTTTTTTATATTTCTATCACCACTTTTCCCCATTTTTAATGTTGCTGTGGGAGAACATTGTGTGTGTGTGTTTTATCAAGTCTAAAAACTGATCTTCTTACAATGTTTTTGCAAACTTTATTTGTTGTTGGCAAAATTAGTGAAACACAAGCAATAATTTAAAAATGGCACCTAAACTGTTTTGTCAAGTAAATATTTGTGGAGTCACGATCTTAGTCTTATGCTGTCTATAATAAATGTGAAGAAAATAGGATCTTCAGGGCATTTTATTTTATTTATTTATTTTTTTTGTGATAAATATCCAAAAATACGGACTGTCCCCAGAAATTTGGGACGTTTGTTCAACTCTGCCGCAAAACCATTTTTTAACTGTCAAATCTCATCAACTAATTTAATGAACTTTTAATTTTCAAAATCGGAAATATGGTTGTTACTTTTTAATAATATTCATATAAATATTGATTAGTCCAAATTTATTTTGTAGTAATATAATTGGAAAATATATATGGCAACGTGACGTTGTTTACATTTCAACTCAACTCCAAGGTGGATGCCGTCCTGAACTCCGTAGTGATGGGTAAGACACGAAAAAAATTTTGTCATGACATTGAGGTACCTCAAAATATTTTGAAGTGGGACAATGTCATGCTTCAAATGACATGAGGTGTTGCAAGAGAGAGAGCAAGGTGAATGAATGAGGTGAAGTATTTTGTCATCTGTTGTATTGAGTTCTGAGGTAGGTATGTCATGTCCCACGTGAATTGAAAGAGTTGTTTTGTCATGAAAATTAATTAGTGTGAAGAGGTGAGAGGTTCAAAAAAGTGAATGAAGATGCATGAATGAAATGAAGTACTATGCCATATGTTGTAGTGAGTTGTGATGTACAGTCGGTAACAAAAGTGTCCGAACACTAGCAAAAATTCCTATGTAAAAAAAGCACACTTCATACGGTTTTGTTAAATAAATCCTTGTCAAATCCTGTTCTTAGTCAGTGTAATAACATGATTCGATAAGGATTTATTTAACAAAACAGTATTAAATGTACTTTTTTTATATAGGAATTTTTGCTAGTGTTCGGACACTTTTGTTACCGACTGTAGGTTGTTTGTCATGTCCCACGTAAATTGAAAGAGTGATTTTGTCATGAAGATTAGTATTAAAAGTTGAGGTTTACACTCGGTAACTGCAACTACAAAAGTGTGAACGAAGATGTATGAATGAAATTAAGTATTTTGTCATATGTTGTAGTCAGTTGTGAGATAGGGAGTTTTTCGTGACACGAGTGTTTTGAAGGAATTGTTTTGCCGTGGAGTGTAGAGTTAAGAGATGAGGGGCTTACATATGCTACCTACAATTCCAAAAGAGTGAAGGAAGACGTATGTATGAAATGAAGTACTGTGTCATCAGTTATGTCTTGTTATCAGTTAGGTAGTTTTTCATGTCACAAGCACAAGTGAATTGAATTGAATGAATTGACTTGTCATGAAGATTACTGTTAAAATGATTGGAAAAAAAGTTAAGGAATCACTGAGAAATTATCTTATTTCCTTAAAAGAAGTAATAGTCACAAAAATTTAAATACTTTTAACAAATAAAGCTGACTTTTCAAAAATATTGAGATTGTTAAAGACATATTTAGTTTTAACAAGAAGGTGTTAAAATGATTGTTTTAAGTAATTTCTCAGGCACTTCACTCTTCACTTGCTTATAAAAACTCACGAATGTTTTCGGAAGAAAGTATTGGATTCGTAAAAGTTTTCTATTAATGGTTTTTGATGGATTTACATGTTTTGAGGGTCCAGAACAAGATTTGACCCTTTTTACTTTCTTTATTCAATAGAAGAAAATATTGGATTCGTAAAAATTTCCGACTTCTGGTTTTCGACAGATTTTCACGTTTTGAGAAGTCTAGAACACAATTTTACAATTTTTTGCGAATGTCTGTCTGTCTGTGTGTGCGTGTGAGAGACAAAAATTTTGTGGCAAATGTATCTCCTGGACTACTGTTCAGAATTGTTTATAAATTTATATGTAGATGCACCT
Source organism: Salticus scenicus (assembly GCA_963930645.1). Classification (NCBI taxonomy): domain Eukaryota; kingdom Metazoa; phylum Arthropoda; class Arachnida; order Araneae; family Salticidae; genus Salticus; species Salticus scenicus. The sequence goes on along the minus strand of OZ005661.1, from coordinate 22,033,103 downwards.
TGGCCTAAATAAGTGCCTATCGACTTTTGTTACCAAACGCTCAACAGGTGGCGCTGCTATACAGCGATTTCCACAATTTAATGGGAGGCTATATCTCAGGCTCTATATCGCATAATCAAACAAAACTTTATATATATAAGAAGGTCATTATGAAACATGCTGATTAAATTTGAATGCTTATCGGGCAAAAGGTGGCGCGGCTATTCAGCGATTTTTGCAATTTAAAGATGAGCTATATCTTACAAACTACTTCACAGAATTGCATATACATTTTTATGTAGACGCACCTTGATATAAATCGGCAAATAATAATTTTTGGTGTGAAGCACTTAACATGTGGCGCTGCTGCACAGCGATTTCTACAATTTTAGGGGAGGCTATATCTCAGGTTCTATTGTACAAATAAATGCGCATTTATCAATTTCTAGACGTCAAACTAACAAATGCCAAGCATATAATTAAGAGCCCTTGAAAGTGACTATTTTAATCAGAACGAAAGAATGATCGAAATCATACTGCAACAATAAACTGAAAACAATAAAAAATGAGGGCTAAAACCCCTTAGAAAGACCCCCGCGGAGGTCACTCTCTTTTTTTTGTCCTAGGACCCTAGTGCTGTCAATCGGCCTTAATCCCGACAACCCAACAAACAACCTCAACATTTTGTTTGATAAATTTAAAATGCTTAAAATATAATAATTATATTCTTAAACACACCATGAGTAAACAATATTCGTAATCATATAAAAATACGTAAAATACAATGATAACATTCTCAAGCACAGCAGGAATAAACATTACTCGTAATTATATAAAGTACATAAAATACAGTGAGGAAATTCTTAAATACACCGGGAATAAAAAATATTCGTAATTATAGAAAAATACATAAAAATAGTGATAAAATTGTTTAATACACTATTAATAAATAATATTCGCAAAGCATTTAAAAAGAAATCGATCTTTTTCTCCGAACCTTGGACATAAAATTTATGCTACCAATACGAGTGTTGGTGTTAGGGTTAAGGCCAACTAACTGTGCTATAGTCCTAAGCCTCAAGAGAAGTGCCCTCTGTGAGATTTTTCTAAAGGGTCCTAGTAAGCATTTGCGCAAGTTTCAGAGAAAACCACGGAAAACTTTGAACGGCCAGGCCAACCAGTGCGATCTAGGATCAAACCCGGCACCTTACGTTTACCAGCTTTTTGAGATCAGAACTTCTTAGGCCACTAGGGAGGCAGTACAAATACGAACGCAAGCATAAAACAATTTTATTAGTCTAGCTTCTTTTTTAAACTAATATTTAATTCCATCTTGGTAGCATTACGAATAATTTTTATTCTTGGTGTACTTGTTTTCTCTTTTCCTGTATTGTAGTCAGTGATTCACCATAATAGTCTTTGCCATTTATGAAAATCGAATTTATAAAACAAAATTAGGAGTAGCAGTGAGGTCACTGGAATAATACGGCCACTTCAATTTTAAAGTAATATTGTGATTATGGTTAAGTTAAAATTGGGGGGAAAGGTAGAATCTCGGAATTATTTGTGTTAAATCTTCTTTTTAAGCTTTATAAACAATATTTGTTTTTATTTTTCGTTTTAATTAAAATGGTGAAATTTCACAAATTATATTTAATTAATTATTAATATATTTGAGGTAATAGGACAAATGAACGTCATATCGCTGCATTCACATTTTACTTAATAAATCGATTTATTAAATTTTATTTTCCTGAAATAAAAATATTAAAGAGAAATATTATTTATATACCTTTTATTGGTTATAAATTCTTATCCAAAAAAGTTCGTTCTTATTTAAAAATGCAAAGGGAAAAAAGAACCAACCATATAAATAAAATGCGAATATAAATAAAAGAATTTTTAAAGAATTTGAATTAAATATCTCAGAAACCTTTATAAAAAATATATTCACTTAAACTTAGGGAATAGAGCAGCATCAGGCGTATAGAATATCAATAAAATAAAATAAAAATAAAAAATGTAATAATAACAATATGGCGTAACTTTTGTGAAAATAGCTATTATACTCTGCATGGATGTTTCTGGAAATTTTTGCTCTTCATCTTCATGCACAAACCATGAATGCTTGGGATTCCCATAGCGCGGGGAAGGAAATCATCTTCTCCTGAACAACCCCCCCCCCCCTCCTTAAAGAGAGTTTCAGCCTTTGCTTGTTTTTCTATTTATCTTTTTTTTTTTTTTTTTTTTTTTTTTTTTTCAGTCGAATTTTGTCCATTTTATATTACAACAACCTTACTTTTGCTGAGCCCCTACAGAAAATTTTCTGATTGTCGGCGCCCCACCGCTTCCATTACTTACGATAGTTTTGTAGCGAAAGTAATAATTTAAATTATATGCATTTATATTAAGTATTGATACTGTATTAGGAATATCAATAATTTCGATTTTTGGTGTTTCACGTTTTCAAATCTCTTGAACTTCATTTGATCATTTTTAAAAAATGCTCATCAGCCTGTGATAAAAATTTTGTGTGAGCTCTAGCTCAAAATCTGATACACAGAATTTTTTTTATGAATTTTCAAGGTGGCCACAATTAAACTGATAATTCTCATACTATTATGTAGTGCAATTGCATTGCAAGAATGGCGCAAACTTTGTAGAAAGATTAAATAAGACAGAAAACAAAGGATTCCGAAAACAAACAAACAATTTTTTTTTTTTTTAATTTACTACTGTGGCAATATGTGATACTGTTTTTCTAAACTTTCATCTTTTTTTATAATTTAAAATTGATGACTGTGCAATTTATAAAGTATTGCTTTTGTCTCCAATTCGTATGTTGCGCTAATTTGTCATAAATTTTGCATTTTTTAAAACTCTCTTTACTATTACACAGCACCATATATTCTCCTAGTGGTGACATGTGGAACTTTTTTCATTTTCCGCGGAATCTTTGACCCCCGTCTTTATTAAAATTCGCATAAAATTTAAAACCATTCTCGCAACTAGATTGTGCTACAGTATATTATGAGCACTGTCAGTTTAATTATGGCCATCTTTTATATTCAAATACATCTTGAAATAAATTAGTGCTTATCAACTTTTGGTGCAAATCGTTGAACAGGTGGCGCTGTTTGTTGTACTGCAATTTTCCCTTTGTTAAGGAAGGATATATCTCAGCTTCTATTAGGCATAATTGCATAAAACCTGATTTGTGAAAACGGCATTATGTATACATATACTATTTTAATTTGGGTATATATATCGGCTGACACGAGTCAGCACTATGATTGAAATTCGTGTACGGCAAGGCTATATATCTACTTCTAGAGCGTATAAAAAGAAAAACTTTATATATGATGACTTTCCAAATATTTATATAGGAACTTCAATTTTATTAATCGCATTGCGATTCGTAATGAGGCTGAATAATAAATCCCTTTGAATTTTTTTATTTTTCCGACTGAGTGAAAATAATGCCTGGACCGGGAGTCGAACCCCGGATCTTTGACTTACAAGGTCAAGGCTCTACCAATTAAGCTATCCAGGCCGACACCCCGGTCAGCATTACTCACTCAGACAACCTTTAGGCAGAAATATCTCTGGTCTATCATGTAGATAGCTCGATAGAAATAAGCCGCAGGAAATGGAAAACACCATTAGATAATGGGAGAAAGAAATACAATTTTTATTAAAATCACACAAGTCAAAGATCCGGGGTTCGACTCCCGGATTTTCCTCAAATTTTCGAAATTTGTGTTAAATATACTCATTTTGAGGTGCATGGGATACAAAAATTATGTTTTCAACATTTTCTTTCTTTTCTTTTCTTTCTTTCTTTCTTTTTTTTTTTTTTTTTAACGTTATGATTTTTTTTTTTTTAATAATTAAAATCTCCTAAATTGTAGATACGCGAATAAAGGAATGAATAAGGGCTTAATTTTCTTTTTTAAAGTCGAAAAGTATCCTGACATGTGAAAGATTCTAATATTCAGCCCTCATAAAAGAATAAATTTTTATCTGACAGTGAAATATATCATCAATATCAAAGATGAAATGCCTTCGAAACATAGTTTTACTCTATGACATAATTTTGGGCAATTTCAGTATATGATTCGCAAGTAGCAATTCGCAAGTTACCCATTCTTCCGTTACCCAATTTTCCGTTACCTATTTTTCCGCCTCCCGTAAATTCCTGCTTGGTCGCGCCTGCGGCACCTATTTCCGGTTTCAGTATCTGAAACAGCCTGTTCGCTCACCGTATTATAATATTTGGAAATTCTTATTCGTAAGCATGATTCGTAGCAAATCGTAGCAAAATCCTGTTCGGTGGTGCCGTATTCCCGTTTTAAAACGCACAATAGCTTGTTTGCTCATAGTGCAACTAGCTCTTAAAGATTTAACTGTAGCAAAAGTAAAAGCGGTATCTTGTGACAAAGATTTGCAACATGTACTCTTCAATTCTAATTTAAATAGCTTTTTTTTAAAATGATATATCACATATGAAATAATGTTAATCAAAAGCTGAAATACAAAAGTAATATAAACATTGTTATAAAATGGTCCACTAGCGGCCGAGCGGTTCTGAGCTCAAAGCTGGTCGACGTAAGATGCCGGGTTCGATCCCAGGTCACTCTCGTCGGCCTGGCCGTTCGGAGTTTCCAGTGGTTTTCTCCGAAACTTGCGTAATACGGGTTAGGACACCTTAGAAAGACCCCTACGGAGGGCACTCCCCCTCAGGCCTAGGACCTACAGCAGTCAATCGGCCTTACTCCGAAAATCCATTGTTATAAAAATATTTGTGTCTTACTTTTCAATGTTTTTCTCTTGCGTAACTCTGGAATAAATAGTGTTAAAAATCTTTTATACGGAATGTGAGCGGATAATCGGAATTTGAAAGTTTGCAAAATAAAAAATAACACATGTGTTTAGGGTTTTCTGTGCTTTTCTCTTAAACTCACGTACTGAATTTAACGGCTTACACCAGTTTAAAAGTTCGCAATAAAATTTCATTTTAGTAAATTTCGAAAGATGTATTATAAGTAATTTAATCGTAATTAAAATTGGAGATATTGGAATAAAGGTATTCTGGGTTTTCCGTGGTTTTCTCTGAATCTCCTATACGGGATTTAATTGCTATGCAATTCAAAGTGTCACCAATCTTTAGATTGCTCTAATAAGTAAGTATAATTTTATCATATAATTCGCACACTCTTTTCCTTAATTGTAATAATATGTTAAACCATTTCTTTCTTTGTAGTATAGTTTTTCAATTGGTTGATGATTGATTCTATCAACTAATTTGTTGTTTGCTTCATTGTATTAACGTGATTCTTTAGATATCGAAAAATAAATAAACAATATTATGTTAATTTTCTTAATTGCAGTAATAATTTAAACTATTTGATTCTTTATATTGTAGTTTTTTAATAGATTGATGACTAATTCTGTCAACTAATGTGTTGATTGTTCGATTGTATTTACTTGTTTCTTTAGATTAAAAAATAAAATAAAATAAATAAATAAAATAAAATAAACAGCATTTAATTTAATCGTACAGAAATGTTGCTATAGTTTCGTCAAAGATCTTATTTTCACTGTAACGAGTACCTAGTAGGTAATATAATAATTATATTATTGAACAAATTTTTAGAGAACTAATTATTACATAAATATTACAAGTATACAATCATGTTAAAACTAGTGTATAATGAAAATTATATTAAAAGTGATTATTGTAAATATAAACAAAACTTCACTGCATAAGGTAATAAAATTTCTTTTGTATTACATTTACTGTTAAAAAAAATCCACTATTTTAAATATTCACAGTGTAAAATAATAATAATAATAATAATTTTCGAATATAACATTTTAAATGTTAAATATTAATATAAAGCCATCCAGTATCTGCATTCAAAAGATTATGTTCAGAAAAAAGCAAATTTTCATTATTATTATTTACATAGAAGAGAAAACACACGATGCAAGACTCTAATCACCTCCTCCCAACCCCGCGTGAAGTATAATCAAAGATCTTTCAATATCTATTAGAAGTTCTTTGGTATAATGCCAAGCCGTTTGCCGTCAATGCCTTTATTTTATTCGCCTCCTGTCCCTAAGGCATTCTTTTCTATTATAGTCAGCCCCACGACCACCCACAGACAGGTGACGACCTTGAATTACAAACACAACTACAAATTTCGCTTCTTAGGATCCGAACATGGCAAACTTACAACATATCCCTCACACATTAACCTCCCAGTGTCACAATGCAATGCATTACAAACATAACACTTCATTCAGTCATGTCATTCCATTGAGGCTTTCTCTGATTTGTGATTTTATTCTGAGTACCTGAATCTCACCCTGTTGAATGAATGGTTTCGTTGAAAGAATGGGACAAAATTTTTGTCAAATCCAGTTCAGATAGATTGAGGTCCTGTATGAGTGAATGAATGAACATGACAAAACGTTTGAAACGTTGAATGTGTGTCTTTGAATGGGACAAAATTTTTGAGGTACTTCGGTTTGATTGAGGTATTGAATGAGGTGGTGAATGAATGAGTCAAAACATTTGAGACATTGAGTGAGTGGTTGAATGGGACATGACTTTTGAAGTAATACAAAAAATAATTATGAGGTGTCATGACAAACCGCTGTGATGAGGTGTGACAATGTCATGCTTCATGTATGAGTTACCCATCACTAGAACTCCGTCGAAAATGTGCTATACACATACAGGATTAACACAGAATTTGGATTTCAATTATCGAGGTAACTGAATAAATTAAATTTTAAGTTTTACATTGAATTTTAAAATGTTCATCCTCATCTAAGAAATTTTATGTATTTATTAAGAAACCTAACAGTTAATAATTTCTCTTGCTGTGAGCTCAGCGTCTCATCACTACGAATCTCAATATTTTCTAATAGTTAAGTAATTTTTTATAGTAGTTTTTCATAATTAAAAAAGAAAAATACTACTTATTAAAAAGTTTGAAAAAAACTAAGACACTCATTCTGCAATCAAGTAGTAATTTTCGTAATTTTTGTCTTGCATGTTAGGTAGTTTTTGTTATGTTACCCCTGAAATCTATAATCAGCGTGCAATTTGTAACATTCCTCTTAGTTATCATCTGACATCTGCGCGTGTAGGTTAAATGTTAGCTTTAAAAAAATAAAATATATTGTACTTTTTTTTTTTAAGCTAAAATTTTTCAAGGATATCTTTTTTTTTATTTTTTATTTTAAGTGTACTAAGGTACATTTTCTGTTAGTGAAGTTAAATTTAGAAATCGGCGACTCCTCAATGTTTGGCAAATTTTTGAAGCATAAAAAAGCATTGTCAAAATATTTTTGACGCTAGTTAAATTGAAAAAAAAAATCTTGATGGGAAATATTAAATATTTCATGACAAATACTGGAAAAATTAAAAAATTTTTGATGGAAATAATTTTTTTTTTCCAAAAGTAATAAGATTACAATTAAATTATACTAATTAGAGCTTAATTGTAGTTTCACCGGCTAATTATGCGAAGCGTGTTAGATTGCCATATGTTATGGGCTTTAAAGGTTACCTTTGCTTGTTTGCATCACGTGTTGTGTGTTGAGAATTTCAGTATGCTATTTATTTCTTTATTATATTCATTACTTTCTTTCAAAATCATAAATGCAGTGAAGTGACTCTCATAATAAGTTAATTTCTTTTGATCCTCATATGAGAATCTCTGCTAATTTTCTATTGTGAATACATACAGACATTAAGGTATTTTTAAAATTTTCAAAATGCATGTGGAACATATTTAGATTTTGTAGATTAATTTAACATCTTAGAAATGTATGCTGAGTTATAAAATAATAGTAAATGTAATATGTTTCTAGATTATGTGATTGTTTTTTTTTTCTTTATAAGTGCATATTTTGTTTATTTGGTGATTACTTTATTTCAGTATAAAACTTCCCTATCACTGGCTTGCAAAGAAAAGTTCCTGGCTGGTAAAACATGGATTAGTGGACCTTTGCTTAAAACAGTAAGGTACTGCATTTTTTATTTAAGTTATTTTGAATTATATGCAAATGATATTTTTATGAAGAACTTATTGTTGATTAAACTTATTTATTATCTTAAAATTAATATTTTTGAAAAGATAAATTGAAAAAAAAAAAGTTATTATTTTGAAAAGTCAATATATTATTATATTTCACATTAATTCTCCTTTAATTATCACCAATTCATAACTGGTGTCATCATTGATTAAATTCAGACGATTTTATTTAAAATCAGTATTCTTTTTGCAGTTTGTTACTTTTTCGTCTTAAAATGGGTTGTTTGGGTGATATTCCTGAATCTGTCAAACTTTGTATGGTTGATTTGTATCTGCATGGTAAAAATCAATGCTGAATAGCGAATTACAGGGGTGTTTGTGTCCAGGGTTTACCTCTGATTTCAGGGTTTTTACTCTAATCCATCTGTGTTTTCATATTTCCTATAAAGTTACTTTTTCGTGCATTAGTTGTTCATTTGTTATGCAGGTGATATGTGAATGTAAAGTAAAAGAATTGAGTGCTTCTGGCCTAAATAGTTTGAGTTTGGGGTTTTTTCTAATTTGAGGCTCTAATTTTCTGGGTTTTTACCTTTGAGTCATAATCACCCTTGGAATTATTTGCATTGTTCGCAATCAAGCGTTAGTAAAATACTAACACAATATTCATAAAAGGAAAAATTACAAAATCGCTGAAATGGCGGCTGAAAACCATAAATATCTGTTAGAGATAACAGGAAACTGAAGCGTATAGTTAAGAAAAACCGTTTAAAATGTGAACGATTCTTGCACCGAAAATGGAAAGAAGAAGGAGTTGAAGTTTCTACATTGACAACATTTAGACGTCGCCATAAATTTAAGTTTAAATCTCATGTACCGAAAACAAAAGCGTGTAAGATTAAATTGGTGTAAATCAAGGCGTTTATGGAGTGAAGGAGATTGGAAAAAAATATTATTTAGTGATGAAAGTATGTTTTGTGTTTCATATGGTAATCAAGGTATTTGAGTTTGGAGAATGAAGCAAAAAGCATTTGATAAAGAATGCCTGAAATGTTTGGTAAAATTTGCTGCTTGTGTCGTGGTTTGGGGTTGCATGAGCGCAGAAGTACCTGGAAAGTTAATCATCGTCTACGAAAAGGTTAACTCTCAGATATCTCAAGAAATTTTGGAATATTACATGATTACATCATCAGAAGATTTGAAGATGATTTCATCTTTCAACAAGATGTAGCGTCACTGCATACCTCGGGTCAACGAAGAATTGGTTCCGCCAATGCAACATTAAGGTACTTCCTTGGCCACCAAACTCACCAGACATTAATTCCATTGAAAACTTATGGGGTATAATGAAGAAAAAACTCCAAGAAAATCCTCCTTCAAGTAAAACTGAGTTAGTGGCACATATAAAGTCTATTTGAGCTAAATTGATAGAAATGTTTGTAAAAACCTTGTATATAGTATGCAAGATTGATTGTACGCTGTTATTAAAGCTAAAGGGGATGCTACAAAATATAAACTACCATTAACTAATTACTTCATATTCATAAGGTAATACTTTTGCATAAAATAAAATATTCTAATAATTTGAACCAATCTAAATTTTATTCTAATATTTTGATGTTTCAGAAAACTATTGTATACCTAATTTATTGTATTTTATATTTTGTAAACGTTAAAATCTTATCTAAGCATTCCAGATTTAATTTATTTCCCAAAATTTGGGGTGACTGAAGAACAGGGTATGGTTGACTTTTTATCGCCAACTGAGATGAATAGTGCCAAATCTGTTGACCAACAATTTCGCCAAATTTTTGCCAAATGGCCATTCAGTTGTGGTAACCTCAATTGGAAAACTGCTATATTTTGGAAATGTGCTCATTATGACGTCGTTTGAATAGCTTTTCCAGATTTAGTAATACTTTTTAATCTCCCTATTTTTTGAAAGTTTTTATAATTTTTTGCAGGATTTGTGTTTTTATGATGTTTGGTAATTATGATTTCAATATTTCTAAAGGAAATTGTGCTTGAATGGTTTATAAACAAAAGTTGGATAAGCAAGAGATGTGCAAATTGGTTTTTAAGGATAAAAAGTGTTGATGTTTGATTTTAGTTAAAAAGGGAAATTTTTTTGGTAAATATGGATAAAATAACATGATTGAAGTAAGATTATTTTTCTTGATTCTTGTTTACAATTTATTAATTGTAAGTTAAAATGTATTTTTGAATACTTTTACGACGACGCCATATCGAAGTGGCTAATTGGACCATCGGTGCAATTAGTAATTAGTGTACAAGCTATTCGGACCATCTTTTCCAAGGAGAATAAGTTAGCACTGATAAAAGAGTAAAATTTAGAAATAATATAATGTGTCTCGTCCTTGTGCATGAAAAATTACCCTTTTACTTTTTTTTTTTGTGGTGTCGCACAGATCCGACAGGGATTAAAATTGTCGCAGTTCCGACTGTTTTGGTTTGAGGGTAGCACTTCTGACCGGATCTATTCGAAAGCAGGTGCAACACAGGAAGTGTGTTTATGTGTAAGGAGGGGCAGGGGGAGGCTTCACTGATTAAATTCGTTAAAAAGAGTTAACAAAACTGAATATATTTATTAAATAATAAACCCAAGTACAAAAGTCAATAAATTCATTTTTTTTTTTTTTTTTTACAATATACAGTTATTGTAATGTAATTCAGATGCGTAGCTTGAAGTGGGAGGGAGTGCTAGTATGCACAAGTATTTTAGTTGTTTTCCCTACCTTAATGATCTCGCGTGACACTCACACAATACAATTGTTTCTGCTTTCATTAGAAAAAAAATATTTTAAAATACTTTTAATATTAAAATATTTTATTTTTTGTGAATAATTATGAAAAAAAGCTAGTTAAGTATCTAATTAAAATCTTTTTTTTTTAAATTGTAATAGAAAGACTAAATTATTTATTTAAAAACTAAATTAATTATCAAAAATATAAATTTTAATAATTAATTTAGATGAGATTGCTTAATACAACTGTTTCTGCTTTTAATAGAAAAAATTATTTTAAAACACTTTTAATATTAAAAGATTTTATTTTCCATTATTAAAAAAAAAAAAAAAAAAAAAAAAAAAAAAACTAGTATAAAAAAATATTTAATGAAATATTTATTTTAAAAAACTAAATTATTTATTTAAAATGCAATTTATTATAATTAAGTTAAATGAAATTGCTGAATACAATTATTAGACTTTTAATCAATAAACCCAGTAGTTCCACTGTCCACGTTGGTAGACAGGAAGAATCGGGTTCAATCCTAGGTCATGGTTGTCGACCCTCATGTTCTCATTCGGGTTTAACACCTAAACTACCACCACCAAATTATTTTTAATATAAAACGTTATTTTAATCAGTAATTATATAAAAAATAATTAAAAATATATTATAATTAAAAACTTATTTAATTATCAAAAATATTTATTAAATAATGAATTTAGATCAGATTACTTAATATTACTGTTTGAGCTTTTAACAGAAAAACTATTTTAAAATACTTTGTAATATAAAAATGTATCTTTTGTCATGATTATAGAACAAAGAACTAATTAAAATTATTTAAATAATCTAATTCATAAAATGTTACATTAAAATATATACAATATATACTAATTAAATTAGCCGAGCTTTCTCAATACTATCCTTTAGGCTATTATTCAAAAGTATATTTCAAAAGACATTTACTTAAAAAAGATTTTTTTTTAATATTAATTATTATAGAAAAATATTACTAAGGGAATCAGGGTGATCTTTTGCATGTCGTAAATGCGATATATCCATTGACGCAGTGATTGTCATGCCTTTAATTATAGCGGTCGGAAAAGCTACCTTGCGATGAACAGGTGTGCATGGATTTTAAGAATTCGGTCGGAAGTGCTACGATTTTAACCCTGGTCGGAAGTGCAACGTAACCTTTTTTTTTTGTGTGTGTGTGGGAGTGGGGTAGAGATTAATTATTTTCATAGAAATTTTGTACTCTAAATGATGCTAGAATTCTTCATAAAAAGGGCAATAACTCAATAATTTTTATAAAGCAAATATGAAAATAATAAAGATTTCAAAAATTGAATAATAAAAATAAAAAATGCAACATGAAAACAGATCTTAGTAAATGAGTATTTTCAATCTTTGAAAAAATCTTCGTAATATGTTTGTTTATGAATATGTATAAATAAATCTGCATTGTTTTTTATTTCTTTTCCTTCTTTCCTTTTTAACAATTAAACCGTTCCAATATAATTCGAAGCAAACCAAACCCAATTTTCTATACAAATATATGTATGATTTTTCTGAAAATGACTTTTGTACTTATTTTGCAATGTTTTCTAACAGCAATGTTGAAATAAACATGGATTGTGGATCAATGGGGAAGTTGCACTCAGGAGGAAAACACTTTTCTTTTAATTGTAATCGATAAATTCAATCTTGTGAATCCCAAAAATCCAATTAAAATCATAAAATTAAGTCAAATTAGTTTTTAATTAACGTTTTAAAATCGCTAAAAACCAAAACAAAACCACGTGATCTGAAAACGCTCCGTGCTTGGGTTGACGTCACAGTTCATGAAGTGCAAATGTTTACCGTTCGTACATTCTTTTACCTATTGCTTTTTTTGTTCGCTCTGTTCTAATCTGGATTTTATATTTTATTTTTTATATTTTATTTTGTGAAGGCGCAGGAAATGTGTCCTGCTATGAAATTGTTTTTCTGCCTGTACTTACTATTTAAAAAAAAAAAAAAAAAGATAGGTAACTAAACTGGTGCTTCGAACATTTGTATGGCGGGTGCACTTCATGAGGATTTGAAATGGGTATGCATACTATTAAATTAAATCATATTGCATATGTTTAGTATATTTAAACATCTGTTATAAATTATTTAAAGATATTTTAAACCAGCGCTTTTAAAAAGAGGATAATCGGTGCTTTTAGAAAAATTTTAAACTGATGTTTAAAAAAGTTTTAACTGATGTTTTTGTATAATTTATAACAAGTACTTTTAAAAAGTTTTAAACCAATGGTGACATTTAAAGAAAAAGTGGTAACTGGAGCGTTTAAGAATATTTATTTAAACTGCCGTAAAAAAAAAAAAAAAAAAAAAAAAAAAATAAGCTAGTTCTTTAAAATGAAATATTTAAACTGGTGTTTTTAGAAAATTTTAAACCAATGCTTTGTTTTTTCATGTGCATAAACCATTCATGCATGTCGTAGAGATGCAAAATTTCCTGAAATTTTGAGGTGGTGAAAAAAAAAAAAAAAAAAAAAAAAAATGGAAAAAATGGGAATGCATAGTGTTTTCTTTCTTTTTTTTTTTATTTTTACCAAAACTATTTTATCATTTCTGATTTTTTTTTTTTTTTTTTTTTTTTTTTTTTTTGTACTTTTCCCATTAACTACACCCATTTCCCAGTTCATTTCAAGTGTTATTTATTAAAAATAAAAATTCATGCATTTAAGTGTTAAATGTTAATATAATATAGGATCAATTTTTTCTTCCTGTGATATGTTTGAAAAGGTTTTCATACCAATATTTATAACATAGTTTATAATATATATATATGTATATTTTAATTGAAAGTTTTGATGAAGTTATTTTTTAAAAATTCCATCAGCATTCATAATGAAATATTCTGAAACTTGAGTGGATAACAGTATAGTTTATTTTTTTTTCAGTGGAATAATAATTTTTAACTATGTTTATGTCATATAATATAGATTGTGCCAGAAAAGCTTCTAACTTTTAATTTTCTCACAATACCATGTTACAAGTCAGTTTTGGTTTTATAAACAATTAGTCATGCACTTTGTTTAATATATTAATATTACATTAAATTTTATGTTAAAAGGTGCGGGAAAAAAAAAAAAAAAAAAAAAGATAAATATTAAGAAAGACATGCTTGAAACTTTTTTAATGTTAGAAAACTCTTTACTTATCATCGCCAGAAGCCAAAGCCAGTATTGTATGGGGAATTTTGCCCTATTATAATTCAATAACTAATACATATTTTTAAATTCTGTTTTCACATCTTAAAAATTTTAAATTGATTATCATTATCTAAAATTTATTTTTTATTGTTATTTTTATATTTTATTTTGAAGCTGTAAAATGCAAAATATCAGACAAAATTTGCAATATACTTGCAATAGATTTTATTTTTTAACTTATAACAGAACTTACAATTACAATATATGTAACTATAAATATTTTAAATGTAGGCCATTTTCTTTTAAATGTTATTTTAGAATTATTTTAACAGGATTGTACACAACCCTGTAATAATTTTAAAGATTTTTTAAAATAGTATCATAATTCCCCTGCAATCGTATTTAGCTAACTTTTTCTCTTTTCTTTTTTTTTTTTTTTTTTTTTTTTTTTTTTTCCCACTATTAGTGTTCTTAAAAAAAAAAAAAAAAAAATCCTTTCAGTTTAAATTAAAGTGCTCTTAAAAATCAGCACCTATATTATGACTTAAAAATGGCTGATATTTAAATTTACTCTTAATTTTCACCAATTTTGTAATTGGTAGTATGTTTATATTTTTATTAGTTTACATGAGACAATCTCTGTATTACCTATTTTGAATCACCTGGTACAGTGAAACTTGAATAATTCGAACTTGTTTAATTCGAAATTCTGGATAATTCGAATTCTTTAGTCGGTCCCTTGAATTTTGTATTAAAATAATGTTAAAAAATCATGGATAATTCGAATTCGATTTTGGATAATTCGAATTTTTCATACGATTACTTTTAAAATATTACAGTAAAATTTGTTCCCGAGATTTTTCTCAGCTAAAGTGCATTATTTTTTTTTAACAGTCTTTCAAAAGAAGGATAAGGAAATACAAGAGTATTTCCTACCTACACTGTAAAAAATATGTCCTATTTACTGCCAGAAATTCTCTGTAATTTGAGAAAATGCGCGTAATTTACAAAAAAGTTACGTTGTCAGAACGTATTTTCTCAAATTACAGAGAATTTCTGGCAGCAAATAGGACATATTTTTTACAGTGTAGTGCATCACAAGATATGGTCCATATACATGAACTTTGGGTTTTTTTTTAATTGAAAGCCATGTCTATTGTAGGAGATTCTGTTTTTGTATCGATTGATGGGTTGAAGTCATGTGCTACGACACAAAAATTGTACTTAAAGAAGCAATCAAAAATATGTGACTATTTAAAAAATGTGTTGAATAATTAAGCTCGTAAAAAAATATTGATTTAATGGGAGGGGCTTAATGATGCAGTATTCTTAGATATAAAATTTATATGTTAAATCTTTGATCGTAGAGTTTCATATTTTTAATTTATCTCTTCTTTTTGACAAAATAGTATATGTAATTCGAATTTTGGGATATTTCGAATTTTTCTCTGGTCCCTTCAACTTCGAATTATCCAAGTTCTACTGTATATATAAATAGAAAATATTACCTTATATTATATAATCATAGAAAACTGCTATGAAAGCTTGTAAAAAAATTCCATTGAAATATATAAATATCCAAATTACGGAACGGTTGGCAGCTAAGCAATGACGATGATCTTTTGCTAATATAAATATTTCTGATAAAAGTTTGGAATATCTGATAAAATAATTCATGTTTATCGACCCACATTTTCTCCGTGGTTCGAAAAATTGCTATATAAATACAGCGGTGAAAAAGTCAAGCTATGTGTGTGTGTGGGGTGGGTGGGTGAGTATTTGACTTGTTGGGTTGTCGGTTTAGGATCATTTATCGCATATTAAGGCGCATTAGATTGTATTCTACATCTTAAAGATCACTCTGAACAATTGCAAATATAAATGATTGAATCAAGGGTGAGTCATGGAAAAAGGCGTACTGGTACACTTTGTGTAGCATATCTTTTACATACACTATTTCATGTGTAAAATAATAAGTCTTAATTTTTATGGTATTACATGTATCTACTTACCTTCTAAAAACTAATATTTTATTTATTACATGTAATATTAGTTTTAATAAATTATTTTCCAGTGTATTATCAGGTCATAATTTCTCTTTCTTACATACCTTCTTCTTAACTGTTTGATGGGATTTTATTAAATAATCAAAGTAAATTTGCTAAAGTAATATGATTGATGTAGATTACTTTACACAGTAGCTCTAATATTTGTTCAAGGTGCTATTTAATAGCAACTACTTTCTGTTATTTTTTATTTTCTTTACCCTCCTCCTCCAATGTAATTTTTTTTTCTTTATTATTGGTATATTTTGTATAACATATTTTACACAAATTTTTTGCTGTATAAAACATTGTCTAATTTTTATGGTATCACATGTTATATTAGTTTTATTAATTTTTTCAAATGTGCTATCTGATCACTTCTCTTTCTTGCTTACTTTTTTGTAGTTTTTCAATGTGATTTTCTAATTTTTAAAAAAAATAAATTTGGTAAAGTAATATTGTGATTCCCAGTGGCAGAAGCACGGCGATATAGTCGCGGACACAGAAAAACGGCTTGTGGACAGTTTTTGTCTGCACTGAGAAAGAATTTTGTCGGCAACTTTTGGATAACAATTCACTTATAAAAATTTCTGTATCAAAACTTAAAACTAATACTTTTGTTATTTATAATTATTTATATTGTGTTGTGTCAAACATTGCTATAAAATATTTTATTGAATGAGATGAATGAATACAATTGTTTATACTATATTGTTTTGTAGTAAAATTGTATTCGTGTATTGTTATACGAGATCACCAATGATGTTAAGCCCCCCTCCCCCATCAGCTTTCAGGCTGTTTGAGTGCAAGCCATTTTCACCCCTGATTACACGCAAATTTTGCAGACAGATTATGAAATTTTAAAAGTCTGTCGCAGACAGCTTCAAAACTTTCTGCCACTGGGTTGTGATTGATGTAGATTACCTTATACTGTAGCTACTATTTTAGTATTATATAAGGTTTCTTTTTTCTAAAATATTTTATTTTTGTCTGTTTTACAGATACAATTTTATGTACTAAGTTTTTATTTAAAAAATTGCATATTACACACATACAAGATGGTTATACTTAAATTCTTGTAGCTAAAAGGGATAAGCTCATACCATGAATTGTCGCTATACCGAGTTTGGTGGCATACTCGCCCGTTTTAACTGCGAAAACTGTTTGCAGCAAAAGTTTAATGACTTTATATTTAAATTTTCATAATTTTTTAGTTTAGTTATTAATAAACAACTCTTATGAATGTTACATTTATTTCAATAGTATATAAAAATAATGAAATTCTTACAACTACTCGGTATTGGCCGAATACTTATTCCAAATTCGGCCGAGTAACAAACATTATTCTTCTTTAATAACTCTGAAAAAAAAAAAAAAAATACCTGTCTTTTTCTTATCAGCTTTATGTACGTCTGTATGTGTAATTGAGTGATTAAAAAAAATTTTAGTCTTTTAACTTTTATTTAATAATTTATCTGAGATTTATTGTGAAAATTTAAAATAACATTGGATATGTTTAGTAAATTTTAATATATGCAAAATGTAATTAAACAGTGTACACTAGTACACAGTATTAACTTCCCAACTAGCTAGACATTTGGAACTTCCAGGACAGCTCAGAATACGGTGACAATACAATTTTTTTTTTTTACTAAAACTGTTTCAGGTCCCTACTGCCTTCAGCAAAGTTTATATGATTCCAGAGCTGCCTACTTTCAACCAAAGCAATCAGGAATCAGCAAGAGACGCACCCACTATCAGTAGTGTTTATATGATACAACAGAAAATTTAAGAACATGGTATATAAAAAGTTCTTTTTATCTTGTAATTATTTCCAATTTTAATGTTATCTTTCAGTGCATATTTACACAAATTTTTGCTAGTCTAAGGCAGTAATATATAATGTTGTTATGCCTCTAATAATAATAAAAAAGCTTCTGTTTTTGAGGTTATAATGAATTAAAATTTAATAGATACGTTCCTTTTTGGGGATTTTCCTGGTAATTATCTATTAGTAGAGATATGTGCATCACATAAAAAATGATGATTTAATAGGTTAAAAATAATAATTGCTGCTTAAATGTTATGGTTATGCAACTTATTAAAAAGCTGCCTTGCTCTTTATTTAGCATATCATTCTATTTAAAAGATAATTATAATGTAAATATAAAAGTAATTATAAATTAAATAAAAAATAACTTATAATAATAATAACTGCTATTTTTCAGCAAAAAAAAAAAAAAAAAGAGTTTTAATAAACAGAACCAGAAGCCAGTTGCCATAAGGCTTGAAAAATATAAAATGAAAACAGAATCCACTCCTCTCAACACAGATATGGCATATGTGGACCAAACTCTAACGAATATGTGATCGTCAGAATACAGGAATTCATACATGATGGTAGTTATTTAACCACTTTTCCTAGCATGGATATGTCAAGCCTAAACTAATCATTAGCATCTCCATTTTTGCCCAAGTAGATATACAATCTGAAAGTATTTTTACCTCTAGCTGATGTAAATTTCTGATGTCTGCAGAGAGACAGCTTAGAGGTCTGCACGGGCCGGGCTTTCGGCACGGGCCGAAATTTTCAATTTGCTCTCGGGCCGGGCTCGGGCTTAAAAATTTTTTGTAGGCTTGGGCCCAATATTTTTGTGTGTAGCCGGGCCGGGCCTGGAGGAAATTTTAAGCCCGAGCCCGGCCCGAATCTTTTTCTAGATTCCTCGTTAATCAGCGAAAAAGGAAAATGATAAAATAATTTTTCAGTCATTTATTTTACATAAATTTACAGTCTGGTATGTCACATAAAATTTTATTTTGTTAAAAGATGTCTGTAACTTCAATTTAATTGTCTATCAGCTTGTCTGTTCGTGATCTGATTTTCCGCAAATATTTTAAACATGTCTCGAAATTAATATATTTTATTTAAAGTAATATTAGATGGTTTCATTTCAAAATAATATGCATGTTACTACCAGTTTGCGTACCTGTAACAAACAAAAGAAATTAGATACGTTACTGTATATAAGGCTTTGTTTTCTATGGTTTGTAGTGTTTAGGTGGTATGAAGGCTATAAAAATCCTTCCGCTGTAACTTTTCCTCTAAGGCTTCTTTTTCTTTTCTCCGGTCTCCGGGGCACTGTATGAAAGTATGTAGTATCATTTTTAGCATGTGCAAAAGCATCTTTTCTATTGAATATGGTTGGATTAGCATTAAAGTTTTTTTTTTTTTTTTTTTTTTTTTTTTTTTCCGGATGACAGGAAAGATTTAGATACAATACGGTATATAACCGGAAGTGGTTGAAAGTGTATTTTTAGTACTATTAATAATTTTTAATATCTTCCTATATTGTTTGAGAATGCTAATATTTTCTGTTTGACTTTCTGTCTGTCTTTGTGCCTTCTGTACATCTGTAATAATGAAATACTGTTTATATATAAATATCTTGTAAATATTCAGCAGTTTTGTTGTTAAAGAACATTCTATTTCTTAGCTATATAAAACCTCTGCAAAACACATACTAAAAATCTTTTTCGTTGAAAGGCTTTTTTTTTTTTTTTTTTTTTTTTTTTTTTTTTTTTTGTAATTTTACTTATTTTTGTATCGGGCCAGGTCGGGCCTGATTTTATCGCTTTTTGTCCGGGCCGGGCCGTACACTAGTAAAAAAGAAATGGGCCGGGCCCGGGCCTGAAAATTTCGGCCCGTTCAGACCTCTAAGACAGCTGCTTAAAAAAAATAAAAAGATTATTTGCTATGGGAAATAATCCACACTAACATTTTTTTAAGTTTTTTAACAGATAATCTGCAGAAAAGTACAGTGTACTTAATTTTTGTGTTTCTATACTGATGAAACTTACCGTAAAATCCTGAAAATAACTCCTCCCTTGAATGTAAGCCTCCCCTTTCTTGCTGAAAGGGAAATTATTCCATTTTGTTAAATACAACCCACCCCCACCTTTTGCCACCGGGCGCACATACATAGCGCCAGTAAATCTATCTTTCACTATTTCATCCAAACCTACTTTCAATCTTCAAGTCTTCTAGATTAGCGCCTCTGCGCTTTTAGAAAACGGGGTTTCTTTCAAGATTTTACGGTACATAATATTTATGCAATATATAAATATTTTATTTATTTTTAACAGGATGCTTTGATATAATTCCTGAAAGAATCCAATGAAAAGCACAGAAGTACAAAAATTAATTGTAAAAAGTTTTCATTTATAAAAATTCTGTATATTTATTTTGTTTTAATATCTGTTTTGTATTTTTAATAAAACTATATTTAATAAATGTATATTAAAATTCACATTTTCTTTTTTTCTTTGTTGAAAGAAAACAGCAGGCGGCCTACCCTAGTGCCTTTTTCTAATGAAATCTGGCCTTCCTTTATCCAGTTGTTAGATTCCCACATTTTTTTTCTTTTTTTTCCCAGTACTAATATTTTTGTTTACATTTCATGTTAAAAAATTCTTAAATACCCATTCTACATCCATTTCCTTTTGCTGTTCTATTTTGTTCAGAAAATGTAAGATTTATTAAAGTGTGAATAATACTCTTTCAATGATGTCACAATCAGGGTTGTAGTAAATCGCTGATATTGATTTTTTTCAAAAAAATCACTTATTTAAATCATTTATTTTAAATATCAAAGTTATTGGCTTTAATGTAAATGTAATTGATAATCTAACTTTAAAAAATGAGATATTTAATTATTTTTTATGTAAATTTAAAAATACAAATCGTAAAATATAACAAAATATTTCATTAGACAAGCTAATATTTCTCATTTCTTGACTTTAGATTCATCTCTACAAAGCAGCATTAATAACACAAAAATGAGTTATATCTTAACTTTCTTAATTATTTATAAATTTTATTAAATATATTTTAATAACTTATTATATTTTAACCCGTTAATGCCTGAAATAATTTTGAAAAATGTATTTTGATGAATATTTCAATTTTAAACTAATATGGACAACTGAGAATGAAATATCTTAAATTTAAAAAACTCTTCTAATAGTTTTAAATTAACAACCTATCCTCAGTTGAGGACATTTAGTGTTCTAGCGAAAAATCTTCCAGATAAAAAAAACTTTGAGATAACAGATTAATTTTCTATTATATGCTGACAAAGATCTCGAAAGTAAAGTATTATAATATATATTATTCAACTTGATTTAAGTTAATATATCTGCGCAAAAAGCAAATATATGTGTGACGAATGAAAAATCATAAAATAACTATCCGAATTACTTAATAGTAATTAATAGTAGACACATAAAACTTTCTGGGATCATTCGGAGTGATGCTATAAACTGTCACTAAAAAGCAAAAATCATTCCAACAAACCCCCCAAAATATACATGCCATTTTATTAGCTGTCCTCAAATGAGGACGCTGGGCGTTAATGGGTTAATTATTTATGCAAGTACAGCCTTATGACTGGTGTATGAATTGTAAATATTTAATTAGTGTATAATTCATTGATTAATATTATATGCATATTCTAGTTCGCCTTTACCCACCTAGCGGTTGATATTTCAAAAAGAAAATATTTCCTTGTTTATTTAGCTCTCATACCAGTTTATGTCATTTAGCATTGGCTCATATGATATTTAAAAAATAATAGCATAGTTTACATTGTACTGTTTAAAAAGCCCTGAAGGCTCTAAAAAGTTTTTTAAAAATAACATTTTAATTTAACTACATATAATCAGTTAAATACAATTCGAGGCTGCTGTCACTGCTTGTTTTAATGAATTGTACCCACTAATTGTAAAAAAAAAAAAAAAAAAAAGATAAAAAAATAAGTGAAATTATTAAAATGATAATGAAAATATGAATTTTGTTAATGTGTGAAAACATTTTCTTGTTTCAAATGATTTGTTAAACCTAAGTAAAAATTTTTTAGGATATCACCTTTTTTTTTTTTTTTTATCTTCCCTAATTCCTTATTTTTTTTTTTTTTTTAATTTGATTAGAAACTATGAGTAAAGTTTTCTTTCGCTTAATACATTGCTTCAGTTATATGTCATATTTTCTATTAAATTATCCTTTTTCAAAATTATTTTATGTGTTCAATACCGTGAGTAAAATTTTGCTTTATTTCAATACATTATTGTAGCTACAAAGTCAAAGTCTGAAGTTGAGTGGCTCATACTACCGCATTTATGATTGTTATAAAATTACTTCTTATTATGAAGATACTATGTTGAATAAAAATGTTGGTAATAAATGCCTACATGGATTTTTTCTATAGAAATAGAATATTATTTATATTTTTATAATTTAAGTAAAATGATTGATAGTGTGGATATTGTGCATATATATACACACACATACACATAATAAAAAACAAATGTTGTACAATAATGTATGAATATATAATAAAAATCATTAAAATCAAATAAATCTTGATTAAAATAAAAAAAATCCGATTTAAATAAAAAAAAATCAACAACCCTGGTCACAATTACGTGCATTCACTTAAGCAATATGTGTAGGCAAGTTTATTATGGATAATTTCTGGTGCTGATTCTAAAAAACAAGCCACCGAGGGTGATTCAATAAAAAAGGCATTTTGCTTTCAAAAAGGTATTTCCTAGTTTGTTGTCCTTTGGGTTGCAATTTCTGTACATGAAATAAGTAAAAAAAAAAAAAAAAATCTTGTATCTACTATGAATTTTTTCTTGCAAAAATGTTCTAAAACAATTACAGTGAAACTTGAATAATTCGAACTTGTTTAATTCGAAATTCTGGATAATTCGAATTTTTTACTCGGTAATCTTGTATTTTGTATTAAAATAATGTTAAAAAATCAAAAGTGTTGAATAATTAAGCTCGTAAAAAATATTGATTTAAGGGGAAGGGGAAGAGGATGTAGCAGTTTTCTTAGATATAAAGTTTATATGTTAAATCTTTGATCATAGAGTTTTAATTTTTTTAATTTATCTCTTCTTTTTGACAAAATAGCATGCTTGCCAACATCCTAATTAATATTCTGTAGTGTTGATAGTCCCGCCCTTTTTTTTCACACCAGTAAATTTTTAAAGTAATATTTTGCAAATGCAATTACGATTAAAAAAGAAGAAAAATACTCTAAAACGGATACTGGCGTGAAAAAGAAGGGTTAACAATACTACGGAATTTTAATTAGTATGTTGGCAAAAATGAAATAGTATATGTAATTCGAATTTTTGGATATTTCGAATTTTTCTCAGGTCCCTTCAACTTCGAATTATCCAAGTTCTACTGTACTAGAAAACTGCATTACCGTGGGATCTTTCTATGGGGTCCTAGCCCATATTTATGCTAGTTTTGGAGAAAGCCACAGAAAACTCCTAACAGTTAAGCCAACGAGCGCTACCGGGTATCGAACAAAGCACCTCAAGTATACCAGCTTCAGGGACAGAACCTCTCGGTCACTGGTGGGCCTATTTTTATGAGGAATATTATTCATGCAAAAGTGCGAATACACGTCAACACACCGCATATCAACTGGAGCACCACCTTCTTAATGATTTCATGACAATTTCCATAGTAATTCTATATTCTGGATCAAAGAACCGTACAAATATCGGGAATACTTTTATTTCTTTGGGATTTGAAGAATCTGAACAGACATAAACCATAATATACTTTGGTAAGTTTATTAGAAAGTTGTTATTTTCTGAATCTAACACAGAGAAAAGTTAGTGGTCACCGTTAGATACAACCAACAGCCAACTGAGCTTCCTAGTTTTTCGAAAATTGTTAAATTAGGGACTAAATCCTTTTCATTTGAAAAAGAGGACCAGAGGACGAAAAACATAAAAAAAAAGGAGTTTTTAGTCCTGTATTTTTTAAAAAAAATTTCGTTTTGTTTAAGAGAGCAGAGCGTTGAAAAGGAAGACTGTCCTCTTAAAAAGAGTATGTCTGGTCACCTTACCTAAGATTAGCATGATTTTACGTTTTTAAATTGATAATCTTTTTTTTTTTTTTTTTCTTAGTAACACCGTATACTGTAAGAATTCTATCTACATTTAGACTGAAAATTTACTCCCCACAGTAAAATTTCCACTCGCCAATGGCGAGCTGGTGAGCGGAAATTTCACGCCCTGATCTATTTGATATATAACATATAACATTTTTAATATAAAAATGTAAAACAAATGAATAAGAATCAAAGATCAACTCTTCCTCAACCCTACAATTAATATGAAATATTAATTTTACCAATTAAGATGAACACTGAATATGCTTGTCCTTGTCATAGCTATATTATATATAACAATAGTTTACCTTTTCAATATTTTATTATTATTATTATTGTCCACAAAACTTCATTAAAAATTGTAAACTTAATGCATTTCAATACTCAACTAAGAATATATTTAGAAGATTTTTAGCCCTTTCAGCATTATCTATTTTTTGGTATATCTGTTTAATGATTCGTAAAATTAATACTTTGAACTGTATAAATATGAAAATTTAATACAGTATACTACACATGTGTATTAATCTCATTTTCTTGAAAGAAGCAACGTATATTTCAAAGTTTAGCTACGCTAGCCATTTTGACTATGCATGCCAGAAAAAGACAGGCTTAACACTTATAGGATTAATTGCACATTTAATTGAACTATCTATTTGTTTTCTACATTTCTTTGAAAAAGATTTGCAAATGTATATTACATGAATTTTTACTAGTTTTCTTTTTCTTTTCTGAGCAAAACTTTTACTGAATATGAAGCAAAAGATGTTCCGTATAATCCTAAAAATTCTAGATAATTTACGAATTTTTTTTTTCTAGATATGTGACAAAACTTGTAATTATAAGAATGTCAAAATGTTTATTGGTAGATAGAGCATACAAAAGACATGGCTCTGCTGGGGGAAGGAAAAATTACAGGAAATTTAAAGAAGAAAAAAAAATCCCTCTTAGATATCAATTGAAAACATGGGATATTTTTAATAAATACCGTTATGTATTTATAAATAGCATGCAAAGTGTTAAAAAAAGAAAAAAAACAATAGGTTATTTGATAATACCTACATCAGTGTTTTATAAATACCTTTTGATATCTATGAAAAACCTGCAAATTTTCTTAAAAGTACTTCAAGGTATTTGAAAGGAAACTAAAAAAAAACCCTTCAAAAAACATTGGAGAGGTATTAAAAGAAAGCTTTGAAGATTTTTCAAAATATCTAAATGATTCATGGTATTTTATAAAAACCTTTATGTATTTATAAAAATCTACAATAAGTTTCTTACAAATACCTTAAAAGTATTTCTGAGAAACCTATATAGGTATTAATGGAGGTTTTATTATGGCTTTATTTTGCACCATTAAAGCCTTGATAATACCTTATTTTAAATACCTCTAAAACCTATAAAATACCTGTGTAAAGAAACCTTTATAAAACCTTCAAAAAACATCGAAGAGGTATTTAAAAAAAGCTTTGTAGGTATATTAAAAATACCTACATGAGTCATTGTATTTTAGAAAAACCTTTTGGTATTTATAAAAAACCTGCAATAACTTTCTGAAAAATACCTAAAAGTTTTCTTGAGAAACCTATGGAGGTATTAATAGAGCTTTTATTATGGCTTTATTTTGCACCATTAAAGCCTTGATAATACCTTATTTTAAATACCTCTAAAACCTGTAAATTACCTGTGTAAAGAAACCTTTATAAAACCTTCAAAAAACATGGAAGCGGTATTTAAAAAAAGCTTTGTAGGTATATTAAAAATACCTACATGAGTCATGGTATTTTAGAAAAACCTTTTAGTATTTATAAAAAACCTGCAATAACTTTCTGAAAAATACCTAAAGGTTTTCGTGAGAAACCTATGGAGGTATTAATAGAGCTTTTATTATGGCTTTATTTTGCACCATTAAATCCTTAATAATACCTTATTTTAAATACCTCTAAAACCTGTAAAATACCTGTTTAAAGAAACCTAAAAAAAAACTTAAATAAAACCTTAAAATTTTAGTAAGGGTCGTCAGCAAGAACCACCAGACACCAATTACCGTAAGTGAAGAAACATTACCGCTGTTATTACCACAGTCGCAAATATTTATTAAAGTTATTGGTGTAAAACTTTATGAAATTCAATTGATAGTTATTATTGTAAAAGAGATTAGCAATGAATTTAAAAACTTGTTTATTGTAATTTGAATGTATCTTGTAAAATCTAATTAGTTAAACCAATTAAAATATTAATGTAGATTTTTTTTATGCAAATTGCTGTACCAGTGAAGCATGCTGTAACTTTTAAATGAAAAGTCTTTCTTTTTGTCATATAAATCCAGATTTAATGTATTATACTGAACATCAAGAAAAATATCTAAGAAATTAACACAGTCAACTTTATTATTAGTTTTATTTAAATTTAAACACAAAGGACATATGCTTTAAAAAATATCTGTAAAATTAAAATTTAAGAATAAAATATCATCTATATATCAATAATTTTTAAATTTTTTGTTGTTATTAATAACATAAGTATATTCGTAGAAGAATAAAAATAAATTAGCGGCTGTACTGGAGTAATTGGTGCCCATTCCGATAGCATGTACTTGTTTATAGATTTTATTATGAAATGTTATGAAATTATTGTTAAAACAAAAATGGCAAAGACTTAAAAATAAATCTCTATCAATTCTTAATTCATTTACAATATCAAAAATGTCGAATAACTTAATTAAATTGCTATACAATAAAGCAATGGGGATAATGCATAACAAATTTTCGAAATCAAATGTTTTTACAGAAGTAAGCGTGTCCATATTTTTCAACGTTTCAATATTCTCATAACTATTTTCAATACACCAAAAATAACTTGAATTTTTATATTTATTTTTCAGAAAGTCATAAATAAGCTTTGAATAAAATTGAAGTTTAATATTGAAACATTTAGTAACGCTGCCAACAGTCCAACAAATATATCTGAATTTTATTGGATTTTTATGGAATTTGGGGTGTTGAAAACAAAAAAAGGTATTTTTTTATGATTTGGTAAAGTAAAACGTTTGTTGAATAGGCTTTTGCATTTCTTAATATAAGCAGAACTCTTATTATATATGGAATTGCCGTCCAGGTTGTATTTTTCATAATATTTTTAACTAGTAGGCTACGCCCGCTTCGCTGGTCACTATATTTAAATGAATTTTCGAAAGAATTTAATTAATATTTATTTTTTACACCACATTAGAGACAAAAACTTAAGAATAAAAAAGAAACTGAAATTACTCCAAACCTTGCTTCGGGTACCCGCTGTCTACGGCAGCTCTTTTCCCGCCCGTGCTGCATCGAGGGGTCCAGGTTCCCACTGTCTGCAGAAAGATCTTTCCCGGGCACTTCAATCTGGATATTTTTCGACGACAGGGGGGATCTGCTACTATTTAAGAACTGCGATTTTAAAGATGACTGTCTCTCAGTATCTATTAAATATTTTAGTTTTGAACCATGTATTTTATTGCCCATGCTGCACTATATTACGATTTGATTCTGACCAATGTAATAAAATAAAATAAAATAAAAAGTAGATTAATATGTATATATATATATATATATATATATATATATATATATATATATATATAAACAAATAAATTTTAATCCTTTTTACTAATATACTACCACTTTTCCCGATAAATACTGTAAATAAATAAAAAATTAATGAATAAAAGTTTTTTTTTTTAAAGGAATTAATTAAAAAATGAAAAATAAGAAGTTGTTCTACTATAAAAAATTAAACATATCTGTTATAAATACGTTTTTAAATTTAAAACTAATTATACTTAATTTTTTCTACTGCATTGCGATTTTATTTTCAGTAAATATAACAAATTAAAAAAAAAAAAAAATCGCCTTCAAATGAATGTATTAAGTAAAAATAAGTTACGTAATAGCCGTTGCTAAGATACGCAGACGATTGAAGCAAAACAATAAATCTATGAAAATTAAACAAAGAAGCCAATATTTAAAATCGGAAAAACATTAATTTAAAAAATTCAAATTCGAAATTTGAAAAAATCTCGATGAGGTGCACTCCTGCAGGGTCCCAGGTACCTATATCCCAAAATCTAAAAATTTAATATGTTTAATTTTTTCTACTGTATGTGTATAACTATTTGATTTCAATAAATATAATAAAAAAGATTTCTTCCTCAAATGAATTTAAATAAATAAATAGTTTAATAGCCGTTGCTAAGATACGCAGACTTTTGAAACGAAACAAATTTCTGAAAAATGAAACATTGAAGCCAATATTTAAATTAAAAAAAACATTAATTTAAAAAATTCAAATTCAAAATTCGAAAAAATCTCGATGAGGTGCACACCTGCAGGGTCCCAGGTACCTATATGCCAAATTTGGAGGCTCTGCGATTAGTAGTGTGAGCACCAGAGCGCAGATACACACACAGACACACACACACAGGCACACAGACACTTCTATTTATTTATATAGATTATATAGAAATATATGAAAAATATATTTTTTCTGCATAAAATTCTTTTCAAATGATGGTGTAATTATTGGCAGCCTTATCTGTAGGTACAAAAATAAAATGAGTTACATTTTTTTAAATAAAACTTAAATAATATTTACTTAGATTTTGATATACATAATTATTTTGATTTAGATTTAATTGAATAAAAGTATCAACAGCTTTTTTTAGGATTTATATAATAGTTAGGTCTAAATTTTATACCAAGACTCAAAAAATGCCTTACATTCTTATTTTCAACGATTTTTAAGTCACCAGTTATTATATGTCCATGATATTTATTGATAAAATTTTTAAAATTCACGTTATGTCAACAAAACCTATTTTCATCACCAATATCCCCAAAAGCAAAATACCTGTAATTGAAAACTCTGCAACTAAAAGGTTGTGTATACTTATAGGTAATTCTAATTGGATAATTCTTTAATGGAAAATAAATTGCTATATGTTCAATGATTCTATTAATATTTAGATTATTAAATGACTTTGAAAAAACAGAATGAAGTATAGTACTATTAAGATTGCAAGATTTCAATTTAAAATTCAATAAATCATTGATTAAATCTTTTAATTGTTTATTTTTTAAATTATAATATAAAGCAAAAGTTTTTATTTTATTTTATTTTTTATATATATATATTTTTTAAGTTTACTAATTTTTAATTCAAAAATTTGATTTTTTACAGTTTTAACGTTATATTTTTTTAAGAAATCGTTCTCAATATTTTTTAACCAAATACAAGCATCCAGAAAATTAATGTTTTTACTGTTAATACGATAACATCTTTTACCTCTTTGTATATTAATAAGATTATTGTTTTCAAACAAAAAACCATAAATATTGTCAATTTGATTAACATTAGGATTGTTTAATTTAGTATTAAGATCATAAGGATATAAAGTTCGGTGTTTAAATATAAAATCATTTTCAACTGAGAGTCTTTATTTTTCATCATCAACATGAGCTAAAATTTCTATTAAAACGTTACCAAAAGAGTGTTTCCTGAAATGTAAAATCTCAAAAGACGGATAATCAGCTTTTTTAACTTGTGCTCTATGTAAATTAATTCTGATGTGTAATTATCCTGAAGCTGCAAACTGAATGGCTTTTATTTACATTAAAATGGAGATGCCTTGTTTATTAACGTGATACGAAGACAGAGTGACACAGTCAATTTCATATAAAAAGCTTCTAATAGGATTTTTAATAAATTATAATTGAAAAGTAAATATTATAACCTCATTAATACGAAAACGTTTTTGGATGCGAATTTGAGATAACCATTTGACATATTATAAAAGATAAATTGTGTCTTCGAGAAAATTAGATGAAGAAACGAATTTTTGTGTGTAACTTCTGATTATAATATAACTACAGCTACTGAAAAACATTTATCAATTTTTTAAAGAATTTGAAAATATTTATGTATCATATATTTGGGCTCTGTGCTAAAAGCTGGTAGATAGAAATTGCAGGATTCGATTTCAAGTCACGCTCAGCGGATTAGCCGTTTGGTGTTTTCCGTAGATTTCGTTGAAGCTTCCCTAAATACGGACAAGAACCCCTTAGAAAGACCTCCATACAAGACATTTCACCAATATGCTTAAGACCTTAGTGTATTCACTTTTCTATCGGCCTTAAGCCACACAACAACAACAGCAATATTATTCTGCAGTTAAAATTATTATTGTACTATTTGTCAAATTTAGTTTCTGGCAACAAATAGTTCAGCGTTTTGATGATGGAATTGAAAATATGGCATAAGTAAAATGGGTCCATTATAGATGTTAAACTTTACCTAATTAAACTTAAGAGAAATTTATTGATCTATTTATTTTGTATTTTTAAAAATAAATCATTATGTGATAAAAAGATGTACAATAGTGACTGATAGATTAATCTCTTATTCTTTTCCGTATTCATTTGTAATGGACTAATGCAAATTAAAGTTTAAAATGACTAGATATATAATGTATAAAGTAATTAATTTTTTTTTAAATCCATTAGGTATAAATATGGATAAATTACTTGAAATATTGATAAAATTTCTTTTGGAATTTTCTCATATTGTTTTTGTTGTTGTTGTTTGCTTTTTCGTTCCGATATATTGCAGAAAAAATACAGTTTTGGGTAAAGTTTTCCAAACTAAACTCATTTTAAGATTTTCTCAATCCTAAAATCAGATTTTTAATGGCTGTCTCTGTGTGTGTCTGTGATTGTATGTTTTTGAGTGAGGATGTTATCAGCATAACTATAAAAAGTATTATCAGGAAATTCTCAGCATTCTAAATATGTATCATATAGGTGCATTATTTTTAAATGATCTTTCAGATAGGATAAATATATCGTGTAAAGGGAAATACAAAATTATATCCTGTTCAGTATTAGCTTGTCTTTATATGCGTTTGAGTTCTGGTGATATTGGCATAACTAAAAAAAAAAAAAAAAAAAAAAAAGTATTATGACGAAGTTTTCGGTATTAGTATAAATATATGTAGCCTATAAATTTATCGCTTAAAAATAAATTTATAGCACATCCTGTTCAATAGTATGGCTGTCTTTGTATGTGCTTGAGTAAGGTTTATATAAGCATGACTAAAAAAAAAAAAAAAAAAAAAAAAGAACAAAATTAACAGAAAATGTTTGTTTTTATAAATAGGCATTCTCGTTATTCTAAAATTATAGTTATTCTAAATATATATCGTGTACTCGTGTACTTTAAAATTATATTTATATTAGGATAAATATTTCTTTTACAAGATCATTCAGTAATATAGGCTGTTAAACAGTAAGCCAGTCTTTGTATTAGTTTGAGTGAGAATATCAGCATAATTCAAAATATACTAGCAAAAAGTCTTCGTTATTTTAAATATGTAACGTATCACTGAGATAGGATAAATATTTCGTGTAGAGGCGCATTCGATAATATTTGATAACGAAATTTCTTTTCGATAATATAAATTCAATAATTACTTGCGGGCGAAATTTTGTGTGGTATATTTGGATATCTTTACAGTGTACTAAAAAAAAAAAAAAAAAACATTATTTATATAAAAACGCAACCTTGTTTAATATTTTACATATAAAATATGGTAGGAAAATTATCCACGGTAGTTTGAAGCACCACACGAATTTATTAAAAATTTGAATATATTAAGAACTGTTCCTGAATGTTCTTTTAAATGCTTAACAAATTGTTTTAGAGTATATATTACAGTGTTAAATTTTAATACACTAAGCGCTGCATAAACAACTTAAAGGTAATATGCAGGGTTTTGCAAAATAAAGAAAATATGTTCTATTTTATTAAATGCAATTTTTTATACACTTTTGCAAATTGTACCACGTGAAGGAAAATTGCTTATGATTGATCGTTACTCATTCTTACTCATATAATAGACATAATTGCGTTTTAGATTCCAAATTTGGACGTTGAGATTTTGCTGTAATTAAACACTTTAATGTCTCAATCATTTTTTGATAAAGTCGTTACAGTCACATACATATTCCATTTACTGATGCGCTTAATACCAAATGTTAACACAAAATGCCAAATTATACCATTTTTTAGTTAATTTAATTTTACTGTTGAAAAGATATTAAAAATCCAATATTACGTTAGTAAGGAGATATTACATTAAAGGCACTGAGAACAGTAATTAGTTTATGCGTATTAAAATCAAGTTTTGTTCCATTGAAATAGACAACATTTAATATATCGTATTATTAAATAAGGAGAATAATATTCTTTATAATATGAATGAAAGATTAATTTGGAAGTAATTAAATTAAAATAGGCAATAAACAGACAAATGTAGTAAACGTTTGTGAAGGATTTTTATGATAAAATTGCGTTTTTATGTTAAATAGTTCCATAGAATACTGAACATTTTATTTTTGTTAATTTTATATTTACATGAGAAATGTTATTGTACATATATTTGTGTATCTCTTAATATACTTACTTATAGTTTATATTTCTGTTTTTTTTTTTTTTTTTTTACTGTACAATGTATCATAACTTGCAGTTGCACATTTTTAGACGTACACTGCTGAAAAACACTTTTTTAGATTGACTGTTCTTTGAAACATGTGTTACATATATAACTTTTTTTTCTCATCTTTTTTTTTCTAAGAAATAGTTTAGATGATTTTGATAACACTGAGATTTAAGAATTTTTTGAGATGAAAAACTTTTCTGAGTTATCTTCATATTGAGAAAAAATAATGTTCACTGTTGACCTTTACACCACCTGTAGCAAAATATGGCAGCGACTTGTTTTTTTTTTATTAACTATCTGGACGATTCTGATAAAAACACAAAATTTGGGACTTTCCGTGTTTACAATTCAATATAAATTGTCCTAATCTTTTAGACAAAGAAAAAAAAAAAAATCACCGGGATCCCACGCTTTTCCGGGGGGGGGGGGGGGGGGTGATTATAGCAGGAGTTTTGTTATTTTTTAAAATAGTGGAATGATTTTTATAAAAAAATAACTTTAGTACTGAGAGATGAAAATTCATTTTTTTTTTTTTTTTTTTTTTTTTTTTTTTTTAGAAGACAATAATCCATACTCCAAAAATACATCAAAAACTTCGTTTTTATGAAATGTGATAAAACAATTAAAAAAAAAAAAAAGATTCTAATAATTTATATATATATATTTAAATTTAAATATAAGTAAGTAATATAAATAAATATTAGTCCTCAGAAAAAATTGTTCTTTTCATAACATGTGCTCGTCAATGATCAAAATGTATTATAAACTTCGTTTTCTAGGAAACTGCTTAAACGATTTTCATAAAAAGTAAAAAACAAAAAAATAGAGTTATATGTTTATTTTTAGATAGCAATTCGATTTGAAATTTATCTATCTCAAGGAAAGTTTGCATTCACTAGTAACCCGCTCTCCACACGGATCAAACAGTTTCAAAATATATTTCCGAAAATGTTATTTACACCGTGAATGATAATTGAAATGAGACCGAGTGAGCTATATAATCAAGGTGTTTAAATTAAAGTGTTATAAATGAATTTTATGCATTAATTTAAAGTTTGGAAAGTATTTATATTGATTTCATTACAAAATGTGTAATCCATTATATGTCATCAAGTAATTCTAAATTAAATTAATATATATATATATATATATATATATACATTTACATTTGAAATAAATATACCGAATTATATTTTTTAGGGGGATTAGTTCTAAAATAGTTTCGTAAGGATAGATGATATTTCCTTTGTGTTCTAAAATACAAAATAATTATAAATCAAAAATGTTCAGCATAATTTTATGTTTTCCAGTAAATATATTTTTCAGAATCTAAAGAAAAATGCATAAATTATATCTATTTTCATTTATTTTAAAAATAAAATTATGCAAATCGAAACATTGCGATCATTTATATTTTTCAATTACAGATGTTGCAAATTGCAAATTTTGACATTTTTTAGTTTATTTAATTTTGATTTACTGCTAATTAAAAATACCAGATTCTTGAGTAAGTTAGTAATGAAATATTATTTTAAAGACAATGAAAACAGTAATTAGTTTATGCACACCGAAATACACTTTTCTTCCATTCAAATCGATATTTTATTTTTATCATCATAATAAATAAGACCTCAGAAAATCTTTAGCATGTAAATGTAAGAATAATTTTTTAATTTTTAAATTAAATTAGAAATTAATCGTTGGTATCGTTTTGTATAGTATTTTGTATAAATTGTCTCTTTCATGTTAAATTATTCCTTAGTTAACTGAATATTTTATTTTCGTAAATTTTAAATTTATTACAAATATTGTAATTGTATATATAAAATGATATCTTAACGTAAAATAATTTAATTTTACATATTCTTTTTTTATTCAATATTTGAAGCTAAAATTCACAAACACCCATTTTTATACATATATAAAACATACAGGCATATTTGTTTTCGTTTATTTTATTAAAAATTAAATAATGAAAAATTTCAAATTACATCCAAACACATTTTTAATTAATGATAAATTGACTGTAATTAGCAAATTCCTAAATATGACTTTTCTAGTGAATGAGAGTTGGATTTATCGCTAAACACAGATGCTAAATATTTAAATGAGATAATAAAGATATATTACTAAAGATACATTGAAAACAGCAATTTGTTTAAGCACACCGATGGAAGTTTTTTTTTTTTTTTTTTTTTTTTTTTCCCCAACCAATCAAGAAATATTTTAATTTGTTATCGTAATAAAGAAGGTCAAATGGCTTTGGCATATCTATGAATGATTAGTTTGAAAATATTAAGTTAGTTAAAAAAAAAAATAATAAAAACATAACTGTGGAAAAATTTTATGTTGGAATTTTAGTTGAAATTGTGTTTTTATTTTAATTTATATGCACATATACTTTACACACTTTAGAATATACATTTCGCTTTACAAGAAAGCGTAAACATTTATACCAAATAAAATCATTATAAGTAATAAATTTATATATCATGTTTTACTTATACTTTATAGAAAAATCTCCAGGCTTTTGTTTAATATATGCAGCTGAAGTTCAAAAATATATTTCATGTTCGACGTATACACATAAAAATGTGTTGTTAATGGTAACTAAATTTATATTTTTTCAATTATTAAATGCACTGCGTCGTACACTTTCACTTATAATTTTAAGTTTTAAACTACATATATATTTTTATTTTCAAATAAAATAATAATAATAATAATAATAATAATAATAATAACTAAAGCACAGATATAAAAGTTTGATTAAAAATAAAGAATGCATAATGAACAATAACCCTAAAACGCCTTTTTCAATTAAGTTTAGAAAGATGAATATCAGCAAATATTTTAATAATGACATTTTTCAGTTATTGAAAGTTTGATTTACTACAAAGGAGAGACGCCATATGCTAGAGTGGGTTAATAAAGATATATTATTATAGAGAAAAAGAAAAGGGTGATTAACTTATGAACCTGATAGAATAATTTTCTTTCATTCAACTATTTTAGTAGGAGATAGTTATTAAAAGGTCAAAAATGCATATATTTTAACTCGTAACTATGTTTTAACTTTAAAGAATAAATAAGATTAAAAAATATAACAAAATCAAAATATCTAATAAATATCAAAATTAAACGAAAATCCGAGTTACGTGAATAATTTCCAAGCATTAGAGAAGAATAGAGTGGAAGAAATATCATTAACAAGATTTTTCGGATTTTTAAATATGTAAAAAGCTTCATGGATATCCAAATTCAAAAAATTGCAAGTCATTTTTGTTTTTGTAAATCATGATGTTAACAAAAAAATGTAGTAATATTTTTCCTAGCATTCTAAGGATTTAACAACAAATATTAAACATAACTAACAAATATAATATATTGAACTTGTAAGGTTTCGAATAATAGGCAGGAGATGAAATTATGTTAGTTTTGGAAAAATCGAAACGATGACCATGAGTACAGCAGTGGGAAGCAATAGAAGGTTTGGGAATCCCTTCCTTACGAACATCCCGACGATGCTAATTTATTCTGTACTTCAAACGCCTTCTAGTTTGACTAATATAACCTAAATTGCACGACGAACATGGAATTAAATAAATGCCAGAACGTTTTTCAGTAGGAATGGTATCTTTAAGAGAAGATAATTTAATTTTTTTAACGGGTTTGTAAATGACTTTAAAACGAAACGGTTAAAGAATTTTCGAGATTTTAAAAGAGAATGAAGAAAAAATATATATATAAAGGTAAAGCAACTTGTATGAGACTCTGGTCGTTCAATTTGGGAGTAGAACGTTTACGATTCTTAAATTTATATAAAGCTTTATCAAAAATAGAGGTGTTATAGCCACGAGATAGAGCGAGAGGTTTTAAAAAATTAATTTCTTTCGAAAGATTAGACGGATCAGAACTAATGTGTAAGGAACGAAAAACATAAGTATAAAAAGCAGACATTTTATGTTGAGGAGCGTGGTTAGAGAGGGCATGATGGGAAAGAGAGACAGAGAATGGTTTACTAAAACAGTAGTTGGGAAACGATCCTTGTCTTTATTCACAAAAACGTCAAGTAAAGAATTGCTCTTTGCCTTCCTTTTCATTGACAATTTTGTGAATATAGACAAGGATCCTTTCTCAACTACTGTTTTCAGAAAACCATCCTCTGGCTTCCTCCTACCCCGCATGCTCTCTCTAACACGCCCCTCAACAGAAAATGTCTAAAATTAATTAAATGTTTTAAAATTAATTTATAATAACGTTTTATTGCCCTTTGCATTGTGTAAGTCTCATTTCCATAGGTGGTACTCTGTTTATTAATTTACGTCTTCTTTCCTGGTGTTTGATCATTTTATGTTGTATTATACACACGCATACACATATATATATGTATAATTTTGAAAATATGTAGAGACTTGAAGACAAGTGGGGGGGGGGGGGGGCGGGGTCAACAAGAAGGAAAAACGTCAATGAAAACAAAGAAATAACGAATTAAAGTTACGAAAAATAATTGTAAAAACAACACTACATGTGAAAAACACCCTTCCGCTTCCTCTTTAGTGAGTGGGAGCAGCAGAACAGACAATAAAGTATACTGAAAAAGGCTTTACAGGTTTTGAAAACATGACGAAACTAGCATACTCCCAAAAAAAATCAATGAAATTCTAAAACAAGATTAAATTACATGGTCAATTATATATAAAAATATCAATGCTTCATAAAAGCAACATAATTAAATTAATTTAATAGTCCAAAAACTATTTGTAATAAGAATAATTTAATAAAAGGGCATGCTAGAACGTCATGTTCCCACCCAGACCTGAAAGGCAAAACGATATTGTAATGCAATGAACTTACTGCATTTTAGAAATAGGTCTTTAAAGCAAAATAAGCAGATTCACATGTAGTGGATCAATACTGGCGCTGTCTTGTCCGATGTTCCAATATCATAATTCAGACTCTCCAAGTCGCTCAGCGTTAAGCAGCTGCAGTCTGAGAACACATAGATTTCATTTTTGCAAAAGAGGTGAAAAATTTTAAATATACAAAGTATTTTAAAAAGCATTAGAGAATAATATTATTTTTGTATAATCATTTGTTAGAATTTTCTAGCATGTTCAATGACTTTTCTTGGCTGTTCTTTAACGTTTGGTTAGAGCGTCATTCTAATAACGTGATGGTCTTTGGTTCGATCCTCGAAGGTTCATGTGTTACTTTTCGCAGATAATTAATAGACACGATGTCAATTGATTAAAGAAAAATCTTTCGTGTTCTACACAGTATCCTAAGAAATTTTGATTAGTTTTTTTTTTTTTTTTTTTTTTTTTTTTTTTTTTTTAAAGAAGCTACATTATTATAACTAAAAGGCCAAAAATAACGTTAGAAGATTTTTATTGTGAAGCCCTAAAAATCATATATATATATATATATGTATATATTTATACATATTGGAAAATATATGCCATAAAGAAATAAAAGTTTCAATTCTAAGATAAATTTGGAGAAAAATATAGATATTTCACTTTTGCAAGAGATGAAAATTTGTAAATATTCAAAATATTTAAAAAAATAACCTTTGAAATTTACAGCTTAACTAATAATTATATAAAAAGTAATGACTGAGAATGTTGGTTTTGAATTCTTTTTAAAATATTATTAACTTATTTAATGGTTTTTAGGGCTTTACAATAAAAAGCTTCTAACGTTAAAAAAAATGTTTTTTTTTTTTTTTTTTTTTTTTTTTTTTTTTTTTTACTTACGTTTTTTAAAGTTCTTCTGTCATAAATTTAGGTTTTATTTTTTGTAGAATAAATTCCTTCAATTATTTCAATACAGCTATAAAGATCACCATTTCAGTGATTTATTTTTATTACATTAAATAATTAAGATTTTCTGATAATCGGATTTGTAATGTTTTGAAACTTTAGATGCATAACTTCGAAATTAATTAATTTAAAAATTAAAAGCATCCTCTCCATTATCTCTGCAGTAAAGGAATAAATGATATGGATGTATTATATTTCTCAGGTAATAGCGCCACCATAAGTTTTAATTAATGAAGGGTTGCTAAACTTAATTAAGTTTTTTAATACAAATATGAATAAAAATGTATGCTAAACTTAATTTACAAAAATGAATAAAATTTAATAAAAAGAAGCAAGAATATGAAAGCAAATTTAGCGGGGCATAAATTGTCTATAAAATTTCCTAGAAACTATGCGTTTTTTTTTTTTTTTTTTTTTTTTTTTTAATTACTTTTAATTTCTTAAATGCTCTGATTCTTTTCATTAAGATAGAAAAAAATATATGCATAAAACCGAAATCTACTTCTATTCAATAAAACTCAAAAAAAAAAAAAAAAAAAATAATAATAATAATAATAATAATAATAAATCACAAAACAAATAAAATTAAATATAAAGCTTAAAGTTTTATTTAAGACTTATCTGTTGCATGTTTTCTGTGAAGTATTCATTTATTTATTTATTTTTTTCCTATAAACAAAATAAGTCTGTCGAAAAAGAAATTAACTTTTGTAACTCACTATTAATTTCATCCAATGATAAAAGAAAAAAAAAAAAAAGTGTATTCTATTTAATTCAAGATAATACATTACATTTGAGCATTTTTGAGCATTTTAAGATTATAATGGGATTATTTACAATATAGATGGGATTATTTTATATATATATATATATATATATATATATATATATATATATATGAAATTTAGACAACATGAATGTAAACGTATACAAAAGGGAAAAAAACTGTGAATTTAGTGAAATATTTACTATGAGTCTATAAATTCACAATAATTTTCAGTTGAAATTAAATTATCAATATCTTAATACTTGTATTATTTTTTTAATTGTTTATTTCTTAACATTTCTGTTTGCTTTTTTCATTAATTTTACATTAAAAAAAAATGGTTTCTAGTAATTTTTCTGTTGAAATGTTTGACAATGCGTTATTTTTTTTAAATAATATTACTAAAAATAAAAATAATGATTTAAAACCATATAACTTAAAGTATGACACCTTTATCTGACGTCAATCTACATAAAAACTTTTGCCTGGAATCCCAAACTTCTGTAGTCGTCCATCCTTGATTCTGTCTCCGCAGAAATTAAATTTCTGCTGCTCCTTCGGACTCCAGCAGGAAAAACCAGTTTTGATCAATTTCCTTAGTCGGTTCATTACTCCTGCAACTGTGCCGAACTTCCATATGTATTTTTAATTTCGACAACGGCAACATCAAGCATGAGTGACTGTGAATGCCTGGTATCAAAGAAGAAAGTAACTTCAAGTCGAAGCTTTACAGAGTAAGCGTATTCACTACGATGGAGCAATGTGTAGCGTACTATGTAATGGTTACGTCATAGTTACGTCACTGATCGACGACAAAGCCATCTCGTGTTGGAGGTACCTGAACTACTCAGGCTGAAACTGCGCATGCTTGAATAGAATTTATTTACTCGCACGAAGCTCCATATTTAAAATTAAAATAAAACTGTGTTCGAACGAATGCACATCTAAACGAAAAATTTCATGTATTTTTAGAATATTCATATTTCGAATATTTTCCCGTATTTTAAGATAAGTAATATATTTTAAATCAATTCTTAAAAATTATTTTTTGCATACTTCTTACTGTTTATAAAATTATTGAAATCTTAATCTCTTAAATTTTCATTCATTATGGATCAAGAGATAATCTATGGAATTTTGAATTCGGTTGTTTGATTTGTTATGAGGTTAGAACAAATTAGTGTTTATTATATTTGTTCATTCCTAAAAGTTATTTTAGTTTTAGTTATAGATTTGGTTATAAAGCGATAACAAATATATTTTATCTAGAAGATAAAATTTTTGCGAATGGTTTCGTCTGCGTCTGATTGATTTTATGGAACATGACATAATGCTTTTTTTAATAAAAGAGATAATAATAATGTCATCTTTTATAAGCGATTCCTTTCCAAAAAATTTAATTTTGAAAACTGCACGCATTAACATTTTCTTCCTAAATTACTAATACATGAATTTTTTCGTATTTACAATACAATTTGCAACATTAGAAGATCGATTTTAAAAAAATTATATTTTACACTAATTAATTCTAGCTTTAAGTGTATAGGATTGATTATTTACTTGAAGTTATTAGCGTACATTTTACTTTAAATACAAAATATGTTAGATGTTAACTAATAATAATGTGATTGTTTATTAGATAACATCTAACATATTTTGTATTTAAAGTCTTATGTACGCTAATAATTACATTTATAGTGTTCATTCAAGGCTAGAATTAATTATTGTTTTTATTAAAACCATAATAGATAACACTTTTAAAGAAAGCACAATAGGGGCAGGTTTTTCACAGCTTTTATTTGGGTACCGCAGACACTGCACGAGGAGAAGCGCTAACGTCGATTTTACTTTGCGACATTTTTTAACATTGTGTGAACGAGCTTAATCTGTAAAGCTTTGCTTCAAGTTGGATGTATGTTCTAAATTATATAGTTTAAAATAACTATTTACGTTTATTTAATGATTTGGATTTTATAATAATAATATTCTAAAAAAAGCAAAATCTGCTTATAAATTGAATCATACCTCAATATTCCACATTAAGTTTCAATGGCATAATGACTCATACAACAGAATAAGCAATACAGCGATATAATTTCATCCACTTTAAAATAAAACAAACAATAATGCTTGATTATATATATATATTTATATGGGATATATTCATATTTCAGTTAATACTCGTATTGGTAAATTGCTTTTAAAAACCATGTAATTAAAGAATTTCTTCTGACTTAATTAAAATTGTTGTAAAAAAAAAAAAAATATATATATATATATATATATATATATATATATGCAGGGACAATTTGTAACACCCCAAAGCTTATTAGGACTAAAACAAATCATTAACTGGGGGACAAAATATTTTGTGTCTTAAAATTTGACCTCTTTTCTCGGTACCTTTCTCACCCTATATTTTCTGTATTCTTAGTTTTTTTTTTTTTTTTTTTTTTTTTTTTTTTTTTTTAAATGGTGTAGTTTTGTAGTATTTAATGGCAATTGTCTACTCTTGGAACCTTGATCTCTTTATTTATGGATAATAACGTTATAAACTTAGAAAGTAGCAATTAATGAATAATTTTATTATTTTTTAAAAAATCTATTTTACCATATAAATCGTATAAGAATTTTAATAATATATGTATATATATATATATATATATATATATATATATATATATATATATATATATATATATATATATATATATATATATGTGAAATTATTATACTATTCTTATTGCAAAATTCTTACACCATTGTTATGCTAAAATATACTAAAAATTATTTAAATATTATTCATTCTTTTACATAACTGAAGTACATTCTAGTCTAAAGTACATGGATTTCCTACCAATAATCTATAATATTAAAGCACAGAGGACCAAAATTATACGATCTGGGCATGTTCGAGAAAATTTTGAACAAATTCGGAACGGGAATATTCCTTTTTCTTTATGCAGTGCAATAGAAATACCGATGATAGAGCTCGAGCAGACGACATTGATAAATAATGTGTATGACAGGCACCTAATTAAAGCTCAATCATAAAAATAATTCACATGATTTATTCTTTGATTCATACTTTCCAAGGCAGTATGCTAATATAAA
The DNA here is from genome assembly GCA_963930645.1 of Salticus scenicus. Classification (NCBI taxonomy): domain Eukaryota; kingdom Metazoa; phylum Arthropoda; class Arachnida; order Araneae; family Salticidae; genus Salticus; species Salticus scenicus. The sequence continues at coordinate 21,990,860 of OZ005661.1, read as the reverse complement.
CCATCGCGAGTTTTATCGGTTACCACCATGTGCATTTTCGCCGAAAATAATGTTAAAACACACAGCACTTTCTCTAAGACCAAAATCGTAAAGTATGGGCATGCGCGAGAAAATTTTGAACCAATTCCGAAGGGGAATATTCCCTTATCTTTATGCAGTGCAACACGAATACCGATGATAGAGATCGAGCAGACGACATTAATACTTAATGTCTATAGCAGGCGCCTAATTAAAGCTCAATCATAAAAATAATTCACACAATTAATTCATTGATTCATACTTTCCAAGGCAGTATATTAGAATAAACCAATTTGCGAATTCTTATCTGTTACCGTCATGTGCATTTTCGCTAAAAATTTCCTTACACAGGACGGTATTTCAGGATTTTATATTGCGACGCCATCTTTTACCATATAAAAAATATGTATTTCTATTATTGTTTCCGTTTCTGAAAAGGAAAAAAAAAAAAAAAAAAAAAAAAAAAAAAAAAAACTTTTGAAATTATCAAATTTTTAGGGTTTCTTGTTTTTTAAAGATTAACTTTTAACACATGAAAACTACGTTTAAAAAAGTTGGAGATAAATATTTAAAATCATTTTTTTTTTTTTTTTAATTATTATTATTATAATTTCTTATATTTAATTTCCATAATATATTCTAGAAAAAATAATTTAGAAAGAATAACCTTAAAATATTGATATTTTATAGGAGTAAAATTGTACATAGTATAATTTATTATACGAAATTTACCAAGCAACTTAACTTGCTAAAATACTAGATTAATTATTATTATTTATTTATTTATTTAACAGGATACTTTTGTTGAACTATACTATTTTGATAGTGTTGAAATATACTATTTTTAAGTGTTATAATGTTGTTATTCATTTATTTTTAAGTAGCATAGTCTATTTTTAATTGTAAATAAAATTATAGTTATAGAAAATAACGGAAATACAAAACTATGAAAATTTATTATAAATTGAATTTTTTTCTCTTATAAATTGATGTGATTTTAAAAATGATTTTTTTTATAAATAAAATAAATAAATAAATAAAAGGCTGATTTATAGATGGCGCCACTGTCATATTGCTACTGAAATAGAACATTACCGTTATCGGTGCTCGATAGATTTTATTTTTAAGCTATGTACAGTCGGTACAGTAAGCTATGTTAATACAGTACTATGTCGATACAGTAAGCTATGTCAAAATAGCTGAAGCGCTTGCAATAAGTAAAACTTAAAAGATTTGCGCTTAATACTGTTTTGTTACATAAATATTTGTCGAGTCATGATCTTTGTCTCATGCTGTTTGTAGAAAAGTATGTTGAAGATAAAAATAAGCAAACAAATTATATATATATATATATATATATATATATATATATATATATATATATGAAAAGTACTGATGAGTGCTTCCTTTCTCCATTCTTACCATAATTTATAAATTCTTTCTTTTAATTACCCCTCACATTCTTTTCGTCCTATTTAGAGTAAAATTAGGAAAAATCTTGGGTGTTTATTTTTATTATAAGGTGCACGCTTAAATTTTTTTCTATTGAAATTTCATGAAATTTATTCCACCTTCTCCTCCTATCAAAATAATAATAATAATAATAATAATAATAATAATAATTACAGCAGGGGGTTTTAAGCTGGTTAAGAGCAATGCGAAATTTTAAAACAAGTATGTTTAAAACTTTATGCCGTGAAAAGATTTAAGTTGCACATGATCCGTCAAACTTTGACGGGTATTAACTAGTAAATTTTAAATCGCAAGTCGATATACAGATTCAAACATTTTATCATCTGTGTTGCCACCTATGATTCAGAAAGAATTATGAATTTGTAATTCTCTGTTTTCACTTTTTTTTTCCTTTGTCGTTTTCATTACGCCATCTCATTCTTTTAGCGTACAATCAAACAAAAACATGCTTCGACTGACCAACATACTCAATATCCTACTTCTTTCTGGTGTAATTTATTTATTCCTATTCGTCAAATTTTACTCTGTTGTACGTAATAAAAGTATAAATTTTAGGGGTACTCCTTGTTAAATTTCAAAAATAAAATTAAAGTTTATGTTATACAATGAAAGAAAATTAATCCATGATAACAAATTTAATTAATCAATCAATCGTACATAAATGGAATAAAAAAAAAAAAAAAATTAAAAACCAAAATATTTTCAGCTCCAACTTTTTTTTTTTCTTTTCACCCTAAAGTTTTTAAGATACATCTGAAAAGTAAGTTACAAAGTTTGTTCACTTGCACTACCTGGTTTTCAAGGACAATTATCGAAATTTTTAGGGGTTCATCAAAAACACTTACAAGAAAAGGAAAAATATATCAGTCAACGAATTTTGAAATATTTTCTGTTAAAGGGAACTTATATTTAAATTACAAATTTAAAGTACTCAGTCCCATGATGATCGTGATGCGAGCAATAGAAATAAAAATAAATTGTATATCTAGTGTATATCTATTGTATATCTAGTCGCAATAGTGCTGCGCAATGGCCATTAGGCGACAGTCTGGTACTCAGCCCTAGAGGTGGTCCGGAGACATGCCATCACATTTTTTATCCTACTCGTAATGGTACTCCTTTTCCGATTCCACATTTTTTGAGGATAAACACTTCAATTTAGACGGACCTGATTGTTTTAGTTTCTATCTCTATGACATATGGAAAGGAAAAGACTTTTTCAAAGTGACTTCATTCTAACATGCTGAAAAAAATATTTTGATTTTAATTTCTTTAAGGCACTACGTAATTTGGATACATTCACAGAAAAATGTTTAATTTGCATGCATGAAATGTTGATGAAAGCATAATGATAGAATTTTTATATGTTCATTTCACCTCATTTTAATCTCACGTTTTTATAAACCTATACTTAGAGAGAATACATACATTAGAAGTAACCTACATACCAATTTGAAGATTTATTCTGTAGAAAATATACAAAGATATGGTTTTCAAGAGGATTTTTTCTGACTCCCTCCCATTACTCATACGCTAGAAATTTGAAACGTCCGCAGAACTTCAACTATAGTCATAAGCAATAACTTTGTCAAGTTTGGTTCAGATCAGTTTAGTATTTTTAGAGAAGATGTAACATTTCCACAAAACTATATACAATAACTTTTATTTATATTAAGATTCGTAATAAAAATTATTGTTGCGAAAATCTTTAAAAAAAAAAAAAAAAAAAAAAAAAAAAAAAATTCGTAAATTCGTAAATTTATTTTAAATTGGTTGTCGTAGTGAAATAAGCACATGTAACAAGAAATCGAAAAATGCAAGATTTAGCTACAGGGCGATTCGATAAAATAAATGAGAAAAATAACTACACGTTTAAGAAAAAGTCTTAAAAATATTAAAATCCTGTCTCTATACAATAAAATTACATTGTAGGAAGCAGACATAAACGTGCTTTCAGAAGTCGTAGAGGTATTTTAAGTACTTTTATTTATAGTGGTGAAATGACAATTTGAATAACGCCCATTTGTTATCCCCCTTTGATTCTTCCCACCGTGAAACAATTCGTCACACTGGCGCTGTGGTAAAGTCAAACACTTAAAGAAGTCTTTGTAACGTTTTAACTAATATTTTGATTAAAAAATAAATAAATTCTCTATGTTTAACCCTTTAATGTTCATTTGTTTCGCAGCGAAACCAATCATTTGACATAATTTCACAATTTTTATGCAGCAATTTTTTAACATTTTCCCCCTTGTTTTAATCAGGTTTTAAAATTTTGTCCTTTTCTGTTCGGTAGATACCAGAACTATTCCAAAATTTAAGAAACAATGCTTCAAAGGAAGCTAAATGCATAAGTCACTTGAAGTATCTTAGTGCGCGCGAGTGTGAACTGTTGGTTTGATGATGCACTCATGTTTAGTTTTTTTGGATTTAATGAAGAGCTGGACTATTATTTTCACCTGAAACAACTTTTATGAGTTTTTTTAGTCGAGCATGTTAGCTTATAAAGTGTTTTATATATTAAATTAAATATTATTTGAATTTAATAAGGTGAAATTATAGATGTTTCAAACCAAAAATTTCTCGAAAAGGAGCAATACTTTTTTTTTTTTTTTTTTTTTTATGGTCCACTATGTGCCTGAAAGCCATTTTTAAAATTAGTTTAGTAATGTTTAAAATAAATTAAGTAGTGAAAGTTAAAGAGTTACGATATTACTCTGAAAGCTGTGTGATAGTTACTTCGAAAGATTTTTTCGAAAAATGTTTAGTCTATACACCGGCAAATAGTGGGATTTGTACAGATTTTAATAGCATTAATTATATGATGCAACACGTTTTATTTTAAAATAAATACTTCACCTATATCCTAATACCTTGTAAAATATAATCACTATGTTACTTAAAAGAGTTACGCAAATACTGAAATTTATTTCTTGTTGTTACATAATATTTTCTAAAATTAGCCTTATAATCTTCAAATAATTTTAAAGAAAGATGCTTTTAATGAGTCTCTGTTGTTCATTTAAATCACCTTTAAAATTAATAATTAGAACAGGTAAGGAGAGAGCAAAAATAATGACATCTCATTAGTGATTAACAAAAATCTTCGGTCAAAAATTCTGAAGAAAGTTTAATAAACATTATTAAAATATATTTTTGTCTTTATATTGCAGAATATAGGTTGGTTTTTAATATATTCATAACTATTTTTGATCAATATGGCACATAAATTATTTTAAATATATTTTAAATATTTAAGCCGATTAATTAATTTCTGTATGAGGGTGTTATACTGCAGAAAAGAACAATTTATTTATTAGATCGGAAATAACATTCATATATATATATATTATTGTATATATTGTATAACAGAGAAAACGTAACTTAATCACGTTTACTAACTTAAGTAACTGGTGCACAACCAGTATTTAAACTTAAAATCTTCTTCACACACTATAAAACTAATGAAATTACTATCAGTTTCGAAATAACGTGATCTTACTTCTTCAGGTGCAAAACTCGTATTATCCGATATAAATGACTTATGGGACTAACGTGTCTGTCGTCTTTCAATGCCGTGTATGGGAAAGACACCATGTTTTATTAAATGATCGATTGATGGTGTTGCATTTTCAGTGAAGAAAGGAAGAGTGTTGAGGATGGACGTCGAATTTGGTGTCCCACCCCATCCACGAATGAATGATTGCTAGAGTACAGTATATGATGTTAGTGGACAGGCGCATAACGGGGTCACAAAAAAAAAAAAAAAAAAAAAAAATAGGGATGGGTTGAAGAACGGTGTGCGACATTTTTTTGCGTAGAAGGAACAGAGTTTTACCTGAGTGGTTTATTCAAATTCTTTGCATGCTAAGAAATGCGTTTCAATGTCGGTGCTGATCACGTCGAAAGGTACTGCAAGGTGCATAGTTTATGATTTCATAGTGAATTTATTTTTGGGAAAAATGTTTCCGAACGCAAAAAAAAATGACGAATCTTATTTTCGGAACGTTCCTGGTACATAATTCATTTTTTAAACTTCCGAAACTATTATTGTTTCATTTTTTAAACCGTTTAATAAAATAATGTATGACACCTAAATATCTATGATAGGTTCAAACAAACATATGATAGGTTCAAATTCGTTATATCTCTTCAGTGATAAGTTACATTACCATGAAGGTACACGTACCCGACTTATGGTTATTTAATAAAAATACTTAGAAGTTCCATGAAGCTTAATTGATGAATTTAATATTTAATGTGAAATAAATATGGGTATGCGGTTCTATACAACTGTAATAATAAAATGTTAATACAATTGCAAAAACAACTGTTAGAAGCACATAAAAACTGTTCACAATTTATAAAGATAAAAATTGCATTATAAAAATATTATAATTCAGATGTTACTATAGACGCATTATATACAAAGTACACACACACACACACACACACACATATATATATACATATGTATATGTATATTGTTAATATGAAAATATCAACATTTGGAGATTTGCTTTATTAAAATAATAAAAAAAATACAAGTGCATAAAATGTGCATAAAATAAATTTTCTTAAATAATGCTTTTTTTTTTTCGAAGGATAAGTTTCTTTTGTAATTACTTCGTATAAACAGTCAAAGAAACATAATAAAAAATCTAGTTCAAACATTTGCTATTAGAAATGTAAATGCATTTTAAATGCATTTTTCCCCTTTTTTAACAAATAATAAAACATAAAAATATTATTAAAATATTATTTGATTTTATTTTACATCATTCTGATATTTATTGTTATGTTATGATAATATTATCTTGAAATAGTATAAAATTAAACTTAAAAATACTTACTGAGCTGCAGTACTTCAAAAGTAAAGAAAGACTCATAAAATGAAATTTTTAGATCTCTATTTTAAACCAGTTTAACTGGAATGCAGTTCAATAAATCTGAAGAAATGTACTACTTTATTACAGAGATTTGAAATCTTAAAAGTTCCATTAGTATTACAAGATTAAAGTCAGAATAAAACGGATTTATTCCTATTTTACTTGTATTTCGAAAACGACGAAATATGAGATTTTGAAAATCGTAAGAGTCATTGAGTACTCATTTCGGATCTAGGGATTGAAATTTTAGATATCTGAATTACGTATAAGAATCAAGTAACTTAAAAAATAAATGGAAAAATAAAGTAAATAATAATTATAAAAAGAGTGAAAAATATAGCTATGTTGGGAATATTTTTCGCGGTTGAATATTTTGCAAAATAATGATTTTTAATATAAGTTTTTTTTTTCCTACTAATATTCTACAATGGGACATATGGTCATTGTAAATCTGTATATTTAAGTTTCGTTAAAGGAACATACAAAATAAAAGAAAAATCTAGTACATTGATAGACTTTTATTTGTTTGACTGTTTTTTTGTTAAGGTACCAGTAATTTACACATTTTTTTAAAGAATAATGCTATTATTAATGTCTTAGTTATATTTCGTGAAACACAGAAATGAGGTTTAATGAGATATAATTATTAATTCACAATATTAACATTTTAATTTTGTTAAAATACCAGGAATAATTATTATTATATATACTGAAGCATTTTCGTTTTGCATACATTAATATCTTCAATATTTAAAAATGTTATTATAAAATAAAGGTATAATCAATTTTTCATTAATATTTCGTGATATAAATTAATGTTTTGTAACTAGGTATTCTATTTTTAGTTTTTTTAATTTTACGAGAGGAACTGAGGTAAAAAACGTATATCCGACTTTTTGTTTTTATAAAATAAAGTGTGATTCGAATTTTTCTACTAATATTTCGTAAACGAAAAGATATACATAAAACATTTGCTAGAATTATAAAAAATAAAAAATAAAATAAAATAAAATAAAATAAAACAAATAGAATGTTTTAAGAAAACATATTTCACGTAAAACTGAGCCAGTAGATTGTGAAAGTTTTTATAATTAACCGGCCTTCTTTCAAACGTTTTTTAAAAGCACATATTATCTGAATTCTGTCCATCAATGTCCGAGGGGTCTGGCCATTTTACACAGTATCTATAAGAAATGCAATTAGCCTTATTAAATTTCCAGAAGTTTTCTCTATAATGAAATGCCTTCTACTATTTTTCTGAATTCAAAAAGAATTGGTATAGTTGCTTCTAACGTTATCCAATACAAAGCAGGAACATCGGATCATAATGGTTTTTAATACCGCAGAGGCGTCATAACTAAAAGAAAATATTAGTATGTATTCCGTCGTTGCGGATAAGAATTTTATTTTTAATTTGAGAACGCCAATGCCCGTATCATTATTGTTGGAACAGCCACAAATGGCATGTTTTAAGTTTAAATCCCCAGTAGAAAACATGATATTATTAATTATTTGAAATAAGCATACATACTAATGCTTCTGATGAATAAGAGAACATACCATCACACTCCAACAATGTAGATATTAAGAACAGCTAAAAATGTTAGTTTAATCGATTACATATTAAGTGGATCTAGGTTAACATTACTGTTAAAAAAATATTCTTAATTTATATCTTAAATTTAAAATAACGAAATTACATTATTTTTATTATATAGTCATCCAATAATTTTAAGGAGTGATAATTGATACACATAGAAAACGATCAAAATTCGAAGTGATTAGGCAACCTCTAGAATTAAAATTTAGTGGTAGATTTTTAATAAAAGATCTACAAATTTAGCAACACTGAGGTAAATTGATAATATATTCAGTAGTAGGGCCTTATACCGATATTAAATATCTAATATTAAACTGGAAACATTTAACAGCGATAATAATTTAAACTGCAGTAATTGAAATGTTTTGAAATATTACCGAATGAATGATTTATTGTGTAAGATTTTAAACATTTAACATTCTTAATAATTAATCTTAATTAGGTTAATTATAAGTTAAATTACTTTCATTAATTGAATTTTGAAATAATATTAGTGAAGAAATGTTTTATATTGTAAGTTGATCAATAAAACCTTTTAATTAAATGAAGCAGGTAATTAAACTCGAAGTCAAAGGTTATTAAACTAACTATTATGTACATATTATTGAATTAAAAGTGATGTTTTGTTTTGAAATATATTTGGAAATAATGCAGATGTTTTTATAAGAATTTTTGATGGTAGTATTTTGCTTTAAATAAATAAATAAATAAAAGAAGAAGAAGAAAGAATTGTGTGCAGTCGAAGGAGATATAATTTTTAAATGAATTGATATTTAAAATATTCATATAATTAAAAAAAATATAAAGGTAAGAAAGTTCTGAAATATATTATTTTTAAGATTGCAGTATATGTATAAATTACTAGACGTTTTAATGGGAAAATATAGGCAGTGGAAATATACATATATATTTATTTTTCCCTCGTTAAAATGTAAAACGTACTAACGAGTATGTGAAGGATTAACTATTCTTGCTGCGGTGTATTTTCCATTCGTGAATCGACTACACACGCACACAACAACAACAACAAAAAAAAAAAGTTTTTTTCTAAAAGACAACTATTTTTGTTAAGTGATATTTTGATTTACTTTGAAATTTTAACGATAATTTTGCTCACAGAACGAAATCAACAGGCTTTTATTACCCAAAAGATAGTTAAAAGAAAAATAATTGCGACCGGATATTTTGATGTAAGCTTCCTTATGCAATTCTCCTTAAACATCCAATAAGCGAAAGATTCAATCTGACGAATACACAAAATAATTTTGTTCATTTATACATATTTTAGTTAAACCAAGAATCTATTTCCTTTAAACAATAAAATAATTTATATTCTGAGAACAGAAATATTTTTTCAGGCTATATATATTATTTTTTTTTTCTGTAAATAGTAATGAAAGCTAAAAGGCATACGTAACAGAGAGAGGATAATACCTACTCTGCAGTATAATATTTCCGTTTAAAGCATCGTCTTTATAGACTGATCGGCGTAAGAGCCCTGTTATTAGTCGTGATAAAAAGGAATCGCAGGTAACATTTATTCTAACTTGATATATCTTCGTCTGTGAAAATGTCTTTTCAATTAAATATAGAATAGAGTCAATTTCCATGTAATAGTGCAATTAATTCTTATGCTAATCTATGTCATCCATTCCAGAATACTTTCATTTCTACACTACATTAAGAAACGCTATTCGTCAATGCATAGAAAGTGTTCTGAATTTACTTGTGTCCGATCTCATTATTTAGCTGGTAACATTTTAATGTCGCACTACATTTTTTAGATAAATCAATATGTACTACATATATTACATTATAAAAAATTAAGACTTCTATAAGTACTTTTTAAAAAATAAACTGCACGAGTTTTCTGCCATTTTATCTAGGTGGTTAAAAGTGTTTATATTATAAAACGCTTTCTCTACTTGATAAAAAAATTTTTAGATAAAGCGTTTTTTTTTTTTTTTTTTTTTTTTTCTGGAATTAATATGCCACCATTAGCCGATACAAAAATAGTAGAATGGAGATAACAGGTTCGAACACAGAACACGCTCATCAGACGATTTCTCTGAAATCCTTGTGATTGATGGCCATTTAGAAACAGTGTATTTACAGTCGGCTGCAAAATTATTCGAGCACTAGCAATAATCCCTGTCTTAAAAAAGTACACTTAATACTGCTTTGTTAAATAAATCCTTATCGAGTCATGTTCTTAGTCAGTCTAAGAACATGATTCGACAAGGATTTATTTCACAAAACAGTCTTAAGTGTAATTTTTACTTTCTCCTATCTTCAATAGAAGAAAGTATTGGATTCGTAAAAATTTTCGATTTCGGGTTTTTGATGGATTTTTACGTTTTGAGAGCTGTAGAACACGATTTTACCATTTTTAGAAAATGTCTGTCTGTCTGTCTGTCTGTGTGTGTGTGTGACAAAATTTTGTGGCAACTGTATCTCTGGAACTACTGCACAGAATTTCATACAAATTGGTATGAAGTTGCACCTTGACATAAATTAGTGCCTATCAACTTTTGGTAAAAATCGTCTTACAGGTTGCGTTGCCATCCTGCTTTTTCTAAATTTTTAACAGGGTGATATAGGGCAAAAATTTTCAAGATGGTTATCTTTAAAAAGGTCTCGTCAGTACCTTTAAAACGAATGGTTGAACTATAAATCTGTGATAATTTAAAACAAAGTTATCGATTTTTTTTTTTTACTTTTTACGAAAAAAAACCTTAGAAAAAAAAAAAAAAAAAATTCTCTCTCTCCCCTTAATTTTATCAAACTCCCACGGTTTCCGTGTTCTGACAAACTTAAACTAATTTTTGCATTTTCCCCTAATTTTGTCAAAGTCCCACAGTTTCCGTGTTTTCACAAACTTTAACAAATTTTCACATTTTACCCAAAATTTTGTCAAAGTCCCACTTTTTTTTTTTTTTTTTTCTCCCCTTAATTCTATCAAACTCCCGCGGTTTCCGTGTTCTGATAAATTTAAACAAATTTTTGCATTTTTCCCCCAATTTTGTCAAAGTCCCACGGTTTCCGTGTTTTGACAAACTTAGAATGATTTTCACATTTTACCCAAAATTTTGTCAAAGTCCCACTTTTTTTTTTCTTTTTTTTTTTTTTTTTTTTTTTTTTTTTAATTATTGTTACTGAGTGAATTTGTATAGGAAAATATAGAAGAAAGTCTCGTGGTGGCCACAACATACTAGTTAAATATAGGAATTATTAGCTAGTTCTCGAATAATTTTGCAGCCGACTGTAGATGGCGTACTGTCCGCTTATGATTCGATCGCACTGAAAAAAAAAAAAAAAAATGTTTTATTGAAAAAGATAAATTTATTTCGTTGTTGATTTTTAGATTTACTTTGAAATTTTATTAATAATTTTGTTCACTGAACTAAATTAACGTGCATTCATTAACTAGAAGAATATAGTTGAAAGAAAATCAATTATCACTGGATAGTTCGGTACGTTTCGTTTAAACATCCAATAAGCTAACGCCGTGATGAATCAAAAAATAAATTTTGTTGATTTAAACATATTTTAGTTGAATCAACAAATCTCTTTGCTTTAAACATCAAAATAATTTTGATTATGGAAACAAAGTATTTGTTGGGGTAATATGTATTAACAACAATTTTATTTCATTTATTTTATTTTTTTTTTCTTCTCTAAAATTTTTGGAGTGAGAATTCACTACAACACTGTTGTCACTCTTGAAAATGTGACACTTTCGGCAAAAGAGTGAGATGTAGTCATTCTGTCATTAAGAGTGATGTCTAATGCAAGATCATTCTTCTGTAGAGTGGAAAAATGCTGGCGCCACCTATTATCCATGTTTCTAATGAAGTATGAAAAGCAATTTCTGGACATGTGATTTCTTTAACAGAATTTATTGAAGGTATTTGAGAATTAAAAAAAAAAAAAAGAAAAGAAAATAATTAAGTTAAAAGACAATTTGGAATATATATATATATATATATATATATACATATTTATACGATTGATTATAATAACACTTCAATTTTATAAATCGTACAGAAGATATATATCTTTATATATATATTTCTGTTGTGCGTGTGTATGTCACTGAACTCCTCCTAAACGGCTGGACTGAGTTTAAGGAAATTTTTTGTGTGTCTTCAGGTGGATTCGAGAATGGTTTAGATTTATGTCAGAATTTATTTAATGTTGAAATGAAAAATGAATTTTTAACCGTAAGTGTTTAAAATATTTTTCCAACGTTAATATTGTTAAAATGTTAAAATGGTATATTCTTTTAAAAAATTCGTCATTATCCGACAGAGTTATTTTATGTTAAAATGAAAAATGAATTTTTAGGCCAATATTATATGTGCAGATTGAAAATGTACCAAATGTTTTCCGAAAAATTTCACGATCACAAATGTTGACGGATATCCAATATATCGTCGAAGAAATCCCGATGATGGCGGACAATCTTATCATCTATGGCGGTCATCTATGACAACAACATAGATATTGACATTGATAACCGTTGGGTGGTCCCATATTCGCCTCTGCTGAGCAAAACATTCAATGCTCATATTAATGTTCAGTTCTGCAGTTCAGTGAAGAGCATCAAATACATTTGCAAGTATGTGAATAAAGGCAGTGATATGGCTGTATTTCGAGTTGAAAATACCAATGTGAATGCTCCTCCGGTGAATAACAACGATGAAATAACACTTTACGAAATTGGCCGGTACGTCAGCTCCAATGAAGCTGTTTGGCGTATCTTTGGTTTCCCAATTCATAAACGGGATCCAGCAGTTCTTCATTTAGCCGTCCATCTTGAAAATGGCCAGCGCGTATATCTCACGAGGGAGACAGCGATTGATAGTGCTATAAATTCACCAAAAACTACACTCACCGAATTTTTTGAATTGTGTAGTCGTGCGGATGCTTTTGGTGCTTTTGCACGGACATTACTCTATTCAAAAGTACCACGCTATTTCACATGGGCTCCAACAAAAAAATGGATGCCCCGCAAGCAAGGCACGCCGATTGATGCATATCCCGGTTTATTCAAATCAAACACCTTGGGACGAGTATTTGCAGTCAATCCAAGGCAGACTGAGTGCTTTTACCTTCGACTGTTATTGGTTAATGTCATCGGCCCTTTGTCATTTAAAGATTTACGTAAAGTGAATGGACAACGGTATCCAACGTATAAAGATGCATGCCTTGCACTCGGCTTGCTGGAAGACGAAAACCAGTGGGAGTGTATGCTTGCTGAAGTAGGACTGAACTGTACAGCAAAACAAATTCGTCTACTATTCGCTATAGTGTTGACTACATGTTTCCCGGCCCGAGCAGAGACATTATGGGATAATCACAAAGATTCAATGACTGATGATATATTGCAACAACATCGTTCACGGTGCAACGATCTAACGATAGTATTCAGTGACGCTATGTACAATGAAGCATTGATTGCTATTGAAGATCTTTGCATTATCATTGACAACTTACCACTCAGTCATTTCGGTATGCATTCAACAAATCGAAATGCAACGGATTTAATAAACACTGAATTGAATCGTGAACTACAATATAATACTGTAGAAATGGAAGCGATTGTTGCTCGCAATGTCCCACTAATGAATGAAGAACAAAGAACCATTTACGACCGCATCATGCTCGCAGTTTTGGCAGGACAAGGTGGATTCTTTTTTCTTGGGATGCACCAGGGGGAACTGGCAAAACATTCCTTATTTCGCTAATTCTCGCCGAAATACGATTAAATAATGGCATCGCATTATTTGTTGCATCGTCTGGCATTGCGGCAACGTTATTGGATGGAGGCAGAACAGCTCATTCATTATTTAAACTGCCACTAAATATTCAAAATAACCCAGACGCAGTGTACAACATAAAAAAACTATCGTCCATGGCCACAGTGCTGAAATAGTGTAAAATTCTTATCTGGGATGAATCCACTATGGCACACAAACATTCGATTGAGGCGTCGAACAGGACATTGAAAGATATAAAACACAACGACAAACTATTTGGCGGCACTCTGTTACTCTTTTCAAGTGATTTCAGATAAGCACTTCCCGTTATTCCGCGTTCAACATACGCTGATGAGATCAACGCGTGGTTAAAATCATCGTCATTGTGGCTTAATGTTGAAAAAGTACAACTGAAAGTAAATTTGTGCGTTCAAAAGCTACAAGATCCATCCGCTGAAACATTCTCAAAACAATTGTTAGATATCGGCGATGGAAAAGTTACTACAGATGAAACTGGATGCATAAAATTACCGACCGATTTCTGCACAATCATTGATTCTCAAGATGCTCTTATTGACCAGATATTTCCCGATGTACACAGACGATACACAAATCATGAGTGACTGGCAGAAAGAGCAATTTTAGCAGCAAAAAATGTGGCCGTCAAGGAAATGAATCTCAAGATACAACATTTGTTACCAGGAGACTTGGTGTCATAAAAATCTAATGATACAGTTTGCGATGCCACCGAAGCTGTAAATTATCCAACAAAGTGTTTAAACCCATTGGATTTACCAGGCATGCCACCGCATATTTTACAACTGAAGGTTGGATCTCCGGTTATTTTGCTTCGTAATTTGAACTTACCGCGGTTGTGCAACGGCACGCGATTAGTCATAAAAAAATTAATGAAAAATGTTAGCGAAGCCATCATTTTAAATGACAAATTCCGAGGTCAAAATATATTACTACTGCGAATCCCTATTATACCCACAGATGTGGCAATTCAATTTAAACGCCCTCAATTTCCAATTAGATTGGCATTTGCAATGACTATCAATAAGTCTCAGGGCGAAACGATGCCTGTCTGTGGCTTAGATTTGAGCACATCATGTTTTTCACACGGACAATTATACGTGGCTCTCGAGTGGGCAAACCATCCAGTTTGTTTGTATTGGCGAAAGATGGGATAACAAAAAATATTGTACACTCTGTTGCATTAAGGGATTTATATTGTTTTTTAGTAATATTGTTATAAGTAGCGATATGTATATAATTTTAAAGAATCAATTTTAATAAATTAAAAAAATAAATGATTGGTGTTTTGTTATTTTTATATTCTTTCACCGTTCACAGCGCTGCATACATCTTCCACTTACATACCACACCCTTACACACTTACAATCAGTTAGTTATTTTTTTCTAGCAAAATATTCTCTAGAAATAATTTATATGACAAAACAACGTTTGTCGGGTCAGCTAGTATATATATATATATATATATATTTATTTATTTATTTATTTATTTACCAAATTATATTTAACATAATTATTTTCTTTCTTTATTCTCAAATATCATCATTAAGTTCTTTTAAATAAATCACACGCATGAGATCTTAAAGAAATTGTTTTTCATGTTTGAACCGAAAATCATAAGAAAGATATCGAAATTTGTTTAACTGATTGTTTAAAGGGATTAATTTATTATGAAAAAATAATAAATAAGTTATTAATTTTCTTATCCATTCCGTTATCCATTTTATGAGACATTCACTTTGGTATAATTTTCGTTTTTCAATCTAAAGTGCCTTTTTTTAGCGCATCTTGGAACTATTCAGTAAAATCCATTATCACATCATATAAATCGTCTATAGATCAAACGTTTTTACAGTTAGACCATCTATGTTATTCTTTAACCACATTTCTTGCGACCATGGAAGCCTCTGCGCAAGTGCGGATTGAACGAGTCCAGTGTTAAAATAGGGGTGACTGAGAGTAAACAAGTGATAAGGATACACTGAATAACTGGATGTTTGCCAAATAACTACCTCTCGGCCAATTTTGCATCCCTCCAAACTTTTTGACTCGACCTCTATTTGACAATTATTTTGGATAACCCTGTATCATAAAGTGTTACAAAAGACTTTTAACTTTAAAACACATAATTCCACATACCATGTACAATTTTCGTGTGCTTTTTGTGGGAAATGCACGATTATTTAGAAAGATTATTATTATTATTATTATTATTATTATTATTTTCTTTATTAAGTTTCTTTTTTTCCCCCTTATAACAAGAATGGAATTCAACAAGATTCTGCAAAAAATTTTGAAAAATCTACGAAACAATAGAGAATAGTTATTCTGATACACAAAATGCACAAGCGTGATTTTTTCTGAGATATGCGTATTAGTTTTTTTCTATTACGTAGGTTGGAAACTTGATATATTGGCCAACTTACGTCAAAAGTGTATTTGAATAAAGTAAAAATTAAACAAAATATTCGAAAAAGAAAGAGCTGTATTTCAGATATCTCCCAGAGTCGAAAAATTATACTCGGTTTCTAACGTATTTAATTTAGTGATCCATATTTTAAAACTGTTTTTTTTTCTTTTTGCGTATGTGTGTGCGTGTGGGAAAAATACGTTTTGGGGCTTGTAACTAATATATATATATATATATATATAAGAAATTTTTTTAATGAATATGTATACATGAATATATGCAATAAAATTAAAATAACGGGAAGCCTCTCCCTGATGAAGACTTCTGTGCCTTTTGGGGTTTTATTTCATTTCATTCATTTGTTAATTTATGCCTATATATATGCACAGTCGAACCTCGTTAACGTGAATCTCATAGGGGATAAAAAATAATTTCATGTTATCAGTAGTTCATGTTATTAGTAACTGATCTTCATATTACTAAACTAATCTTCATTTTGACGGAGATTGTGTAAACAGTTTTTGTTAAACGTAATTCACGTTAACAATGTCCGACTGTATATATGTACTAAGATTTGAGAGTTTAAAAGGGGTTTTTCACAAATTAGGATTATTGCAACTTGACTGTAGTAATTGGATCTCCAAATTATAAACGTCGCATGTGAAGAACCCCTAATGAAATTTCATCTCTGAAAATTATCGAAAATCTTGCTCATTCTTTTGCCGATAAGTTCCTTAAAATTTGCTATTATTAAATGCGCTTTTGACATAAGTAGCCCAATGTATCAAGCATTCAACCTATTTAGTGATATATATATATATACATATAAATGATAGTTATCGTAATAAATTTCAAACTTAAAATTTAGCAATTAATAGATACAAAACAATACCAACACGACAAAAATATAAGTGATTGTAACATATAACTAAGACTGACACAAAAATGTTGTGGTACAGATTAAGAACCAATAAGATACAAAAACAATTTAAATTACTTACGCGACATGAATAAAAATAATAATAAAGAACCATTAAACTTAATGAAGGAGAAAGTAATTAAAGGACCACAGAAATAATAATTGGAAATCAATGCTTAGAAATTGAAGTATAAACTCTTCAGGAGGGCATGTACTTTGTAAAACTGTGAGAGCTACATCGATTTCGTAAAACAATATAGCTAATCATAGCAATTTATATTGTTTCAGCACCGATCGAGGCAGAAAAACCATTTTGAATAAGAAATTATATAATTTATCTTCAGGGAATCCAGAGAGAAAACTAGAAAAAATCAGAGTAGCCACATGTAAGACTTTTACACAAACTGGAGAATAGGAAGATGCCATATATTTCGCACATGCGTAGAAAAATTGTATTTACTACAAATTCTCATAATTCAGCGAAGATTTCCCATGTGTATTTTTTGTTTAAAAATAACGAATCTCTAAATTTTTCTCAAGTTTCTGAAAGTTTCGAAAATTTTTGTTGAAATCCATTCTTGTTCTAAGCAAAAAAGTTACTAAAAACATCAATAACTTTGTGATATGAAAATATGGAATTTTGAAGTTTTACAATTTAAGATTGTCTTACCAACTGCTATTCATTTTTAAGATTGATAATAGAAAAAGAAAAAAAAAAGTCGTAATTCTTTAAACGCACTCCATTTTACAATTATATTATTTTTCCTACTAAATTGAAACCCAAAGTGTTCCTTTTCTAGAAATTTACAATTAAATGAGAAACTTGATTTAATATATTTTAATAAGAATGTTTGTATGATACAATATTTATTCTAACAGAAACACATCGTCTAAAGCAAGCACGTAAATTCAATTTCCCATAAACTACCTAAAATAATGTGATTCCTAAATATTACTTCTCTTGCATATTTCAAGTATGAAAAATTTATATAAAAGAGTCTTCCCTTACCTCAATACTTATTTTTTTTTTTTTTTTTTTTTTAACAATTTAATCTACATTCTTTGTGACAATGGAAGAGAATCCTTAAAAAATAAATAAATAAATAAATAAATAAAGATAAAAAGATAAAAAGGATTAATATATATATATATATATATATATTATTATTAAAAAGCAAGAAAGAGAGAAATACACTTTTGGCTTTCAAACTTGCTGATGACGTACACTTAAAAAGCACTTGTTTTAAGCAATTAAAATAAAATGCTTAAAACTGTTCTTTAATGGTGAAAGAAAAGCGACGCAATTAACATGAAGTAATATTATTAATTTCTTTTTATTTTAATACATTCTTTAAATGTCATTTCAATCAAGTTTTACTTATTATTTTGAAGTAAATTGAACACGAAGTAAAGTAAATAAGCTTCATTTTATTCTAAAACCGTTCTATTTTCCCACAAATACTTCTATCGATAACTAATAATAAAGATAAATGAAATCATTTACCAAGTACAGAGATTCTATTTATGATAAGAACTTATTTCTAAAGTTTGATTTTTCTCTATAGCATTTAAGTTTAAATAAATAACTAGAATACTATTTTACTTTCATTACCAGATTAGTGTAGATAACGGAATATTGTACTCCGAAAAAATTCAAAATCGAATTTTTACCTGATTCATATGTTTAAAGTTCTCCTGAGTTCAAAAATTCTGTTTTTGGCAATTAATCAGTAGGTGTATTTGTATGGGAAATATTTTAAATATCACATCTTCTAAATTAATAAAGTTAGAAACACGGAATTTCAGAAATTAGCGAGGTCTGGTGAACAGAAGATTTTTTCAAACTTTTAGTGAAAAATTGAAAATCGGTTGTGGGCACAGGAAGCAGAAAGTAAAACCGTACGTTCATATCAATAAAATGATTATAACGATATTTTTCAATGTTTCTATATAAACCATAGATATAGTAATATATATAAATCTATCATCCCCATGTTACCGAGCAAAAATTTTGATGCCGAAAAAAAGTTCTAAAATCAGCCAGAGTATTGAAAAAAAAAAAAAAAGAATAGAAAGAAAAATGAATTTGAAACTGTACCTGGAGTGTTTATTTCACATTTAGTAAATAAATTATTCACAAATTTTATTTACTAAATTATCCGTGTGTATTTCTGTGTGTGATTTACTCGGCAAAGGCAGCCATTAGAGTGACTTTTCCCCCAAAAAATAGGTATCACTTTTTCCCTCTTGTTGATCAATCTATGTCTTATTACTATATCTATGATATAAACACGCTATCATATGTCTTTTCGTATGCATTGGTTAATTCAGTAAAATTGATAGTCTTGCTGTATAATTGTTTCAGTCCGAGATCACGCAAATGCAATCCTTTAAAAATGACTGTACAGATTTTTTTTTCAAACTAGCCATATTAAATCTCTTCTAGACATCCCTTTGTGTGTAGTTTACCGGTCAACAGAGGAGTTTGCTATGTTTTGGAAAAATTCCTATTTGGGATTGAAAGTCGGTATCTCGAAAGCGGCTCTAAAGATTATTTTGAAAGCTGCTGCATAAAGCACTTTTCGATATCCTATCGCTACTTGATTACTGCAGAAAAACTGACAGTCATCTTTAATAGGTAGTGTAATATAAAAGCCAGTCTTTTGATCGGCTTTAAGTAAGCCTTCTAGACAATTCAGATATAATAGTTTGCACGCTCCTTTTGTTTTTGTTTGATTATTAAAATATATTTATTCACTCTAATTTTCTACTTTTAATTTCCATCTAATAATAGATAATCGATTCGAAATAAGCTTCAAAATTATTAGGCAAGAGAAAATACTCTTACCTGTAAAATTCTTCTGTAATGAAAGAGGGAAGAATATTTACTCGTTTTCGAAATTTTACAGCTTCTTAATATTGAAAAATAAAAATTTATTATACAATATATTCCAAGAGAATTGATGATGCTTTTTACAATGAGGTATGTACACTAATGATGCATTTCACAACACTTTGCAACTTTTTCCGACCCGAAACATTCCCCCTTAAAACATTACATTTTCTGTTTTTTCAAACTGAAAGAACAATATGGATCACAACCGACATTTATTGATTAAAAATTATACTTTTTACACTCTCTGCTAGCTAGCTCGATCATTCATTTTTCTGATTTTATTACATACGACTGTTCCAGATTCAAAAATGTAAGTGGATGTCGTGGATGTCTAAACCGCACGATCGTACGGCCTGAGTCAGAAAGGGATAATAAGACTATTTCTTCACTTACTACAAGAGAATAAGGTAAAATAAACTAAATCTATGAGCCGCATTTTTTATTTCGTATTCTTATCTGTAGCTCCATAAAAAGTAAAAATAGGCCAAAGCTAACCCAAAAGCATTCCTACTATTTCCTTGTGAGTTGCTCTCGTCGCTGAAACTCGAAAAAACTACTAGAAAACTGAACTGCAAGTCCCGGGGGAAATAAAATGTTTTTCTTATTCAATTCAACGGACCTCTGGTGCCGAGGCTAGTGAGGAAAAATAGTACTATAGCTAATACCTAACATCCCCCCCTTTAATATTTTTGACGAGAACTTAAACAATTAAACAATTAATTAATTAAAAGAATTTAAATATATAAAACTGAAAACTAAGAAAAAATAAAGTTATAAGCTACAAATTGTGTAAAAAATTAAGGTTATAAAACTACAAACTAATGAAAATAAAGAAAAATAACAATGTGAAAGTTCATGTTGATTTCTCAACAGCAACGTATCTCTAGAAAAAGTACTTTTTTCAGTTTTTTTACCAATTTCTGCACGGGTAAAAATAACTATCCATACTCTAGATTTTTTTTTGGGGGGAAGAGGACCACACAGGTTAAAACCAACAACTTCGAAAACTTTTGAGTCTTTGACTCTGTCAAATGGTAAATAGATGGGTGGAGTAACAAATGGTTCAGAAGAAAAAAAAATTACACTTTGTGCATTTTGACTTTTTGCTTCGAATGTTGCGCTTTGGAGGAATAATCCAGTCATTTTCTCGTATGATCGAATCAACTGTCTGAAGTCCAGCATTACAATTCTTCAAGTGACAGTTTCTAATTAGTCACCTTACAACATAATGTTTTGATGGCAACAATATAGGGTACATGAAAGAAAAAGTGTCTTCCCGATCTAACAACTTTGTTTTGACACGTAGAGTGTTGTCTTCATCTTTCATAACAAGTCCTTTTACTGTTCCTTGTACTTCACCAAAACTTTCTAACTGTATGCGTGACCAGAAAAAAATTTCCGCCTCTATCTTTTCCTCTGCCGAAAGTTCAGCTAAGAAGACAAGACTTCTATTTCTACAGTTTGTTGCAAATCTTCTTATCACACAAACAATATTTATAAGTTCACTAAATTTCGAAATTCTTTCATAATTCATAAATGATTCTACATTTGGACTGGAAAATAATGATACTGCTGTTTTCTTTATTTCCCACATAACCAAATCTTCATCAGGGACGATTTTCGTTTTGGGAAGTTACTTTGTTTCATCTTCTAGCCATTTCTGTCCTTCCCACCATCCTCACTCCACAGCATATTTAGTACCAAAATAACGGGAGGGCAGATCTGCCGGATTTTGACTTCCTGGAACTAGGAACCGCTAGTGAGGGTTAGTGAGTTTGCAGATTTCTCTGATTCTGTTGCCTACAAAGGTACCCCATTTGCCATTTCTTTTAATTCAGGCCCAAACTGCCGAAGAATCAGTCCAAAAGCAAGTTGGTACTATAGGGATGCCCAAAGCATCTATGACATACTTTTGCAGTCAGGATGTAATACCATAAATACCACTCTATTGTGCTGATAGACTTTTATTTCATTCGTCTTCTCCCAACATAAGAACTTTAAAAAATACCGGTCTTCCTCTTTTATTTTGATCTGAAGGAAGGCTCTTATAATGTCGGATACAACTGCGATATCTTTTTCTCTGAATCTTAACAATATTGCCGGAATTTCTTCTAACAAATTTGCGCCTTTAAAGAGGCAATCATTCAGTGACGGTGCTTTTCCGACTTTGCATGATACATCGAAAACTGGTCTGATGAAAGTAGTAGTACTATCAGGCTTGATAACTGGATGGTGCAT
This sequence comes from Salticus scenicus, assembly GCA_963930645.1. Lineage (NCBI taxonomy): Eukaryota > Metazoa > Arthropoda > Arachnida > Araneae > Salticidae > Salticus > Salticus scenicus. The sequence goes on along the minus strand of OZ005661.1, from coordinate 21,968,619 downwards.
AGGTAATATCTCCAACTTATTGCAATTCCTTCTGAGAGACTTCCTGTATAACGTTCTATCTTTTCAATTCTTTGAAAACTTGATCATAATCCTCAAATTTATTTAACTTCTTTAATCTTCGGGTAGTACTGAATAGTCTTCTTTCTGCTTCGTTTCTGTTTGAGGGAATATTAACATTGTTCCAAATCTATATAAGATTCCCTCGATAACGTCCATCTTCGTTTCTAGCAAGTGTCTTCAGGAGCATGTCGTGGGTAAGTTCTTCCTCTTCTCTTTTAGACAATGTTTGGTCAGGATCATTTACTCCGATGGTTTTAAGTCGCTATAAGTCAGGAACATTCCAATCCTTTATATACAGGTTTGTCATCAATATAGAGTTCCGCTATTCAAGCAACGTTGAGAAGGAAGCCCTGATTTACCACAAATTGTCAACCCAAGCTTGGTTTCAATCGCTGTAAGACCATTGTCTAACTGCTTGACCCGACCCGTTAAGAGTTGACCATATATATCGCTCCCTATTAAAACTTCTATTTCTGTTCTGCCAGGACCGATATCTGACAACCACAGCTTATTTTTCTTGAGTTCCTTGCACAGAGATTCCTTTGGAAGTCGAGGAAATTCTCCACAAATTTTCTGCTGATGTAGGATATCGAGCTCATGTATGGAACTGGATAGATTATTCGGTGCATTTACTTTAACTCTAAATATATTATGAGGTTTTCCTTCTGTCTGTACACTCCCGAAAACTGTATGAGCAAATGCTTCTGTGCCGAGAGGTTTAAGCTCGAGTTCTCTTGCAGTTTTCTTTAATATATAACACTTCTGTGAACCACTGTCCATGAGACATCGCACCTTTTCTCACCCCTTTTTTCTTTTATAACTACTTCTAATGTCATGAGAGCTATTTCTTGAGAGCACTGTTCTTTGGCGAAAGTATTTTGTCCTATTTCGTGGGGGTTTCCTCTTGCTGTTTTTTGCCCCTTTTTGCTATTTCTGGACAGAATAACTCTGTATGAGGTTTTGAACATACATGGCACTTAATGAAAACCTTACACATTTTTGCCCGGTGACCAAAACGTAAACACTTTAAACGGTAATATTTCCCTTTTACTTTATTTATTTTTTCGTCAAGGGAGAGCGATCTGGTTGTTATGCAGTCTTTACTCTCATGCTGTTTTCCGCAAAATATACAGCTTTGATCTTTTGCGACGAACAAGCCTGGAGCAGTGGACACCCTGTTATATCTCTTGTGGAATTTATTTTTAGCCCTTTCCTTTAGTGAATTAGTTTCAAAACCAGACCTGACTAATTGTAACCTTTCTTCACCTGACACTTATTATAAAAAAAAAAAAAAAAAAAAAAACAGCAGTGTAAGGTTGAATTTCGATGTGGTTTCTTTATCATCTAGCTCGGCAGCTCTCATCTAGCTCTCATCAGCCTTCCCTTGTCCCAACGTTTTGTCTTTGAAATGTTCTAATAATATCTTCGGGTAAACAGGATTAAATCATCGGGTACAGTAACGCAGAAGTTAGACCAATATTTAAACCCATACTCTCCAGCGATATCGAGTGCGCTTCAGTCTTGGTAACTAAAGAAATTAAATTGATTTTAAATCACGTTATGTTATATTTTGATTTTGATTAATCAAATGGTATTTCATCATAATAAAATTTATAATGCCTCCCTAATTTTATAATTGCAGATGGCAGCACTATTCAACTCATTTTCTGGTAACCTATACATCTCTGAATCCTAGAATAATGATTCCTATTTTGATTTTGATTTTGACTTTACTTTATTTACGCCATGGTTTCTTGCCATTACTGCACTGGGATTAACTGCACTTTTAACGGCTATCTGATTCTTGAATTTTACATGTGACACACTTATTGCATGCAACTTTTAGTTGCATATTTCTTGACTTTTTATAAGTAATTTTTGATGGAAATTTTACTATATTTATTGGTGTTTCTGGTTTCGTAATTTTATATGTTTCTTTCTTTTTATGGTGAACTAATTTTGAAATTACTTTTTTTTCTTGTTTTTTCTCGAAAGAATGTTTCGGGCCAGGCTCAAAGAAATTATTTGCTATTGCTATCTTTTAAGCAGAAAAACATTCTTTTTGCATATTCGTGTTCTGACCGGCCCTTGATAGCGTTAGAACGCAACTATGCAGTTATCGAATTCCAATTTATTCCATTTTAGTTTGATTTGGTGGTCAATGTTTTTTTTTTTTTTTTTTTTTTTTATCATATTAAGTATTTGATTACTGATAATATTTAATAAACTTTAAATTTCAGCTGTTCTATTATCTCTCTCTCTCTCTCTTTATATATATACAGAGAGAGAGAGAGACAGAGATAAATATAGATACATAGATTATATGTAAATGAATTATTACGTGAAAATAAAATGAAAGGCACACTGTAAAAAATAGGTTCTTAAAAATAAGTATTTATTGTCTCAAAATAGCCCCGAAACAATATACACTTAAATTTGAAAACCCATGTACTAATTTTTGAGTATATTGACATGCTCAAAAATGGTGTTGACCAATAACAATCCCAATATCCCCATATTTGACATGTCAATGTACTCCAAAATGAGTACATGGGTTTTAAAATTTAAGTATATATTGTTTCGGGGCTATTTTGAAACAATACATACTTATTTTTATGAACCTGTTTTTTACAGTGTATAATTGAAAAAGATAATCTAAACTCAGAAACGAAAGCGTACATAAATTTATGCTACTTTGGATGCAGTGATTGAATAATGTATGCAAATAAAAGGTGAATCTCTGTATATCTGCAAGCCTCCAGCCGAAACAATTGCTGATACCATTGCTTAATTCCCCTAAAACCATACGTAACCATTTTTTTTTTTTTTTTATTCAATCGTATTTATTCCAAATCATAATAAATATAAATACATATGTTAATGGTATTTTATAGTAATTCACTATTAATAATTTTGTTGATTTCGGAAACTATTCCCTTTTTTCTTTTTTAATAAAAAAAAAGAAAAATATATATATGTTTTTTTTTTTTTTTTTTTTTTTTATTTATCTAACTTTTTTTAACTAAAGAATGAAAAAAAATTTACTTTTGGTTAACTTTTCAAAAAGAAAAAAAGATATAGATATATATGTTAATAAAAATTGTTTTTTACTTATTTATCATAACGCAAAAAAATCATGAATCTTTGTTCGAAAATGATTTTATTTTATTTTATTTTTTATTATTTTTTATTTTAGTGTATATACAATTTGTAATAATTTTTGAGTTAAAAAAATTATTTAAATACATAAAGTTCTTAGAATATTTCGAGATGTATTAGCTAGAATACTTTGATATTATAAATGTTATTTACTAACAATAATTAAATACGTCTTTTATTTTCTTATTTAATAAAGACTTTCAGAAAATAAAATCGTCCTTATTAAAAAGATTTTTGGAAAATAAAATAAACTTTTATGCATAGAAATAGAAAAAATTTGCATTAAATAAATTTTTTTATCCAGTTGTAATTTATGAAGAGAAATGGATGTATAGACATTTTAATTTTTTAATAAGGTGTAATTTTTAGCTCGAAATTATAAATATATATATAATTCATTTTTTTTTTTTTTTAGTTTAATGCCAAAACTTGAGTATTTTCCGAATAAAATAAAAAAATATTATTAAAAAGAATCAAATACAGAAAATTTTTATCTTATTCGTATTTTATATTCCAAATTAAACTAATAATAACCTGTATTTAAAAAGAAAAAAAATTTTTTTTTTTTTTTTTTTTTTGTTATTGAAAATTAGTGGAATAAAATATATCTCTTTCATTTTCCCTTATCTTTAATTCTTAATATCTACCATTTATTTAAATCAAAAGCCAATATTATTTTATAAATAAATTCTTTTATAAAGAAGGAGGGAAAAAATATTACTTGCTTAGTATGCACTTTTGAGGACAGTTTCAAAAGAAAATTAAACTAGGAAAAATATTTGATGTTTGGAATTTATTTCCTTATTATTTCAAGAAAAAGTATTGGATAGGAAGGAGTGATTGTTTCTTTAAAATTAATAAACCCAGATTTCACAAACTTTATATTTATTTAGCGTGTTTCCCCTGCATGTATTTTATGCATTTATTTTTTTTTCTGAATTTCGTTTAAAATATTGTTTAAAAAATGTGTTTTTTAATTTAATTTAATTTCTTTATTTATTTTATTAGTCTGTTACGACAAAGCAAGTATAAGTAAAATAAATAAATAAATAAATAAATGTTATTTTATACAGTTATAAAATAACATATATTATTTTATAATTTAATAATTAGTGTTAGTCCTCTAATAAATGAATACATTTTCTTTCAAAATAAAATAAAGAGAGCCAATACAAATACAGATTTTAAATAAAATAAAGTATTAAAAATAATTAAACACATGTCATAAATCTATTCATAGAAATCAAATTAGAATATTTGATCGTAACTTTAGGATGAATTTTGCAGCATGTTGTACTTAAACAACCACAATTTTTATTATATATTTATGTATTTTAAAGAAACTTTATATTTTCGTGACTATTCATTTAATTATCATATAAATAAATACGAACGATTTTAAGAAACATCAAATTTATGTACCACAACTAAAATGTCCTTCAAGCATTACTTTCTACAGGTTGATCCCAAACGCTAATTTCATTCTGTAATTTATCACTAGTTGCCGTTTAAAATCCTGAACAGAATTTTTTATGAAATATATTAAGCACAACACTTTCTTTACTGCCATACATTTTAAAGATAATTTATCAACTATTTTCTAGGAATAAGTGTCTGGTAGTATATGGCATCGTAAAGTATTTTAGCTATTAGCAGTATTCTTATACATGTAAAACAAATATCTATCTATCTATCTATTTTTTACTTTCTCTTACCCATAAGGTAGAGAAAGTATTTTTTTGGGGTCAAATTTTCGAACGCGAGATTTTGTTATATTTACACGCTTTGAGGTCCCCTGAATACGAAATTCATGTTTTTAACAAATGGTCTGTGTCTATGTCTGTGTGTCTGTCTGTTATCAGCATATATCAAAAACAAATTATGGCAGAAAGTTCAAACTTGGTATTCTAAATGTGTATCATATAGGGATACTACAGTCAGATTTTCGTTAAGATCAAGCAAATGGTTCGTGTACAGGGAATATCAAGAGCATTCTAATACATTACGTCTATGGGGGAAAATGCAGGAAAATAGAATTTAACGTCTATAGACTGCACTAAACCAAATGAAACAAATATATATTTTTTTGTAATACAGGCAGTTAACTGGGAAAAAAAATGTGTATGTAGGAGCCTCGCCTACCCCCTGGGGGGGAAGTCCCCCCTCGAGGGGAAAATTTTCATGATGTGTATATTTCAAAAGAGCTCGCTAATACCTTTAAAATGAATGGTTGGACCATCGATCTGCGATAATTTAAAACAAAATTATTGATTTTTTTTTTACTTTTAACGAAAAAAAAAAACTGAAAAAAAATCATACTTTTTTTTTTTTTAACTTTCTCTTACCCATAAGGTAGAGAAAGTATTGTTTTTTGGTCAAATTTTCGAATGCGAGATTTTGTTATATTTAGACGTTTTGATGTCCCCTGAATACGAAAATCATGTTTTTAACAAATGGTCTGTGTGTATGTGTGTGTGTGTGTGTGTGTGTGTGTGTGCCTGTGTGTGTGTGTGTCTGTGTGTGTGTCTCTCTGTGTGTGTGTATGTGTCTGTGTGTGTGTGTGTCTGTTATCAGCATAGCTCAAAAACGAATTATCGCAGAAAGTTCAAACTTGGCATTCTAAATGTGTATCATATACGGATGCTACAATAAGCTTTTCGTTAAATTCAAGCAAATGGTTCGTGTACAGGGACAATCAAGAGAATTCTAATACATTACGTCTATGGGGGGAATTGCAGGTAAGTAGAGTTTAACGTCTATAGACTGCACTAAACCAAATGAAACAAATATATATTTTTTGTAATAGAGAATGTTAACTGGGGAAAAAATTTTGTGTATGTAGGATCTTCGCCTCCCCCCTGGGGTTGAATACCCCCTCGAGGGGAGAAAATTTTCATGATGGGTATCTTTCAAAAGAGCACGCTAATACCTTTAAAACGAATGGTTGAACCATCTATCTGTGATAATTTAAAACAAAGTTATCGATTTTTTTTTTTTTTTTTTTTTTTTTTTAAATATTGAGAAAAAAATGGGCTTTTTTTAAATATTTGATGTTATACTACTTCTCTAATATGGAAATCGTCTGCATTATCATAAAAGATATATATATATATATATATATATATATATATATATATATATTAATTATAATATTAATAAATTATTTTTTAAAAACAGAATTATTTTTTAATAACCGAATTAAATTCTATATAAATGTAGGTGCATTAATGAAATGGGGGGTTGAGGGGGTGGAGGGCGGCAGCTAATATCTAGAACTATCCAGAACTAATTATCATATAAAACTCTTCAGAAGGCTAATATGAATTGTTTAACGCAGGTTTACATAACAGTACTCGTTATCTTACCTTTTAATCTGCAACCAGTATTTATAGTATTAAATTTCAGGGTAAGAGAAAGTCGTATGGGTGACACACCAGATTATTTTATATTGAGAATAAAATGGATTTTTTTTATATATTTGGTGTTTAATTTTTTTAAATAATAATTTTAATAAATTATTTTTCAAAAAGAGAAATATTTTTTAATAACCGAATTAAATTCTGTATAAATGTTGGTGCATTAATGAAACGGCGGGTTGAGGGGGGGCGGTAGCCCCCCTCACACAGAATTAATTACCATATAAAACTCTTATAGAAGCCTAATATGAATTGTTTAACAGGTTTACATAACAGTACTCGTTATCTTACCTATTAATCTGCAACCTGTATTTATAGTATTAAATTTCTGGGCAAGAGAAAGTCGTGTGAGTGACACACCAGATTATTTACTTTCTCTTACCCATAAGGTAGAGAAAGTATTGTTTTTGGATCAAATTTTCGATTGCGAGATTTTGTTATATTTAGATGTTTTGATGTCCCCTGAATATGAAAATCATGATTTTAGCAAATGGTCTGTGTGTATGTGTGTGTGTGTGTGTGTATGCCTCTCTGTGTGTGTGTGTCTGTGTGTGTGTCTCTCTCTGTGTGTGTATGTGTCTGTGTGTGTGTGTCATTTATCAGCAAATCTCAAAAGCGAATTATCGCAGAAAGTTCAAACTTGGCTTTCTAAATGTGTATCATATACGGGTGCTCCAATAAGCTTTTCGTCTATGGGGGAAATTGCAGGTAAGTAGAGTTTAACGTCTATAGACTGCACTAAACCAAATGAAACAAATATATATTTTTTGTAATAGAGATAGTTAACTGGGGAAAATTTTTGTGTATGTAGGAGCTTCGCCTTCCCCCCCCCCCTGTGGTTGAATACCCCCCTCGAGGGGAGTAAATTTTCATGATGGGTATCTTTCAAAAGAGCACGCTAATACCTTTAAAACGAATGGTTGAACCATCTATCTGTGATAATTTAAAACAAAGTTATCGATTTTTTTTTTTTTTTTTTTTTTTTTTTTTTTTAAATATTGAGAATAAAATAGGCTTTTTTAAAATATTTGATGTTATACTACTTCTCTAATATGGAAATCGTCTGCATTATCATAAAAGATATATATATATATATATATATATATTAATTATAATATTAATAAATTATTTTTTAAAAACAGAATTATTTTTTAATAACCGAATGAAATTCTATATAAATGTAGGTGCATTAATGAAACGGGGGGTTGAGGGGGTGGAGGGCGTCAGACCCCTAACACAGAACTAATTATCGTATAAAACTCTTCTGATGCCTTTGAATTGTTTAGCATAGTTTTACATGACAGTTCTCGTTATCTTACCTTTTAATCTGCAACCTGTATTTATAGTATTAAATTTCAGGGTAAGAGAAAGTCGTATGTGTGACACACCAGATTATTTTATAATGAGAATAAAATGGACTTTTTTTTATATATTTGGTGTTAATTTTTTAAATAATAATTTTAATAAATTATTTTGTTAAAACAGAATTATTTTTTAATAACCGAATTAAATTCTATATAAATGTAGGTGCAATAATGAAACGGGGGGTTGAGGGGGTCTGTAGCCCCCCCCCCCCCTCACACAGAACTAATTATTATATAAAACTCTTCAGAAGGCTAATATGAATTGTTTAACGCAGGTTTACATAACAGTACTCGTTATCTATCCTTATAATCTGCAACCTGTATTTATAGTATTAAATTTCAGGGTAAGAGAAAGTCGTATGGGTGACACACCAGATTATTTTATATTGAGAATAAAATGGATTTTTTTATATATTTGGTGTTAATTTTTTTAAATAATAATTTTAATAAATTATTTTTTAAAAAGAGAAATATTTTTTAATAACCGAATTAAATTCTATATAAATGTAGGTGCATTAAGGAAACGGGGGGTTGAGGAAGGGGGGGGGGCGGTAGGCATCATCAGGGATGCTTTACTATTAAAGCGAAAAACTTTGGATAAAAAAATTTTAACATCTTTTAAATAAATTTATATTTACGTGTGTTTAAAGTGTTTTAAATATATATAAACACAATGTAATTCAAGCAATAAAAAATTAAATATTACGAAACAATTTTAAGTCGTCATTTAAATTTCATCAACATAACATTTTTCATTCTCCAAAAACACATCCTTTTTAAAATGGAAATACCCCAAAGCATTTCGAAATTATATTTTAGTTTGAGGAAGTTAATTCTCTTTGAACAGAGATTCCGTTATTAAAATCTTATTATTGAACATCACATAAAATAATTATTTTTCATTTACTGAACGATACTTTATAATTAAGTACTATTAATGTCATTGCTCTCAATGATAATTGAAATGACTGATGCAATTACAGTGAAATTACACGTCTTTAATTTAGTTGTGTCATTTAAAGAAATATTATTATAATAAAACAATAAAAAACTTCTTTCTTTTTTTTTTCTTTTTCTTTTTTTTTCTGGGTGAAGAAACTGCTCACAAGAGAACAACTGGTAAGCATAATGTTTTATTTCCCGAAAATCCTAAGTAAATGGAGACTCATACGATTTAATACAACCAGAAAATTCCCCTTTGCGCGGAAGAGGTAAAAAACAGAAGACGGGGAAGTCACAGTTGCCTCCGCACGAACATAAAATTTGTCTCTTCAAAGGGAGTTTCCTTTGACAAACGTTTAAAGGAAGAAAAAGTAGAGTAGAGAACTTTGAAAAAAGAAAAAAAAAAAAGATGTTTACCTTTATGAGAGCGGAATACAGCCGACAAATGCAAATTCCCCGTAAACGGTGTGCTACTCACCCAAGAACGGAAGAACATTAGAAACCTGAAAGATTAAAAAATAGGCGGAAAAATGAAAAAAAAAAAAAGAAAAAATCCTGAAAATCCTAAAAAAGAAAAAAAGAAAAATCTGACTCTATGATGAGGCATGCCGTTCTGCTTGAAATCAAGACATATAAGAAGCAATGGGAGAACTGATTAATAAACATAGAGAAGCTGAAGGAGTTATTGATCAAATAGATTCGTCTACAAAAAGATTCTAATAACGTGTTGGTTTTTAGACGACTGAATTGAATTACTAGAAGATTCGTACGGAATTTTTTAGAAAGAATGAAATTTGGTACTCAATGAAAACTGATGGGAACGTTAATATTTCGCTCTTATACATATATAATGGCTTAATAACGCTTAGTACTCACTAGAGATTGGTGAAATATATATATATATTGAAAATGACATGTAGAACAGTTCATTTTACCAATTTTAGTTTTTCCCTTTTTTTAATTCTTTATTTTTTCTCATTTTTGATGCCGTTCTTTCAAGTATAGTCCACTATTATTTTTGTGATTGTTGCTATGTGTTGAAGCATTGCAGAGGAAACCTTCTGTGTACTGCCTGACACTTGACGTTTTCTTTTATTGTTGACTTCACCCAAAAATTAAGTAGATTAATAATATTAAAGAACTGAAAATTTCAAGAGGAAAAAAAAATAGATATCAGTTGTGAAAAGTTATGTTACTGCATAGTTTAAATTTAAAAACTGATAGTTCAAAACATAGAAAAAAGGAATAGGCGAAAAGGTATAACAAACTTAGATTTAGATTGCTTTGCAAGAAAGTAACATTCTTAAACAGTTAAAAAAGACATTTTATTTGTAAAAATTAAAAATGTTTTTAAATTTTGATAGTAGAAAGGCACGTTCAAGTGTGATTTGTTATCGGTTGAAGTAAAAATTGAAATTTAGGTCTTTTTTTTTTTTGAATAAAATAATTGAAACATTAAAATTATTATTTTAGCTGTTTTTCTCAAAAAAAAAAAAAAAAAAAGTGAGAAAAGAAAAACGGCTTATGTAAAATTTTAAAAGTTAGTATCATACAAGTAACAGTTCTATTATCTCTCATTGAAGAAATCACATATTATTGAAAACTTATTTATAAAAAAAAATTAATTAATTAGAAAGCTTAAAGTAACTATTATTGTAAGCTAATGCTCTCTTTAATTATCTTTTATAAAAAATTTAAAGATAATTTATGAAGTTAAGTAAATATTTTTGTTTCTTTATCATTATGAATAAATATAAAAATTTATTCTTTCAGTCCTGGAATTAATTAATTATTTATTTTTATTTTTATTTTTTACTTTCTCTTTCCCATATATTGAATGAGAAAATATTGCTATTGTGCAAGTTTTATAAATTAGTAACGGATGTGTTTTTTAATTATTTATATGTTTTGAAGTCCTCTGAATCAGAAAATCAGGATTTAGCTGTTGGTATGTGTCCGTATATCTCCGTATATGCGAGACTGATATCAACGTAATTCCAGAACAAATATTAGAAAAATCTAAACTCAGCATTTTATATGTGTATTAAGAGAGTTAATCAGGAAGACATTGCCTCTATTTTTTATTATCCAAAATAAATTACATATAGATAATTTCAGATATAAGTACTATTTTATGTACCTTGCACTATAGTACCACAGTCACACCCTCAGACATTTGTACCACTACAGCACTAAATATGAAATGCTCCTGTCTTAAAACTGTGGCAGAAATCTGACGGTAAAAACAGAGTGGGACTGCTGTCTTGGTTTCATCGGTGAACGTAAATCCCTGTTCTGCTAGTATCTTCATTAACGGATAGAAAGCATGGAAAGAAGTAGCAGTGAGTTATAGACAATATGGTGGGTAGTCAAAATTATCCCAGTGAAATGACCAGAGTTGTTAGCGGTCTGGTTTCTGCAAGTGGCCTCGCATTGTCTTAGATGATAACAACGTTGTCCACATCGAGATTCCATCGGTGCTATCATCCCGCAGACATGGCAGAGTGGAAGAATAAATGTCGACATTGATGATTGCCCCTCCTGGTATGAAATGCAATATGAGCGTTCCACGGTAATCAGAGAAGATCGTTAAGATCATTTTCCCAACAGATAGCGTTGAACAGATTTTTTTCTCATAGGCAAAACCGGACGTTTCCACATCCTGCCCTCCTCCTTAGTACTTGGTGCGAAATGCAGTATCAGAGTTTCGTCGGCAGTAACAATACTGTTTCGTAATCTGTCACTCTCCTCGGCATACAGTTGCAGATGAATAAGTGAATCATTCATTTGATTGCCTTTAATCATGTCATACATCTATTTAGGCAGCCACCAACAATAATCCTCCCGGCACTTTAAGCAACCATGAATGATACCGTGAACACTCCTATACAAAAATTCAAGCTCCAAGGAAATGTCCTTGAGGTACACACTGAGATCTTCCATCCATGCGAGAAATGTTTTCTTCAGTTAGCGAAGAGCTCAGAATCCTTTAACGCTCATTGCCATGAAAGACTTAAAGGCATTTTGTGAACTCGCAAGACAACAATTTCACATTTCTCAAAGCAAAACACTTTACACATTAGTGGCTGCATTTCCCTGTTGATTTAGATGGACATTTGTTTCCTTTTTTCATAAAAAAAAATAATAAATCATACTTCTTTGTTCGTGAACATCAGAAGCACAACTACCATCTTCATTAACTTACAGCACCGCCGTGCCGCGGATCAATCGGCAGATAAAGCTGGAACAGTTCAAGAGAAGGTCCATAGGTGGGAATGGATATTTTGTCATAGCATTTACGTCTTTAATTCGGTTTTTAAAAAAATGGGGAAAATACTTTTTGATTGGTCTTTGTATGTAGTTATGTTAAAGTGAACCATTTGTTGTATGCGTGTGTGAAATCGGGGAAATGGCTTGTTTACAGATATATCCAAGATAATTCAAATACATTACGAATATGGGTAAAACCTCCGCTATGTATAGTTTAGCGGTATTCTATAGCACTAAAAACTTAAAGTAGCAAACACTGTATGCATAAAAACATATCAATACAGGATATACAATAAAAATAATTCATCACAGGTTCATACAAAATAATTCTCGATGTATGAATTATATGCTTCAATGCTGATCAAAGTGCATTTCAAATTCAGTTACTTTTTTCATAAAGTGTTAAATTTCGGTATGTTATGATAACAGTCTTAATGTTTTATAAATGGAAGTACTATACTTAGGCAAGGGATTGGGAAGGCGAATATCTCTTTCACACAAAAAATATATGATAAAATAAACTGTTTTTAAAGCTTTTATCTGTTAAAAGATACTTTAAAAACACGTAGATTTAAAAAATATTTAATTAAAAAGTATTTTCAATTAAAGTACATTGTTTTTGAAGCGTTTCGTCTAGACTATTAAATCATCATGATAATTTTTTTTTTTTTTTTACAATCGTTTTCATGAAGTGAAATTCCATATATATATCGCAATAATTTAACAGTCATTAGATGAAGTTAAGCAGGTAGAAAGAAAAAAAGATTGAAAACACTATTCACAAAAAATACAGTTTTGGACGAATCACATGATTACATTAATAGGAACATTGTTGGGTTGCAGTGAGGCAAGGTGCAGTGCTTGATGTGGTTGTTTGGAGCATGAAACCGGAGAAGCTCGTAGATGGAAACTGGATAGGTCGGTAAAACGACAACTTTTGTGAAAGATCTTGTAGAGTAGAATCTGGAAAGTCAGTTGTATAAATAGTATGGATCTTGTAAAAAACATGTAGAAAGCTTATAATATGTCAGGTATAGAGTCAGAAATTCTAATAAAAGGATTCTTGCCTTCTAAATATGTATACTTTAAAGCTGCTTTTAGAATATATTCATATGCAGTATTTTCTATTGTACTAGTTAGTCTGTAATCCATATTTTATTATTCAAATGAATAGTAAAAGAAAGTTATATGGGTGGAACAACAGATATATATATATATATATATATATATATATATATGTAAATGTCCATTGGAAAAAAAAATAACTCCAAACTCATATTTAAACATAAATTCAAGATAAAACAAGTCAACGAAAACTTAACGAAATTAATAAACTATTATATATATATATATATTTTTTTTTTTTTTTTTAATTAAAAGTTTGTAACTAAATTTCAGTGAAGTCTTGTATTATTATTTTTTTTTTTTATCAATTCAAATTTAAAGTATATATAATATCTACTTTGATCTCACTCTTATGTTTTTTGTCCTGATAGATATGCTAATTGTGTAAAAATCATTTTCGTATTTGGAAATTTTAAATTTTTTAATTCAAATTTAAAGTTGTTAATTAATATTACAAATATTACAATTTTTTTTTTTTGTTAATATTAATAATTCATGATAAGATAAAGATTCATGATAAGTGCTTTTTTTTCTGAAAATAAATAAATAAATAAAATTAATTAATTAAAAAATAAATAAATATATGGGAAAATTTTTGAAATGAATAAAATCTTGTATTAATATTTCTAATAATTATAGACATATATAAAGAGGGTGTTAGTCTGTTCTATTATGTTAACTGGTGTGTAAAATTACGCATAACTGTTTTAATTAATTTATGATACATTTATCTATGTTTTGAAAAAAGTTAAGCCCCCCATTGTTGAAAAATATTTTGTAGGACTAATCCACTCTGGCATACATAAATTGAATTAGTTAAAATTATAATTTTAATAAAAAAATAAATGAAAAAATATGTAATTTATTTATTTATCTGAAAGAATTAAGGCATTGTCATAAACGAAAAAAAAAATGTAATAAGTACTTTAAGCTAACGTAGATAGGGAAAGTCAATTCGTCTGAACGACAAAGATAATAATAAAATTGTAAACAACTGTTTTGGTAGCACTGAGCGTACCGCTATTAACGCTTAGAATAACGAAAGTAAAATGTTTTACATATAAAAAATCAATCGGATTCTATAATTATTTTTGAATCAATACAATTTTGTGGAATGTGGAGATTAGCCCTATAAGAAAATCAGAAACGGTAGTAGAAAAAAAAGAGAAGAAAAATGAAGTGTGGATTAAACGTATAGGTAAGAATAACGTAGTGGTGGTGGTGTTTGTGAGGGGGGGGGGGGGCAGCGAAATCTCAAAAATATGTTTTTAATATTATTTATAGATGTAAATATTTCAAAGAAATAGAGTTGACGTGCAGATTTGAACCTGCAAATTATTTTACCTGTATACTGCGAAACAATTCTGAGACAGATATTTAGAAACTAAATTGTGGCTCTAGAAAAATAGATCCATGTCATCCTTATAAACTCTAGTTCCATTTTCTAGCGAGTTGAAAAACCACATTTAGAGTTCTGGAGCGTTTTCCTATATCATCTAATTCAAACGTATTAAAAATCTCTACGATTAAATGTGAACACAAGAGGCCAAATTCAAAAACTATAATTTTGGTTTATGACCCAATTCTAGGAAATCAAGCGAGAACATCTCGCAAGACAAAGAACAATAGTATTGTTTAACAATCTAGTATTGACTAGAAATTATCGATCATTTCCTCTATGCAGGTTATTTGTTCAGATTATGTGCATAACTAAGAAATCTATACTTCTAGTTTTGGGATTACGAAAATGACTATTTATTCGTTCTAGAGGAAGGTGGTACAATCTTTTATCAGCGTATATAATTGAAAATCGTGGTTTTTTTTATCCTAAAAATGCATAGAAACGGCCGCTTGGAGAAAAAAAACCCCATAATTTGGTATATACTAATAACGCAAAGTCACATTTATGTTGATTAAATGGGATAGCTCTGGAAAATGTGTATGTAAATGTTAATGATTTATGTTCATAAATATATTTCTCTATCGTTTAGGAGTAAGTTGAAAAATAAAATAAAGTAAAATAAAATATTATTTTAATTATTTTATTAATTTTGTTTACCTTAATGTAATATGTCATTTTTTTTACAGACCTGAATAAATTATTCCACATGATACTAAGCATCAAGAATATTTATAAATTAAATTAAAATTTCCAAATGATAGCATAAACGTATATAGATTAATAAATTGAAAATATTTTGCATTTGACAATAACTGAGATAAGTGATTTTAATCTACTTTTTCTGGAAAAAGAAGTTCCGAATAATAATAATAATAATAATAACAACAAACTTTATAACTTAAGAACGCATTGTTTTCTTTGTATTTGAATTCACACTTATTACGATATTAATCTCGAAATATTTATTTATATTTCGTGAAAATGTTATGTAAGTTTGAGTTACATTGATTAATCCAGAATAACCGAATGTGAGGTGAAACTTACGTGATTATTTAAAAACTGTGCATACTAAACAAGTAATTACCCTTTTATGTTTGTCGACATTATTGCAAGTAGATGAATATAAATACAAAGATAGTTCTTAATTAAATTAATGGTTCAGACATAAACATTTGCATACCAACAGAATCTATAAAAAAATTGTAAGAAAATGTTAATAAATAATTAGTAACTTGCTAAAAGTTTAATTACATTTTAGAACTGGGTGGTTCATCTTATCAATTAGTTTTCAACATTAAGAAAGTTCTCAAAATTCTAATTTTATTACTGGATTTATTAAATTATCAACAAATTCAATAAAAATATATTTTGCATTTTTTTTAAAGGCCTTGATTTGAGCACAGCATAGTTTTGTTATATTAAAAGATATATATATATGTATATATATATATATATATATATATATATATATATATATATATATATATATGCATGTATATATGCATATACATATTTCTTTTAATTTAAAGTTCGTCACAATCCAATGTAAGGTTTGTTTATGGCTAAAGAAAATAATAAAATTTATACGTTATTTATTGTGTATTTGTATATTTAAACACTTATAAATATTTAATATTTGTGAAACTAGTGTAAATAACGTGTAAAAATAAGTAAAAATTACGGTGAAAATTAACAGTCTTTGACTAACTCTTTTCAAGACAAATTCTTTTCACTAGATAAATATATATATATATACTAGCTGACCCGACAAACGTTGTTTTGTCATATAAATTATTTCTAGAGAATATTTTTCTAGAAAAAAATAACTAACTAATTGTAAGTGTGTAAGAATGTGGTATATAAGTGGAAGATGTATGGAGCGCTGTGAACGGTGAAAGAATATAAAAATAACAAAACACCAATCATTTATTTTTTTTTAATTTATTAAAATTGATTCTTTAAAATTATATACATATCGCTACTCATAACAATATTACTAAAAAACAATATCAGTCCCTTAATGCAACAGAGTGTACAATATTTTTTATTATCCAAGCTTTCGCCGGGGCTGCTCCCCTGTTCAATACAAACAAACTGGATGGTTTGCCCACTAGAGTTTGCCCCCTTCACCTCGTATAATTGTCCGTGTGAAAAACATGATGTCCTCAAATCTAAGCCACAGACAGACATCGTTTGGCCCTCAGACTTATTGATAGTCATTGCAAATGCCAATCTAATTGGAAATTGAGGGCGTTTAAATTGAATTGGCTCATCTGTTGGTATAATAGGGATTCGCAGTAGTAATATATTTTCACCTCGGAATTTGTCATTTAAAATGATGGCTTCGATAACATTTTTCATTAATTTTTTTTACGACTAATAGCGTGCCGTTGCACAACCGTGGTGGGTTCAAATTACGAAGCAAAATAACCGGAGATCCAACCTTCAGTTGTAAAATATGCGGTGGCATGCCTGGTAAATCCAATAAGTTTAAAAACTTTGTTGGATAATTTACTGCTTTGGTGGCATCGCAAACTGTATCATTAGATTTGTATGACACCAGGTCTCCTGGTAACAAATGTTGTATCTTGAGATTCAATTCGTTGACGTCCACATATTTTGCTGCTAAAATTGCTCTTTCTGCCAGCCACTCATGATTTGTGTATCGTCTGTGAACATCGGGAAATATCTGGTCAATAAGAGCATCTTGAGAATCAATGATTGTGCAGAAATCGGTCGGTAATTTTATGCATCCAGTTTCATCTGTAGTAACTTTTCCATCGCCGATATCTAACAATTGTTTTGAAAATGTTTCAGCGGATGGATCTTGAAGCTTTTAAACGCACAAATTTACTTTCAGTTGTACTTTTTCAACATTAAGCCACAATGACGATGATTTTAAGCACGCGTTGATCGCATCAGCGTATGTTGAACGTGGAATAACGGGAAGTGCTTGTCTGAAATCACCTGAAAAGAGTAACAGAGTGCCGCCAAATAGTTTGTCGTTGTTGTTTAGATCTTTCAATGTCCTGTTCGACGCCTCAATCGAATGTTTGTGTGCCATAGTGCATCCATCCCAGATAAGAATTTTACACTATTTCAGCACTGTGGCCATGCACGATTGTTTTTTTATGTTGCACACTGCGTCTGGGTTATTTTGAATATTTAGTGGCAGTTTAAATAATGAATGAGCTGTTCTGCCTCCATCCAATAAAGTTGCCGCAATGCCAGATGATGCAACAGCCAATGCGATGCCATTATTCGATCGTATTTCGGCGAGAATTAGTGAAATAAGGAATGTTTTGCCAGTTGGTGCAACCCCCCCCCCAAAAAAAAAAGAATCCACCTTGTCCTGCCAAAACTGCGAGCATGATGCGATCGTAAATGGTTCTTTGTTCTTCATTCATTAGTGAGACATTGCGAGCAACAATCGCTGCCATTTCTACAGTATTGTATTGTAGTTCACGATTCAATTCAGTGCTTATTAAATCAGATGCATTTCGATTTGTTGAATGCATACCGAAATGACTTAGTGGTAAGTTGGCAATGATAATGCAAAGATCTTCAATAGAAATCAATGCTTCATTGTACATAGCGTCACTGAATACTATCGTTAGATCGTTGCACCGTGAACGATGTTGATGCAATATATCAACAGTCATTGAATCTTTGTGATTATCCCATAATGTCTCTGCTCGGGCCGGGAAACATGTAGTCAACACTATACCGAATAGTAGACGAATTTGTTTTGCTGTACAGTTCAGTCCTACTTCAGCAAGCATACACTCCCACTGGTTGTCGTCTTCCAGCAAGCCGAGTGCAAGGCATGCATCTTTATACGTTGGATACTGTTGTCCATTCACTTTACGTAAATCTTGAAATGACAAAGGGCCGATGACATTAACCAAAAACAGTCGAAGATAAAAGCATTCAGTCTGCCTTGGATTGACTGTAAATACTCGTCCCAATGTGTTTGATTTGAATAAACCGGGACATGCATCAATCGGCGCACCTAGCTTGCGGGGCCCCCATCTTTTTGTTGGAGCCCATGTGAAATAGCGTGGTACTTCTGAATAGAGTAATATCCGCGCAAAAGCACCAAAAGCATCCGCACGATTACACAATTCAAAAAATTCGGTGAGTGTAGTTTTTGGTGGATTTATAGCACGATCAATCGCTGTCTCGTTCGTGAAATATACGCGCTGGCCATTTTCAAGATGGACGGCTAAATGAAGAACTGCTGGATCCCGTTCATGAATTGGGAAACCAAAGATACGCCAAACAGCTTCATTGGAGCTGACGTACCGGCCAATTTGGTAAAGTGTTATTTCATCGTTGTTATTCACCGGAGGAGCATTCACACTGGTATTTTCAACTCGAAATACAGCCATATCACTGCCTTTATTCACATACTTGCAAATGTATTTGATGCTGTTCACTGAACTGCAGAACTGAACATTAATATGAGCATTGAATATTTTGCTCAGAAGAGGCGAATATGGGACCACCCAACGGTTATCAATGTCAATATCTATGTTGTTGACATAGATGACCGCCATAGATGATAAGATTGTCCGCCATTATCGGGATTTCTTCGACGATATATTGGATATCCGTCAACATTTGTGATCGTGAAATTTTTCGGAAAAGTTTTAGTACATTTTCCATCTGCACAAATAATAATGGCCTAAAAATTCATTTTTCATTTTAACATAAAATAACTCCGTCGGATATTGACGAATTTTTTAAAAGAATATACCATTTTAACTAATTTTAACATTTTAACAATATTAACGTTGAAAAAATATTTTAAACACTTACGGTTAAAAATTCATTTTTCATTTCAACATTGAATAAATTCTGACATCGTGTTTACGGTTCTAAAATATTAACTTTGAAAAAATATTTTAAACACTTCGTAAGATACGGTTACGATTCTATAAATATTAATTTTGAAAAAATATTTTAAACACTTCGTAAGATACGGTTAAAAATTCATTTTTCATTTCAACATTAAATAAATTCTGACATCGTGTTTACGACAACTCACGCCATCTAGGTGTAAAAGTTGTTGAAAGAGTTGGTTAAAAATTAATTAAGAAAGAACACAAAAAATTTCATTAAACTCAGTCCAGCCGTTTAGGAGGAGTTCAGTGACATACACACGCACAGAAGAAATATATATATAAAGATATGTATATATAAGATGTAAGTTATAGGAACTGAAATCTATGTGAAACAAGGGCAAAATCTAAACAAATAAAACAGAAATAACATAACAAATCTATAATAATAAAAGGAAAGGTTTGTCTGTCTGTCTGTCTGTTCTTTTATATGTTCAGCCCCTACTGAACGCAGAAGTACAAGAATTGACATACTGATGCACTGGAGCCTTTCCGAGTTCCTCCTCGAAACAGAATTTAAAAATTTTAATTAGTTGTGGAGATATTAATTAAAATGTCCACTCATGTCTAACCTAAAAGGGATCTCAATGACTGAGAATTTACCGCCGTTGCATAAAAAAAGATATTTTAACAGAGTTAAAATTAGAAAAAGTGGAAAATAATCTATAATAATAAAAGGAAAGGTTTATCTATCTGTCTGTCCGTCTGTCTGTCTGTCTGTTCTTTTATACGTTCAGCCCCTACTGAACGCAGAAGTACACGAATTGACATACTGATGCACTTGATCCTTTCCGAGTTCCTTCTCGAAACAGAATTTAAAAATTTTAATTAATTGTGGAGATATTAATTAAAATGTCCACTCATGTCTAATCTAAAAGCGATCTCAATGACTGAGAATGCACCGCCGTTGCATAAAAAAAGATATTTTAACAGAGTTAAAATTAGAAAAAGTGGAAAATAAATTAGAAATATTTGTCCGATCGTTATGATTTCGGTACCAAATGAAAGGGGATTTTTTTCTGAATTTAAGTGTGCAAGCGGCTTATCGGTGCAACAATAGGATTTTTTAAAATTATGAATTTTTTGTGGCAACATCATTTCAAATGACAAGTGTCTGCCATGAAAAAGGAAATGATAGTAACCGATCAAAATGTCGCGTGTAATACAGTGGGGATAAAATTGCAATTTTCAAACTTTTTCAAATTTTCATTCACGTTACATTTGAATTAATATTCGGCTTAGACAGCATATTATAAAGCTACTGTTCAAATTTCATGAAAATATCCGGATAAACAAAAAAATTAGATTAAATTTTGTTTTATATTTTGCAGTATATATTTTAAATTGAGATATGCCGTTGAAATTTCGTAATATTTGGTTTTAGCGCCCGATAATTCGATTCTGAATATTTTTGAAAGTGTAGAATTATTAGGAAGGGCTTGAGGGGGAGGGGGGCGGGCGAAGGAAAAAAAAAAGAGTTACAGCGTTTGAAATTGGTATAGGTTCTAAGAAAGATACATCGATTGCGAATATTTTCAACTGTAAAATTATTAGAAGGGACGGAAAGGGGGGAACGGGCAAAGACGTAGAAAAGGAACGGTTGTTTCTGAGAAAACAACGGAAAACCCAGAACGCCTTTATTTTTTTATATTTTGCAGAGTTTCGAATTCTGATACTCCTTTCACATTTCATACTATTAGGTTTTAACAGTATTTAGCCCGGAATTACGCAAGTTTCGGAGAAAACCACGTAAATGTCAGACATAAATCGTTTTATAATAGTGTTTATATCATTTTTGTATCTCAGCTTCTAACTAGCATAATTTCAAAAGTAATATGTCATTTTGAAACTTGTTTGAATTAAATTTCAAGAGTAGACGCCACAAATTTCTGTCACCTTCCATTAATCGACGGCCGTAAGCTGTGGAATTCGAGATTTCACGGGATTTACACGTTTTAAGGTGTCCTGATTAGGTTTTTTTTGTATCTCAGCTACTAATTAAAATAATTTTATAAGTAATACATTATTTGAAAGCATTCTTGATTTAGAATTGAACAGTAGATTACAGAAATGTCTACCGCCAAATAATTTAAAATTTCAATATTTCAAATTCTAATTAAATCATTTTTAATACATCATTCGAAAGATATTTTAAATACCTTCTTTAATATTTTAAGTACCTTTATATTATTGAAAGTGGGATACGAGATGTCACCTGATTTCCACGTTTTGAGGTCTCCTGAATCGGTTTTCTTTTTTATCTCAGCTACTAATTAAAATAATTTCATAAATAATGCATCATTTAAAAGCTTTGTTGATTTGGAATCGAACAGTAGATTACAGAAATTTCTACCGCCAGATGGCGTTGTAATATTTTTAAATTTCTATATTTCAAATTCTAATTATTATTAAATTATTTTTAATACATCATTCGAAAGATATTTTAAAGAGCTTTTATATTACCGAAAGTGGAATTCGAGATTTCACCAGATGTACACGTTTTAAGGTCTCCTGATTAGGTTTTCTTTTGTATCTCAGCTACTAATTAAAATAATTTCATAAGTAATACATCATTTTAAAGCTTTGTTGATTTGGAATTGAACAGTAGATTACAGAAATTCCTACAGCCAGATGGCGCTACAATATTTAAAAATTTCATTATTTTGAATTCTAAATATGATTAAATTATTTTTAATACATCATTCGAAAGTTATTTTAAAGTACTTTTATATTATCGAATAACCTACATTAAATTTATCTAATAGAGAGCGCTAATGGCAATTATTCGAGATTTCACCTGATTTATGTGTTTTAAGATGTCCTCAAGGGGGGCCAAAAAATTAGAAATTGAGTTTAGACCGTTCAAAATTGGTATATATAGGTTTTGGGTGCCTATGAGTCGAATGAGGATATTTTCGAAAGTGTAAAATTAAGGAGAGGGAAGAAAGGTGGTGAAGGAATACGCGCGTGCAGCGAGTGTATATATGAATTCGTGAGCACTGCGCGCACACGGGTCTACGCTGACGAAGGCAGAGGGGACCCGGTGTGAGTTTTTACCCGATCAGAAATGATTTTTTTTTTTTTTATTCCTTTTCTTAAGAATAGAAGTTTATGAGTAATATCATAGAATTTTGGGTGCGACATTTTTCCCGATCAGAGTTTTTTTTTTCTTTTTTTGTTTCACGTGATAAAAATTAATGCAATTTTGAGAATTCATTAATTATAATGATTCATTTAAAAATAGTGACCAGCGAAGCGGGCGTAGCCTGCTAGTGAAAAATAAACCAAAGTAATTCAGAACAATTATCGAACACCATGAAGGAAGATTTGAATAAATCAATAAACAAATATATATGGAAGAGAAGTCTTATATAAAACAAAATATATGTATAATATTGTTTAAATTTTTTTTTTTTGCTATGTTAAAGCCTATTGTCATTGTATCCTATATTTTGCAGACCGTATGTTTTACAGTATTTTATTTCATTGTTTAGTGCACAGTTATTTCAGAAAATTTTTAAAAGAAAAAAAAAAGAAAAAAAAAAAAAGAAGTATTAAAACATAGATGCTGAAACTCGTGCAAACTACATGAGCTGAACGAATGCTTCTAATATCATCATGTAGAACATGTGGGTTGTTTCTCGACCAAATTCTAGTTTTAGCTTCTGATATAGCCACTTAAATGGAACAACGACTCAATGATAAATCATGTAGAGTTTTTGTCTTTTATTGTACCTCTCCAAACAAGCAAAACAGGAGTCGGTTTACACAATAAGCAGGTTACAATTTTTGAGCTGTGAGAATTTTATATAGCACAAAATGCAACTTTATCAAAGTTTTGAGTGCAACACTTTGCAATATCTCATTTCACTGTCAATTTTCTTGTATGTATCGTCAGTGAACGAAGAAATTTAGTTTAAACTTGTTTCAGTTTTCGTCATCTACAATTGGGTGGGGAGTGATATGTGTAGTTTTCTTGGCTACTACTGGTCCTATTGTACTAAAACGCTTTTTAATCGTGTAACCGTTAAATAATTAGGCAAAATATTTTTTTACCGATAGACCATTGTCACAAAGTAAACCAAAAATAAAGTACAAATAAAAAATAAAAAATAAAATAAAATAAAATAAATAAAATCATTCTGTAAAGAATAGTGTCTGAAGTGCATTGTATCTGTAACATGTAATATTGCAGATACTTTTAATTAGTTCTTGTACCTATTTAAATACGAAATGTGTGCATAATATTAGTAAAAGTTTATTTAAAGTAAGAAAAAATGGTGAAATTAAAAAAATTAAATTAAATAAAATTAAATTAAAAATTAAAAATTCTCTATTTTTATATTAAGATTTTTTTTTTTCCAAATAATCCAATTTCCGCTTCAGGAAACATGATATATAACATTGCACACAACATGCTATGATCAGAATATAAAAAGTTTAGCATTTGTTTCACATCTAAAGAGTTTCAATCGAATAATTACGTACATCACAAGATATTTCCGAAAATGCCTAGAACCTGATTTGCTGACATTATATAGTCCCCCTTTAGCATCTATATCCTAATACCGCATCTCGTCCACATGATATACTCAGTATTTTTTATGGATGAAATCATATAAAAAATACTTAGGATGTGTTACAGATGAGTTAGCTGTTAAGGTATACGTAGGCTCCTCTTTTAAAAGAAATATAAAGTGAAATGATTTTCGGTTAACATTAGGAATGGTTATGGTTTTAATTATAACAAAAATAATTAAAAAGAACTCTAGAAAGTATTTTTTATAATTATTTTTCAACGACATTTTTAAAAAAATATTTTCATTTTTTCAAAAGAAAGAAAAATCGAAATATTTTCTAAAATACACTGTTATTTCAACGTAATGTATTGTTTTATTTCTATATTTTTTGTCGCCAAATAATATTTGCGTAACCCTTTATACATACATTTACATTGCTGTCCACATTTCCATTTATTTTTTATTTACTTTCAACGAAATGCTATTTTTAAATTTATTAAGTGTACTTGAACAAGTAAATGTTTTTATGCATTACGTTTTAAAATTCAATTTTTTCCATTATTCTTTATTGAAAAGCAAATTTAAATGAAATTCCTTCTAGGTCCCAAATAAAATTTAATTAATGTTGTGAAAATGAAATTTTACGTAAAACGAAAAGGACAATTTCTTGAAATATTCATAAATTATTTCAAATGGATGATTAAAATACTTTCTGTAAAATTAATTTTAAGCTTCTATATTTTCTATTATTTGTCCAGAAAAAAAAAAAAAAAAAAAAAAAAAAAAATATATATATATATATATATATATATATATATATATATTAATGTGTTTGCATTTCTAATACAAAATGAAAATTATTTTCGAGAGTAAATTCAAAGTAAATTGTTTTCTTATTTGCATAAAAATAATTTTAGTTTTAATCATTTCTAAGGAATGGGAGCTAACTTTACGAATAGTAACTTTACAAATCAATTTTAAAGTGAAAAATGCGTTTTTTTTTTGTTTTTTTTTTTTCAACAGTATCTTTTTAGATTCTAAGATTAAACTTTTGTTAGTAATCGATAGGGTTTATATTTTCCTAAGTGCACGCTATTCAAACAGAATTTCAGAAAACTGGGATTAACATACAGTAGGCTGCTACATGTTTCTTTCCTGTGTAAATTCCTGTTTAAAAGTACATGTGTTTGGCGTAACTATTATTAACACGGCATTCTAAAGTTATATTTCACATATGTATGGAAAATGAAGCTTAAAACATGCACATAACTAGCATGGATATGCATATAATTATTTTTTTTTGTGTACCTCTGTCTAACTTTATATAATTTGTTCTTACATATTTAAATACATAACGTCTACATCTAACAGATAATTTTAAAACACGTTTATCATTATTTTCAGAAATTGTTGAAGTCATTAAAAATATCAATTTACGTGTTTGAAATTATTTTTTTAAGGAAATGATATATACCAGTGATATGTAAATAACCCTTTATGAATCGTTACATGGCTGCCAAAAATTTTTGAAGCATGCAGATATTCAATGATTGTGTAAATACGCTTAAAATAAATTATTATTTATTTATTTATTTATTTATTTTTTTTTTTTTAAGGAAAAATTTAAAATTCGCCTATATGCAAATCAATCATTAAAAAAAAAAAAAAAAAAAAAAAAAAAAAAAAAATGTAAACATTATTTTAAACAGCAATTTCAATATTAAAAGTTTTACCAATAAAAAGCATGTCTAATGCATACTTCATAAAACCCCTAGCACTTGGTATCATAGTTTTTAATAGGAAAATTCTCACACTTCTTTTTTTCAAAGAGCGCGGTTGGTAGAGCGCCAAGCTCGTAATTGGAAGATTGCGGATTCAGTACTCGAGCCAGTCAAAGATCGTTGTGTACACTAATGGTTCATGGTGCACGTTAAATAAGTCGTGGCTACAAGGTCCTTCATGTTCCCATCCAAATTGTACCTCTGGGGATTACTGAAGCGGATGAACCATCCTACCGTGGAGTATCGAAATTGCGATGGTATGTCTCCGAACCATCCGTAAGGGTGTCTCCCAGACTGTCACTAATTACTCATTCCGCAGTACTAGTGCGGCGTTAACCAAACTAACCAAATAATAGGTTGAGTACATTTGGCAGAATATCTTATACAACAAATTATTTCAAAATTTGCATTGTAGGAAATTTATAAGGTTTCTAAGAAACATATGTTTAATATGATAGGAAAAAAAAAATGTCAATAGTATTTTTACTTATGGTTAACAATTGTTTCATTGTACTAATGTTTGGTTGTTCAACTGGTTAGTTGGGATTAACGTCGCAGTAGTACCACTCTATGGGAAACTGGCGATCGTCTGCGACTCATCCATAAGATTGGTCCAGAAACATGCCATTGCATTTTTTATCCGTTACGGAAGGGATGACCTTTCAGTATCGGTGGCTCCCGAAGTATAATGTGGAGGGGAACTAGGAGGACATTGCGGCCACGACAAATTTTATGCTCACGCGCCACCATTTGCGTACACGACGGTGTTTAGCCGGCTCGAGTTTCAAACTCGCAGTATACCAGTTACGATCTCAGCCCTCTACCGACCGGGCTACCGTGGCACGTTTCACTGCACGAAGAATCAAGGCGATATTATGTAAATTAAGGTGTTATTATGTAAAAAAATTTAAACTCTACGAATAGATGCACAACCAAAATGTTAATACAACAACTTTAATAAAGATAACAAGCAAAGATGTCAACGTCGACGTGAGGGCTTCGGAGTACCTGCATATGGTCGCTACCAATGCTTACCTCCATCGAAAATATAACAAACATAAAGTTAATTTTTTAGAAAAAAAATAAAAACAATCTAAAAGTGTTTAAATTTGGAATTTCTCCGCGTAAGCAGAGAATTTTTCAGGGTGAAGCACCATAAGAAATATATATATATATATATATTCTTCTTGAAAAATCCTAAATGCAACAGGGGATCTGTTGCGTGCGATGACGAGATGGTCTGGACGACGAAAGTGAATGAAGATCAGAGCAGGGCGTCCCAAGAAACACAGGAAACCACTTATTACCCCGCATTTAGTAGAAAAAATGTGATCATACATTTTTTTTTCTTTTTTCTCAATAACAAATTACAAAAATTCAGGAGTAAATAAAGGAGAAATAAAACACAGTATTTAAGACCGAATCTCAGTTTCCATTCAGAATCTAACATCTGAGGTGGATCCGTGAACCAACCAGAGACCTGCATGATATTTTCAATCCTCAGTGAAAAAGCTAGAGCTAAAAACGATAGGATTATGCCTAATCGACCCGATCAGTCAGAGCTCGTCGCTCAGACCATTCAAAGATCGAGATCGAACATCCCGTAAGAAGGTTAAGGAAAAAGTATCATGACTTGTACATCGTAGTGAGTATAATTTATTTTTTGTATTTCTGTAAAAAAAATGCAAGCAGTACATAAACACAATTCAGTACGAAATATTATGGTATAAATCATAACCTCATTTAAATATTTCGTATCAACTTAAGCATCTTTATGAGATTTAAAAACAGATTGGATCAGGTGGGTATCATGACCGCGAAGTAATTGTAAGTAGTGTCATTTTCATAAAAACTGCAAGTTCTTTTTTATTTTATTTAATTTATTTATTTATTTTTTGAAAACAATATATGGGAGGCTTAATGTATATTTTCCACTATAGATACCTTTCATCGTTAATATGAAGCGTATTAGAAAAGTTATGAGTATTAATTTAACGGCTTACCGAATTAAAAAGAAGAAGAAAAAAAATGCCTGGCCAGTGTTCAAAGTTATTAAGTCCAAAAGGAAAATATTTCAGTTAAAAAAAAAAAAAAAAGTATTAAAATACAGGCTAGAAATTTATTTGTGTATCTTTTATATGTTTGTAATCATTCGAATATAAGTGAATTTTTAAAAATGCATGATCATAAATACCCTATTCTTTGAAAAATTGGAGTACATATCATCACGTTATAATACAGCAACAGTACATATGTTAAAGTTGCTTTTTTAATCTTTAACAAATAAAGCTTATAACCTTAAAAAAATATAGTAAAGATCAGTACATATTTGAATTATTTATGATATTTCCAGAAATTAGAATCTGCACGTCAGGGAAATAAATTAAGTACCGGAGAAAAGAGCCTCCGTTTATAGCACAGTGGAATCTGGATTTAGAAGTAACCCAACATCTTCCACTCAATACGTTTCCAAAAACTAATCACAGGAGATTTTGTCTTTGTAAACGTAGAAATGTGAGCCACAAACCTTTGAAAAAGCACACCCACTCACGCGCACGCGCGCGCTCACACACACGCGCTCACACACACACACGCGCTCACACACACACACGCGCTCACACACACACACACACACACACACACACACACGCACACACACACACATATATATATATGGGTGTGTATTTTTTCAGAAACGGTTGCTATTTCTCAAAAGTACTAAATGTTAACTTTGGTTTGTTAAAATAATTTACAACACATCTAGTGCATGAAATCGTTTGTTTTAATTTGATTTAAAAAATAAAAAATATTCATTTTGTATTGAATCCCTAGGGTAGTTTCCAAACATATTAGAATTATGCTTAGTTAGAAGCAAATCCACAGTAGTAGATAAAAGAGATAAATGAAATGTAAGTTTCAAACAAAGCAATCCTGAAGAAATGCCAATACAGTTGTGGAACAATGACGACGAACTCAAATAGTTTTGAAATAATAATAATAATAATAATAATAATAATAAATTGTGTAAGGAATGTCAAAAGAATGCAGGCTCTCCTGATGGCCAAAGGAGGACATATACCAATTTAAATATATTATTTTGCACGTTTTAATTTTCTTCTTTCTTTGTTTAAATACACGATAGCAACATTTAGTAATGTGTAAATCGATTTATATATATATATTTTTTTTTTACTTTCCCTTACCTTTGCGGTAGAGAAAGGGTTTTAGGGCCAAGTTTTCGACAGTATGTTATATTTACATTTTCTGAGGACTCCTGAATACGAAAATCATGTTTTTAGCGAATGCTGTGTGTGTGTGTCTGTCTGTTTTCTGCTTATCTCAAGAACAAATAGCAGAAGAAATTCCAAACTCGGTACTCTAAATGTGTATTATATAGCGATGCTACACTAAGAGTTTCGTTGAGAGGAAGCAAATGATTCGTGTACAGGGACATTCAAAACGAGGTGAGTAAATTTTCATGATGGTTATCTTTCAAAAAAAACTCGTCAATACCTTTAAAAAGGATGGTTGAACCATCGATATGCGATAACTTAAAATAAAGTTA
Organism: Salticus scenicus; assembly: GCA_963930645.1. Classification (NCBI taxonomy): domain Eukaryota; kingdom Metazoa; phylum Arthropoda; class Arachnida; order Araneae; family Salticidae; genus Salticus; species Salticus scenicus. The sequence goes on along the minus strand of OZ005661.1, from coordinate 21,939,111 downwards.
TCGATTATTTTCATTTTTAACCAATATATATATATACATATTATTATTATTATTATTATTATTACTATTTAAAATATAATATTGAGAATAAATTCAACTTTTTTTGGATATGTAGTGTTATACTATTTTTCTAATATGGAAATCGTCTGCATTATCATGGAAGATAATTTTTTTAAATAATAATTTTAATAAATTATTTTTACTGAGTGAATTTGTATAGGAAAATATAGAAGAAAGTAGTGTAGTGGACATAATACACTAGTTATTTGTTGGTTGTGGATGTGCTTTACTAATAATATTTTACCATTTCCAGGAAAGTTGTTCGGGAAATGAAATAATTTCCTCATAGAGATATGGTAAATAATGTATGGTTTAAACTAAATATTCATCGCTTTTTTTTGTATATTTCCACGTTTTGAGGCTTCCTGATTACCGTAATTAAGTTTTTTAACATTTCATCTTTGTCTGTGTCTCTTAGAGTAACTTAATAACGAATAATTTTAGGAGATCCAAATGTTGTATTGTGAAGTTAATATACATTTGTTGCTGGAAAAGTTTGGCAAAGATTGATAAGCTTCAATGAATGTTGCGTGTGAAAATTATCTGTATAATTTTAAGTAAACTTTAAATTTTAATAACAGAATTAAATTCTATATAAATGTAGGTGAATTATTGAAATGGGGTTTGAGGGGGGCCGTAGCCCCCTCACACAGAACTATCTATCATACAAAACTCTTCCGAAGCCTAATTTGAATTGTTTAACATAGGTTTACATAACAGTACTCGTTATCTTAGCTCTTAAACTCCAACCTGTATTTATAGTATTAAACTAGCAGACCCGGCCACGCGTTGCTGTGACTAAGTTATACGTTGAATTATACGGCTGTAAACTATTTAGTACAGTTAAATTATTATTTACGAACAAAGACGAAAACGTTGTAGCCGATGTAAAAACCCACAGGGTTGAGATTTGAAACTTAGGTCAAAATTTGGAAGCGATTGATAAAAATTTTTGTAGTGTTGATATTAAGCACAAATTAATTTTATTGTAGGGTCCTATAAATTTTAATGGAGAAGTGATATATATTATTTCTAATGCTACTTTGGATAAAATTGCTAAAATGACTAATATATAAATTAAATTCTATTAAAATTCTATTAAAATAAAAGTATAAAAGAAACAGACGATTTTAAAATCAATTTTTATGGAGGAGTGAAATATAATATATGCTATAATGGATAATTTTACTATTAAATGACCTCATCATTTTAAATATTTTAAAGAGGGCAACAGCTGTAGTTATAAAAGGGAAAACAATAAGGCAAAACCAGAAAAATAAGTAAATTTGATAAATATTTTAAAACTTTAAAATTGGAAATCTTATGAAATATTGGACATTTAAAGTAAATACATGTATCATTTTAAATACAAAAAGATTTTGGAAAAGTTTACTGTATTTTAACGAAGTGATGAGAAGTTTTTGAGTATGTTAAAATTTTAATAGTAAATTCAAGTCAATAAAGATGGGAAACATTGAGGATTAAGATAAGAATAATTATAAGATTTAAAAAAAAAAAAAAAAAAAAAAAAAAAAAAAAAAACTTTTTATATACCATGCTTTTAAATTTTAATATACTAATAATATACAAACTAAAAGGAAAATGATAAATATTCTATCATAGTTTGAAGTCAAATTTGTTTTCAAATGTCTAAATAAAATATCTGATGTAAGATACTAATATTTTGCAGCGGAATAGATTTCATTTCTGTCATCCTTGGCGAAAAAAAAAGAATATCGCCAAATTATCTGGCGAAAATATTTAATTCCTTTCAAAAATCATGGTTATTTTAACAACTTATATTAAAAGAGTAATGAATAATATGAAACAATATTTCGTACAATACATATTACATGTCATACATACGTACAATGAATAATACATATTACATTTCGTACAATGCATACATCTGGCATGTATATTTTCGTGTTACGCTTTTGATCGCCAAATAATAATAATATTAATAAAAAAAGCCAAGGGCGACAGAGTTTAAAAATTTAAAATTAAAATTTTGTCAATTTGACAGCAAAATAATTCAATCTAACACCCGCGATAACTAATACATATCTATACCCAAATATAAGGATTAAAATCGGGAAATAAATTTCCTCGATTTTTAATAATTTCTTACAAAAAATCCAGTGGGCAATTAACATAGGAAATCTTTTTCTTGGCTGCACAGACGGTCAGTGAGTCACACTTCGCTTGCGTATAGAACTCATAGATATAGTATAGCATATATAGAATAGAGTGATCATTGGGGAGAAAAAAGTTATTCCTTTTCATTTGGGAAAAGACGACGTTTTTACCAAAATATGGCCGTCTTTCCCCGAGTGAATACACACGGGAATACATACTAATATTTTAGCAAATAAAATTTATGAATAATTTATTTGCTAAAGGGGAATGGAAGACTCCAGATACAGTTTCAAATTCATATTTCTTTCTTTCTTTTCTTTTTTTTTTTTTTTTTCAATACCACTTAATGGCTGTTTCCAAAGCTTTTATTTTTTATCTTTTTTCGGCATCAAAAATCTTTCTACGATAACATGGGGATGAGAGATCTATATATATTACTATATCTATGATAGAACTACATTAGCACTTTATCAATGTGTATAAAATCTTTAAATTGATTATGACGTCAATTTTCGTGAGATGCATAATTTAACTTTTTATAATTTTTTAACGTTCACGTTTGATTAAATGTATTTATTTTTATGTCGAAAGAAAATGAACTCGTATTTTTTTTTTTTTTTTTTTTTTGGCAACAATTAAATTAATGGAACTCACAGATATTTTGGAGCAACTTTAATAAAGGTCTATAATTAACAAATAATTGCAATAAAACAATATTGTGACAATAAATTGAGATAAAAACTATCCTATCTCTCAAGTTGGATCAAACTGCACACAGTGTGCAAAATTTCATCAAAATCAGTTCCTTAGTTTAGGAGTTTACCCCGGACAAACATCGTGACACGTAATTTATATATATATACAGATTAAATTATAAAGTTTTGATCAATGAAGCACAAATAAGTAAAAAACAGGATTAATTTCACTGTATTATCTTCATTATAATATGAATTCAATTTACACTTCAGTCTAAGTAACACGTGGCCGGCTATGCTAACACCAAAAATTTAAAAAGTGGAAATAATTGAATTATACGAAATTTATTAATAGGTTAAAAAGTTGAAGATTCTTTGTGTAGATGGCAGCACCCAATATATTTCAGCTTTCATTTCAACCCAGTCGAAAGGTATCGACATCTGTTAGAATCATTTCGATTCTAAGAAAAATTAATGGTGTAAAAAAACGTTTATGCGATATGAATAAATTGAAAGTTTTGTAAAAATTAATTATTATAAAAAATGGAAATTTTAATTAACGAAGAACAGGGATGTTTAATAGAGAGATTAGTTATCTAATAGGATTGTGGTTTTAAATAGGGGATTTTTGAATTTGACTACAAGCATTTAATTAAATGTTTATGATAGTATTTAATTTCAATTAAAGTGAAACTTGATACACGCAGTAAATTATAAATAAACTACGCATGATTGAGTGAAATTTTTGCGATTAAATCTTCTGTTATAGACCATGAGAGTAGTTTTGAAAAGGAAAATAAATTTCAAATTTTATTTTTCTTTGCACATTTTTTTTTTTTTTTTTGGTAATTAAGAACGTATTAGGCTTTACTAATAGTGAATATAAGTATTTCATTTTATTTTCTTAATTATTATGAAACGTATTTTATACTGCCTCCAGAAAAAACAAAATTAATAAAAATATAAATTACTCTGTAAATAATTCAGTCAATTATCTATAGTAGATAAAATAAATTATTTATTCACTTTATAAAATTGTTTTATCTCCTATACATTCTTAAAGCTATCGCAACATTGCGCCATTTTTATAAAGAATTTGGTGACCATACACTTTTGCTATAAAATTTAGCAAAGTTTAAAAATGAACAATTTTTTCAAACGAAATTTACCTGTTCGTGTAAATGTTGTCAAATACTATAAGTAAAGTTCAATGTTGTCGTCATGCTTTTCAGTGCGTATCATGCTACGTGAATTATCAGAGAGCTTGCAACGAATTAAAATAATCTGATAAGTCACTCACATGACTTTCTCTCACCTCGAAATTAAATACTATAAATACAGATTGGAGATTAAAAGTTAAAATAACAAGCACTGTTATATAAACCCATTTTAAAACAATTTAAATTAGACTTCGGAACAACTTTATTTGACAAGTAATTCTTATGTGACAAATAATTCTATGTAAATAATTCTACATTATTTGCCATATGACTATGAGGAATTAATTTCAATTTTAAGCAGCTTTCATGGACATGGCAAAATATTATATTAAAACACTTGCTCTAACAACAAAAAAAAAGTTACGGCTTAAATATTGGCAACGTTGTATACTTTCGGAAGTTTATGTACACACAAACTGGCGCAAATGAATAAATCCTATATTAATTACATGCGGTACAACCTGAAATAAGGTTCCATCAATTTTCAATGATTGTCGCAATATAATCTAGTTCTTTTGTGTAGCCCTGTAATAGAACAGTGAATGATTTAAATTCCATAATGTGCAGGACACATGTTTTTACACAAATAAATATATATATATATTCGTTTCACTTGATTTAGTTCAGTATACAGATATTTAAACTATTAGTATTTGAATTATCTTGTGTGCCCCTGTAAACGAGCCATTTGCTTGACATCAACGAAAAGTTTAGTGTAGCATTCCTATATCATACAGATTTAGTATAGCAAGTTTGAACTTTCTACTACTATTTGTTCTTCGGATATGCTGATAACAGACACACAGATACGCAAACAGACCATTCACTAAAAACATGATTTTCGTATTCAGGGGACCTCAAAACGCGTAAATATAACAAAACTCAATATTGAAAATTTGATAATTAAAAAAAAAAAAAAAAAAAAAAAAAAAAAAAAAAAAAAAAAACTGCACTGTCATCCTGTATTGGTAACATAAAGTAAAATTTAATAATATTTGCGATTCCATTGTATTATTAAGAAGATAGAATGGTCAGTAACTATATGAGATATTAATATGTATCCAATAGAACTTTTTGATGCACTTATCTAACAATACCAAAAAAATGAAAATATGCAAGCATTCATGTATAAACTTAATACACATCTTTATATATATATTTCTTTTGTGCGTGTGTATGTCACTGAACTCCTCCTAAACGGCTGGACCGAGCTTAATGAAATTTTTTGTGTGTCTTCAGGTGGATTCGAGAATGGTTTAGATTTACAATTCAGTTCAATCGGATAATTGGATCAAAAGATATTACATAAAAACTCCATTTTAACTTCAAAACGATTAAAAAGAAAAATATATTTGATGCCAAAATAAACAAAATTCACGTTTATTTATTTATTTCCGGAAATAAAATATTTTTAATTTTGCGTGATAAAGAATGAAAATTAGAAAAAAAAAATTAATATACTATGAAAATATTCGCGTGTAAATAAATATTTTCATAGAGATACTTGGTATTAGCTTAAAATTTTTATTTAATTTAGTAGTACTTTTCTTTTCTACAGTAAAACAAAATTTTTCGTTTTAATTGATACTGTATATGTAACTTATAAAGGTTCTTTTATGTTTTCACCTTAATTGTGAATAGTAATAATTTCGAATTTTTTCGAATTTTTTATTTTTATTTTGTATATATCATAAAACAGTTTTTTTTTTTTTTTTTTTTTTTTTTTTTTTTTTGTATGGAACAGCTTTAGTTTGGAAAAATTTGAAATTTGGCACCGAAGTAATACGGAAGTTTCTCCACCAAGATCGTCAGTTACGCAATTGAGACAGCCATGTTAATTCATCGCAAAAATGGCCAAAAATATTTAAAGTCGACAAGGGGGGGGGGGGGGGAGGTCTATACTAAAGCTGTGCCTTTGTATTTATCCACTGAACTCCTCCTAAACGGCTGGGCCGAATTTAATGAAATTTTTTGTGTGTCTTCAGGTGGATTCGAGAATGGTTTAGATTTACAATTCAGTCCAATTTAAATTGTTTATTTAATTAATTTATCACTTATAAATTGTTGTTGATTTTGGAATGTTTCACATTGGATACGGCAGACTGCGCTACGATCGTAGTATCGAATATTCAATAATACGCAAGCGAAGTGATGACGTCACTGGTCGTTCGTGGATGCAAGAAAAATATTTCCTATGTTAATCGCCCATTGGATTTTTTGTAAAAAATTACTAAATATCGAGGAAAGGGATTTCCCGATTTTAATCCCCATATTTGGGTTTAGATATATATTAGTTATCATGTGCATGCTTTAGATTGAGTTGTTTTTGCTGTAAAATTGATAAAATTTGAATTTTTAATCTCAAAACTTTGTCATCCTTGGCGGAAAAAAAAAAAATATCGCCATATCATCTGGCGAACATATCTAATTTCTTTCAAAAATAATGGTTATTTCAACAACTTATATTAAGAGAGTAATGAATAATATGAAACAATTTCGTACAATACATATTACGAAAATATACATCTGGCATGTATATTTTCGTATTACGTTTTTGATCACCAAATACAAAAAAAACGCCAAGGAAGACAGAGTTTTGAAATTTAAAATTAAAACCTTGTCAATTTGAGAGCAAAACAACTCAATCTAACACATGCATACGATAAATAATACATATCTATACCCAAATACGGAGATTAAAATCGAGAAATAATTTTCCTCGATTTTTAATATTTTTTTATAAAAAATCCAATGGGAGATTAACATAGGAAATATTTTTCTTGCATCCACTGACGGTCAGTGACGTCACACTTCGCTTGCATACATTCTATTGTAATTCCAGTTTGTCTCGACAGTTGGTGCTGCGATCAAATCCAGGAAAATATTTTGTAACTTCGTGTTATTATTGTTATACAAAAAATTGTGTCCTAATTGAAATATTACATCAAGATGTAATTAGTGTTTGAAGAGTTTTGAAGTGTGCATAAAAAACTATACATTTTAGAGTGAGTACTTTATATAATTTTCTATCAAATTTACACGCGCGTTGATTAACAACCACCCTAACCTACAAATTTATTTGTATAGCTAATTTATTATATTATATTTATTTATTTTTTGTATGGATCACTTTTAGTATCGGATCCCTTTGGCAAAATTTGAAATTTGGCACCGAAGTAGCTCGGATGCTTCTCGCCAAGATCTTTAGTTCCACAATTGAGAAAAGCCATTTAAATTCATCGCAAAAATGGCTTAAAATATTTAAAGTCACCAATGGGGTCCCATACTTTTGTGCGTGTGTATGTCACTGATATTTTATTTATTTATTTTTTGTATGGAAAATTTGGCATCGAGGTAGCTCAGACGCTTCTCGCCAAGATGTTTAGTCCCACAATTGAGATAGCCATTTCAATTCATCGCAAAAATGGCTTAAAATATTTAAAGTCACCAATGGCGTCCCATACTTTTGTGCGTGTGTATTAGGGTGGGCCGAAAAAGGCCGAAAAAAATTTTTTTTCGAAATTGATTTTGGTATAGAATGAAAAAGTTGTGCAATGGACCAATTAGAACTCACAAGAATTTTTATCAAAATTAATCAATATTTAGCCGCGCCCCTCTGACATTGAAAAACGGAAGAAAAGAACGAAAAAAAGCTTTTTTGGAAAGAGGCCGAAATTTTTTTTTTTTTCGAAATTGATTTTGGTATAAAATGAAAAAGTTGTGTAATGGACCAATTAGAACTCACAAGAATTTTTATCAAAATTAATCAATATTTAGCCGCGCCCCTCTGACATTGAAAAACGGAAAAAAAGCACGGAAAAAGCTTTTTTTGGAAAAAAAATATATTTTGAAAAAATATACAAAATATTTAAAGGCATTCATTAAAAATGTTACATAATATGTCAATTAGAACCCATAAAAATTTGTATAATTTTTTTTCATTATTTAACCGTGCCCCTCTGACATCAAAAATTGGAGAAAAATGAAAGAAATATCGGATTTTCTGAAAACCTGTACTATGATAAACTATTCATTATTTTTCTAAATTAGTATTGACATAACTGATTAATTAATTAGTATTATAAATAAAAATTCTATAACTATAACTATAACTTTACTTTTTTATTTTTTTACTTGGTTAATTATTATAAACATATTTTTTCTTGTATATAAGCATATTTTCTCTTACATAGTAACAAAATAAAGATTAAAGCAAAAATATACAAATTTATGTTGGATTTAATAATACCTGTTGCTTATTGAATATTAGGTACTCGAATAATATTGTCCTTTATTGCCAAACGTTGGGAGTTCTTTTCTTGCTTGAAGTTTGCTATGAATATAGCCATCCCTTGCAATCTTACCACAAACTTTCATTGCAGCTTCAGATACTAATTTAACACATCGTTCAACAGACTGCGTATGACATGGTAATTTTTCGAATGTCATTAATTGATTCTCTTCTTTTTTGCACATTTCTTTCAAGTCTTTATCCTTTAAATGCATTGTAAGAGGTGGCTCTGTTACAACACAGTTTGACCAATCAATTAAATCAATGTAGTCGTCTGCTTCGAAATTAACTTGAGGAGACTTGAAAACTCGTAAACCATTCAAGTTCTTCATTTTTATTTGTCGAGCGCCTAGAATGCGTCTAACTGCTAGTTCCCGGATGTGTTTCCTGGAATCATGCAACATTGCTACCAATAAATTTTCGGGATGCGCATAATATGCATTATTTGACAAAACTTTAAAAATAATTTTCTTAGCTTTGTCTGGAAGCTGCTTTGAAAGAGATATCATTTTCCAAAAATGTTGGGAACGATACTGGCGATGCGATTTCATTTTTATTTCAAACCACATTGGAGCATAAACCAGCATTACATATTTTACAAGTATTATAAGATTCTCTGATGGGCTTGGTGTGCTAATGTATAACCGCAACAAACGGTTTGCGGTAGTCAGCCATCGTGCATGACTAAGTTTACCTGGATTACTGTCAGTCAACATAGGAGAACTAGTACCCTCTTTTATGGCTTGACAGATGCGATACAAATATTTTTTATCTGTACTTAGCTTTCTAATATCTTGCGGATCGAAATGCTGAAATGTAGAGTCCATTTTATCAAATTTGACCACTGGATGTTTCTCACAGTCTTTTAAAAGCAATCCAATAGGTCCAGAATGTGAATATGGTCCCCTTGTGCAACCGTCTTTTTCTTGAATAAGGTGTCTTAGTGGCAACTCATTGGTATGAAGCAAACATATATTCCATTGTAGTGGTCTTCCAATGTTTGTCTCAAGCAAACGTATTACTCCACCTTTCCATCCCGTATTTACATTTGTTCCGTCACATCCGATAACTGATAGGTTCTGCAAACTTTCTTTCTTGTAAATTCTATAATACCTTCGGCTATTCCTTTCGCACTTTCACCAGCAGTTAACGATATATGACCCATATATTTGCTATCTGGTTCCTCTATTAATGCTACATGCCCTTCTGATGTTAATTTTCGATGACCATGTATTTGTTCAATAGTTTCATCTTTGCGCCCATCAAAATGCAAACTCTTAATAGGTTTTTCTTCAAATAGCCTTAATTCATTTTCCCTTACTTTTTTTCTTTTCTTCTATATTTCTCTTCTCACTTTGTTTTTATCAACTATATATGTTTGTTGCTCAGGCGAAACTAAATTGAAATCAGCCAAAACTGCAGTAGTAATTTTGGCCACTGCTCTACTTGAGGCACCAGTTAAATCTGCAGCCAATGCTGCATGAGGCATAGAAATTCTCATTTGATCTGACGATCTTGATGGCGTTTCAGTTTGTTTATGTTTTGTTAAAAGAGGATAAGACCACTTGAAATCTTGATCCGCATTTTTTGCATCCATTTCTGACTCAATCTCTAATTCATTATCTTTCAAAATGTTATGTGATTCTTTATTTTGAAATCCACTGGTACTGGGCATTGACATTTTATTCTTGTTTGGACAATCGGATATTTCCATTTTTCGACGTACTCGTTTTTGTAGTTGGTGGGTTGTTACTATATCCAGATTTCCAATAGCCATTTTTCTAACTGTCCTTTGATCAATTAAAAATTCTTTTTCTCTCTCAGGAACTTTTAGTTTTTTTCGCAATTGCACGAATATAAACCTTTTCATTTACAAGCACAAATGTCGAACAATTTTGCGGCATCTGCTTTAAATTTCTTCAATTTCGATTGTAAAAACGGCGTATTCCTAGATTTAGCAGGTTTTATAACGTTCTTATATTTACAGTTGTAAGATAAAACCATCTCAGTAACTCGCTTTAATGATACAACAGGAATCGAAGCACGTTTCCATATATCAATAATTTTTTTTGCTACCGCTGCGGCCACAGTTCTTGAAGAAGGTTCTTGACTTTTGTCTCCCTTTATTTGCAATCTGATACTCTGATAACATCTTATTATGTCCTCATAAGTTGGGAGATAAACAGCATCAGAAAGGAATAAATCTTTCCCTGTTCCAAACGGCGGACGACTTGAGTTTGCTCGCGTCACTTTTTTAATTACACGTTTCTCCATAACAACCGTTTCATTTGACAAACAAACGTAGACTGAAACGAAATCCAATATTTTATCTTATCTATTAGTTAAATTGACCTTGGAAGCAATGGGAGCAAGTAGAACGCAATTTATCGTTTGAAATATGAACGAAAAGAAACAAAAACGAAAGTAGGGTATAAGATAAGCTTCAATTTCTTATGTGTATATATGTATGCTTATTATTTTTAAATAAGCGAATAAAAATAGAGTAAAATTATTTGAATTTTATTTGGATTGGTTCGTAGTAACGTATTATGTAATATTTTAGTTATATAGTATAAGTAGTTTCAATTTTTTTAAAATATACTTTTTTCAAAAAACCCAGCTTTTCATTTTTTTCTCAATTTTTTATGTCAGAGGGGCGCGGCTAAATATTTGGCAAAATTGATTGAAAGTTTTTGAGGGTTCTAACTGTTTCATTAGGTAACATTTCTGCAATATACCAGAACTAAATTCAAAATTAATTTTTGAAATTTAATTTTTTGAAAAAAACTAATTTTTTTTCTTTTTTTCAGTTTTTCAGCGCCAAAGGGGCGCGGTTAAATATTAAACTAAACTGATAAAATTTTTAGAGGTTTCTTACAGACCCATTACACAACTTTTCCGCACTATACCAAAATCAATTTCAAAAAATAATTTTTTCGGCCCACCCTAGTGTGTATGTCACTGATATTTTATTTATTAATTTTTTGTATGGAACACCCTTAGTATCGGATCCCTTTGGCAAAATTTGAAATTTGACACCGAAGTAGCTCGAACGCTTTCGCCAAGATCTTTAGTTCCACAATTGAGATAGCCATTTCAATTCATCGCAAAAATGGCTTAAAATATTTAAAGTCACCAAAGGGGTCCCATACTTTTGTGCATGTGTATGTCACTGATATTTTATTTATTTATTTTTTGTATGGAAAATTTGGCACCGAGGTAGCTCAGACGCTTCTCGCCAAGATCTTTTGTTCCACAAGTGAGATAGCCATTTCAATTCATCGAAAAAATGGCTTAAAATATTTAAAGTCACCAATGGGCTCCCATACTTTTGTGCGTGTGTATGTCACTAATATTTTATTTATTAATTGTTTGTATGGAACACCTTTAGTATCGGATCCCTTTGGCAAAATTTGAAATTTAACACCGAAGTAGCTCGAACGCTTCTCGCCAATATCTTTAGTTCCACAATTGAGATAGCCATTTCAATTCATCGCAAAAATGGCTTAAAATATTTAAAGTCACCAAAAGGGTCCCATACTTTTGTGCGTGTGTATGTCATTGAACTCCTCCTAAACGGCTGGACCGATTTTAATGAAATTTTTTGTGTGTCTTCAGGTGGATTCGAGAATGGTTTAGATTTACAATTCAGTCCAATTTAAATTGTTTATTTAATTGTTTATTTAATTGTTGATTATGTCTTTTACGTTATAATCGGAATTCACAGCGCTCCATACCTGTTTCACTTATATACCACATCCTTACACACTTACAATAAGTTAGTTATTTTTTTCTAGCAAAATATTCTCTAGAAATAATTTATATGACTAAACAATGTTTGTCGGGTCAGCTAGTATATATATATATATATATATATCAGCCCATTTTCTTTTTTTTTTTTAATAATATAGTGATTTTTGAATGACAATTGTCGACAGCTTTAGCTATATTGTTTTAAAAATAATAAATAAATAAATAAATAAATAAATACTGTCATCGGAATAAAAATATGTTAAATATCTCATGGAATATAAATATTATTAATTTTTCTTACCCATGTGAATGGTTTAGAAAGTATTGTTCTGGATCAAATGTATGAAATCGAGTTTTTGTTACACTAAGCGATTAAGAAAAAAAAAAAAAAAAAAAAAAAAAAACGCACTTGAATATTTTCCCCTTCGCCTTCTACAACCGCCAATTTTATCGTTTAAAAAGCAAATTTTCGAACAAATTTTATTATGTTGTCCTCCACTTACACTTTAGCTTTGAGTCCAGTGTTAAAAACGAAATGCCATTGTCAGGAAAATTGTAATTTTAGAATTTATTTCATAAATGCTAAGAATAAGGCAATTAACGATGCTAAAAAAAGTATTAATTTTTGAATGAAAACCAAAAAAAATTTTTAATAAGTGAGATGGCAAAATAATCAAATGTTAGCGAAATATTAGTAAAAGGGTTTTCAGCAAGATATAAAATTTTTTGGCTGTTTAAGCTGAAAATTGGGTTTTAGGCGCCTATGTTGCTCATCCAAGCAAAATGGCCGTAAGTTAAAAAGCCATTGCTTGTAAAATCGGTTTGTATTACACTTAGATTATAAAAGAGATTCAGAAAAAGTGTTTAGAAGCATAATTTCTTTAAATATAGTGCAACAACTATTCAACAACGCAGGTTTAAATGACAGGAAATTTGAAAATAATCCATTCTTAGTGAAGAGAATTAGTGACTAAAAAATTAAAAAAAAAATGATTAGTTAATTATTGGGCTGAACTGGTTCTCTTTAAAGAGTCAAGTTTAACTTATTTCGAGCTACATAAAAAAGCAGATCTGACAACGAAAATATGACCGACTTAATGAAAATCGCACTTTTAAAACAGTGTCATATTCTCCGAACACTATGGTACGGTGTTGCATAACTTTTCAAGCAGTCGGGCAAATGTTTATGCTCAAGTGATCAATTAACTCGAAATAAAGCACAATCTTCATAAAAGGGGTGCCTGACCGACCAGTATCTTGGACATTTCCACAAAAAGCATTTCAAGATGATAATGCAACTGGCTACATGACGTGTGTGGTAAGATTATTCACTTCAAACTGTCAAAATGTCCTATCCATTCCCATGAGAACCTATAATTCTGTAAGTAATCATGCTTTTTTTCACTTTAAGTTAAATCCCACAAAGGATATAGTGGATTTTTTTTCTTTTCCAGATATGAAAATAGTCCTAATCGCAATCCGCTCGAAAATGTTTAGTCTATAAAACGGGGGGGGGAAGAGGATTTGAAATTTGCGGCCTATAATTCTGCCAGAACTAGAAAATTTATTTCTGGTATTTGGCACATTGAAATTTCTGAGATTTATATTAAAACACTGTATAAAACTATGATATTCCGCATTAAAGCAGTAATTCCATATAAAGGTGGGATTTACCCAATAACATTATTTTAATAAAAAAATTGCTTAGATCTAACAAATCAATAATTTTATTTCATATATTAAAATATAAATTGTTTATTTCATATAATAAATCATAATAGAATAGAAAGTGTATGGTTATTGCATTATGTTCAAAAAGAAAGTTTTATGCAGATTTTTAAAAAGTACTTCGTAGAGTGCAATAAAGCGAATTATTAAATCTAAAATGTACATAGGTATCATTTCGTCCTTTTCGTATTATGCAAACAAGACAGTTTTCTTAGTTTCAAACATTAATTTTAAAGTAATTACAAAAAAAAAAAAAAAAAAAAGTATAATTAATATTTTCTGCAGTGATGCTTTTTTTTTTTTTTTTTTTTTTTTTTGTCGCTCAGTATATATTTACACATGTTTGACAATCATCAGCATATCTTAAGAGCAAATTAAAGCAGGAGGTCAAAAATTATTCTAAATGCATATTATATACGGAAGCTACACTAAACTTTTCGTTTAAAACAAACAAATGGTTCGTGTACAGAGACACCCAAGAGTCTTCAAATACATTACGTCTATGGTGGATATTATAGGTGAGTAGAGTTTAACATCTATAGACTGCACTAAGCAATATGAAACAAATATTTTCTATGCATAAAAACATTTTTCATGTAAACTATGGTATAGAAATCGTCCACTCTTCGTTTACAAGGCTACACAATGGAACTAGATTACAGTACGACAACATTTGAAAATAGATGGAAGTGTATTTCAGGTTGTGCCATGTTTTTTTTTTTTTTTTTTTTTTTTTTTTTTAATATAAGATTACATTTATGTGCACCATTTGGAGTATACATGATCTTCATACGATATAAAGGGCTGCCAATATTTAAGCCATTGCATGCTTTTATACTGTTAATGGAAGTTCTTTAGTATATTATTTTAGCATGCCCAGGAAAATTGCTCAGGAATGGATATAAATTCTTTATGACTATAAGGTTAATAAAGTTTTTTTAAGCTAAATATTCATTGCTTGGATTCTTGCATATTTACACGATTTCAGGCTTCCTGAATACCGATGTCAAGATTTTAGCGCTTGATCTTTGTCTTTGTCACTTAGAGTAAATTAAAAACAAATCATTTTAGGCGATCCAAAAGCTGAATCCGTTTGTCTGAAAATGTTTGATGGAGATTGAAATGTTTCAAGGACAGCTCGTGAAAGTTGTCTGAATATTTTTAAATGAGCACCTGAATTTAATACCAGTTTTGAGTTCTATATAAATATGGGTACAATAATTAAAATTGGTTATTGAGGAATTCTATAACCCCGATCACATATGATTATTTGTCAGATAAAGCTGTTTCGAAGCCAAATTTGAACTGTAATAGCAGTACTTGTTATCTTACCACTTAATCTCCAATTTGTATTTATAATAATGCATTTCAGGGTAACAGAAAGTTGTGTGAGTGACACTACAGTTTAGCATAAAGTGTGTTTTATCAGTTCAGGCACGTATGACAAAATATATATATATATATATATATCTATATTTATAATCAATCATTTTAAAGAAATATTCTTTATATTATTATTACTTTCTCTTACCCATATATATGGTAGAGAAAGTATTGTTTTTGGGCAAAATTTTCGAAACTGAAATTTTATTATATCTATACGCTTTGAGAATCGCTGGTTCCGAAAAACATGTTTTTAACGGTTTGTCTGTGTGTGTGTTTGTTACCAGTACATCTCAGGAACAAATAATAGTAGCAAGTCCAAACTGGATATTCTAAACCTGTGTCATATAGTGATGATACACTAAGCTTTTCATTGAGATTGAGTAAATAGTTCGTGTACAAGGACATTCAAGAGAATTCGAATACGTTACGAACATGGGGAAATTTCTAGTACGTATAGTGTAACATCTATAGGCTGACCTGTGCTAAATGGAATGAACAAATTTTTTTATATCAAAGAAGCATATTTCGAGTAGATCGTGATATGTAAATTAGTCATCATTTGTTTACAGTGCTGCCCAAAATATTTGGATATAATGTGTTTGTACTTGTGAGTTGCTGGAAGAATATTTCTTTCTGCATTAAGATTTTTTCATATAAAACTAAATGTGATGTGAATGTAGTTTATAAACAATAAATAGGGCTATACAAAATGAAGCTTTTTTTCAGTTTAATGCAATTTATGGAAGTGCTTTGTACATTTTACTATATCGACGAACACTTTTAAAGATGAAAAAAAAATCATATTAAAACTACAAATAAATTATTAATTGATACTCTATTTTTAACTATGTTTTTTGTGTAATATCACGGTTTGTGGTGATCTGATTTCGAAAATCTAAGATTTAGCAGTTGGTCTGTTTATATATCTGTATCAGCATAATTTAAAGATAAATATCTGCAGAAAATATAAATTGGGTATCTTTAAGTTCGTTTTAGATTATCACTTGAAAAGTTTGATCAATACTGGTAAATTTGAAGGCAGATTAATAACAGACTTCAACTATATATATAATAAATATAGCTATAGTAATTGAACCGAGGGTTAAGGGCGGGGAGTGGTAGCCCTCCCCCTCCCCCTCACACAGCATTAAATGCCAATTGAAGCTGTTGCTAAACTATTTTAGTTTATTTATCAAGTAGACTGAGCTTTATTGCTTCATTATCTTACCCTACTGGTCTTATTACTTAATCTATAATTATATCTACAGTACTGAATTTCACGGCAAGAGACAGTCGAGTGAGAGACACACCAGTTTAATTTTCATTTATGTCTAAATTCTTTATATTATGTGGATATGAGACCTTTCCTTATTTCATTTTACTATGTAAAGTAAGTGCAGTAAAAAATAGTAAATTACTGAAATTCTTTTTTTTTTCAATAAATAAATAAATAAATAAATAAATAAAAATAATAAATGAATAAGTAAATAAAAACAATAAATAAATAAATAAATAAAAATAAAAATGCAGTGTAGTTGTACCAAACGACGTATATATTATTTTCTTTCTGTCGCAATACAACAGCAAAGAGAAATTTAAAAGTATATATTTAAAAAAAAAAAAAAGTATGTTGTATTGCTATTTATTATTAGTAGTACACGTCACTATAGTTAGTGCATTGCATATGAATTTTTTATTTTCACACTCTGCATAGATTTTAATTTAAACACATTTAAATTTTTAAATCGTTGTATGACCAAATAAATTATTTGTTTAACAAAATAAATAAATAAATAAATAAATAAACCAAAATGTTGCTTGAAATTTACAGAAACAAAATAAATTCAGAGGTTATGATTGGTGCTCCATTTATGAATTTAAAAAGAATTTAAAGAACATTAAATGACTTTGTATCAAGAAATTTTATTACAGTGAATTGTGAGAAACCGGAAAGTTATTTTTTGCAAAACTGGCATTAAAAAACCTTAAATCAAACATAGTTTCTTTTTTATTTTGTTTTTTCATTTCTCTTTTTTTTTTTTTTTTTTTTTTTTTTTTTTTTTTTGTCTAGGAAGTATCGTTTACATGTGCTACTATATGAAAACAGAAAAAAATTAATATTTAAAAAATATAAATAAATAATATTTTAAAAGAATATAATCAGTGGTTATTATTTTCAACTATCATAGAAAAAAATGTTTTTTTAGGCAGATTGAAATGTAATTTCACACTAAATTTCTGTAGTTTTACAAAATAGAAATATTTTTACCGGATTTTTTTTCTTTTTTTACAGCGCGCATTTGGTCTTCATAGAGGGTATATATTGTGATTTTTTGTCTAATATGCATTTTTCTGTACAACTTATAGGTTTGTTTAGCTCCTTCTTACGATGTTGCAATTCAGTCAGTTTAGTGGTGTATTCTCAACACCGCAAGTCAATTTAAACCACTGAGTATATCACAAAGTATTTTGTCTGTTGTATTTTACACCACATATGTCTGTTATACACTACATATGTTAAAGTAGCACCTTCAACTGGTCATAGAAAAAACGTTTTTTAGGCAGATTGAGATGTAATTTTACACTAGATTTCTGTAGTTTTACAAAACAGAAATGTTTTTTACTGGAATTTTTTCTTCTTTTTTTACAGCTCACTTTTGGCCATCATACAGAGAATATATTGCGATTTGTCTCTAATATGAATTTTTATGTACAACTTATTGTGAAATAGATTTTGATGGCTGGATATATTGACGTATTAACTGAATACAATTTAAAAAACACATATTGAGATAGTACCTGCGAAGTAATGCAACAACTGAGGAAATCTTCAGAAATAGACATTATTCAATCGGCAAACTTATTTTATTTAAATATTTTAAAAATATTAAACATCTGTGATGACCATATACAGGAATACAAAAGTTCATAAATTTGCAAAGTTGTTGTTACAAAGTACGGAGTGGAGGGGGAGCCAGGAGCCTCAACACGATGTCTAGATAGCTTACATTTTTGTGATGAAGTGACGCTTCGATTTCTTGATTAATTTAGCCAGAGCTCTAGTCGACGTCAAATTCAAAAAGTAGAAAAAAAAATGGTTGTAATTATGTTACGTATAATTACGTACAATTTTTGAAAAGGTTACCGCATGATTATAATTCAAACGGTCCTCACTAAACACCAAAACACACCATGAGAACCCGGAACTTTTGAGCAAAATTAACACACCATGTTATGAGACAAGGAATTCACTTATGGCAACAAAACTGCATTTATTTGTACGATGAAAAAAAAAAACGAAATTGGAAAAGTCAAAAGAAGCTATTTTAGATCTGTATTAACGTTAAAGTACGAATAATATATGATCAAAGGTTCGAAAGAATTGCAATTAGCAAAAGATACAGAATATAAAAATTTAAAGAATGTGAATTTAAGTATGTGAATTTAAGTTTCAATTTAGAGTTCACAAAAATGTATTCGTTAGTTTAATTTTTCTTTTCCTTTTAATATGGTAATATATTTTATAGAATATGTAATAATCGACATCACACTTATAGGTTCGTTTAACTCTTTCTTACGATGTTGCAATTCCGTCAGTTTAGTGGTTTTAATTCTCAACACCGCAAGTCAATTTAAACCACTGAGTATATCATAAAGTATTTTGTCTGTTGTATTTTATACCACATATGTCTGTTATACACCACATATGTTAAAGTTGCATCTTGAATTCTTATATGAATATATATTTATTTAATTATTGATTACATAGAATCTGACGCAGAATCGCACTTGTGTATTTATCTATAAGTGTACACGTAAATATTTTTTCTAAACTAAGAAATGAAAATTAGAAAGATCTCAAACTTTCTGAGCATAATATATATATATATATATATATATATATATATATATTATTCTGTTAAGAAAAAATGAAAGTGACAGTAAGAATGCCATAATAAGGTCAAGCACATTTGTCTCCAAAATGTCCGGACAAAAAGCCGAGTTGCTCTCGTCCCAAAGCTTAGTGGAAAAATTACTCATCGATTGAGTTTTCGTGTTTAACAATCTTCCTCGATCTTTATGGAATTTCTTTTGAGAGTTAGTTAAAGAAAAAAAATCTTTAAAAAATGGAAAAGGAATTCTTGTAAAAATAACTACTCTAAAACGAGATAAATTTCTTCAGCAAAGGATCAGATCAATTAACCGAAAGGAAAAGCAGAATAGAGGAGGGTATTATGGAATGCCATTTACATTTCTTAAAATAACTTTACTTGTTTTAAATAAAAATCTCCAAAATCATGATGTAGTTACATCGTGTAATTATTTGTAATGAATTGTCACTTTAAAAAAAAAATCGTTGTTATAAAAAGTTTACAAAAAAAAAAAAAAAAAAAAAAAAAAAAAAAAAAGTTACAAGTGGAGGTTAATATGGAATAGGTGGTTTAAACTGTTTAAACCCTAGAAAAACTAATTAGACCATAAAATCATCTTCGGAGAATTTTCTGTGACAGAAGATACATTCGACATCTTTATTTTCTGTTTCTTTAGTTAAATACATGAGTCAATTTCAGATGATACTATGAAATACCTAGTATTCTATAATACCCGACACGCCATCTTGGAAAATGAACTTTTAAATTGATGTACAAAATATCTTCAGCTAATATACGACCAAAGTATAACAAAATATAATTCTTTGAGCATACATTATGCTTTCCATCAATGTCCAAATCACATGTGTACTAGTAAGTTTAAATGTTTGAAAACGTACCTGCGAAAACTCTTGAAAATCACAAATCATATTTTGTTCTATAAAGAATGTTACGACAACAACAAGCGGTTGCAACTTACCGTATTGCTTCATGAGAATCCTTCTTGAGTAATTCATGTTATTTTGAAGAGATAGCAGCACCAATGGGAGCAAAAACCTTGGTATTACATATTTCTCGACTATTCCACAATACCTTCCTCTTCTATATGTAACACGTTTAGTTTTTAATTTAAAGCGCGAAAGTTTTCTCATACCATAAAAGGTGTTTCAAGGCTTATGCCTTAAGATAGTATTTTTTTATTTTCTATTTCTTTACTTTTTCTTTTTTTTTCAAACCGCAATTGAAAAAAAGATAAATTTTAGTGGAGAATAGAAAAATAAAACAAAATTTTTTAACGTTAAACTTTCTTAATACTTGATCATTTTATAGATCGTTAATTTGGTGTTCGTATTAAGAAAGTAAATATTTTTGAATTGTTTTTAAGATATATATTCTGTTTTTAAAAATGTTTTTATAGCCGTGAAAAATTTCAATAGAGATTTTATTATAATCGAGTAACTATTGCTTACATTTTTCACATTTTAATGCTGATTAACAAGAAAGTTTCACATTTCTTATACATCTGACAGACAAAGATCTACTCAAATTTCTTTTTAAGCATTCAACTCTAATTATAAATTACGAAATTATTTTTAAATAAAGACTGTTTTAAATCTAAATATTTATCGAACCCAATAGATACATATATATTAAACATTATTTCAAACGATATACACAATTTGTAGCTCATAAATTTGAATTTTCCGTCTGTTTAATTAATTATTGCACAGAGTCCATTAATCTCACAATGTTTGAACTAGAATCACTTTCCCATATATTTCATCACGTGAAACCTCGTTTTGAACTTCGTAGACAGAAGAATGAATTTTATGCGGTCTGAATAATTTCATGTGCTTTATTTTAAAACATATGAGTAAATGTATTAGAAGAGCAAGTCTAATTTGAGCATTATTTACTAAAGTACGACAAAATATTGTAATTTGCTTCAATTGTAATTTAAATGAGAAAAATTCAAAATATGACACATAAAAGTTTTTAAATTAAATTTCTTTAAAGAATAAATTTAAGTTTAGTTATTAAAAAAAAAAAAAAAAAAAACATTTAATGGAGCGTACAGATTCTAAGTACGCTCCATCTGTTTTAAATTTCCTTATTGGAACTTTATTTATATGTAAATGATTAAAATGATTTTCTTTTAATATTTAAAACGTTAAAAATCTATGAAGTATTTAAAACATATACCAAACTAAAATATATTTTAGTTATAAGCTTTTTAATTCTTTGACAGTTATTACTATTATTATTACATAATCAATTTAAATGCGTACCTAAACTTTTATGTATACACATTTGCATACTTATTTATTTAATAAATGAATAAAAAATATAGAAATCGAAAAAAACAAAACACTATTCTCTTTTTATAATGTCTCCTTTCATTCAAATTAAATATAAGCAACTGTGCACACGATATTTAATAATGTATATGCATAACGTTTGAATTGCTGCATTTTGGAAAACATCCATATACGTTTATTTACAATTTACATTTATATACTTATTTACTTAATAAATGAATAAGAAGTATAGAAATAGACTAAAAAAACACTTTTTTTTTTTTACAATTTCTGATTTCATTCAAATCAAATATAAAGAACTGTACTTACTAAATTTAATAATTTGCATACATAGCAATGTAATTACTGCGTAAAAGGATATAGTGTTTAAGTAAAATACGAGAATTATCAGAATTATTTCTTTAAAACACTTTTTTGAATATAAGAATTGAAAAAAAAAACCGGATATATTTTTATTATTATTTACAAATTGCCTTAAAACTGCCTTTCATAATAAAACTCTTTTTAATATCTAGTATAAAACCCATTTTTTAGTTCAGTAAGTCCTTTGTAAACATAATTTGAAAAACACTGCAGCAAATACTTGAAAAACTTAGAATTCTACAAACAGTCATTTTGTATCATTTCAAATATTTATACCGAGAAACGATTTGGCTTAAGTCCAAAAACACTTTTTCTTCTGGCCTGTTCTTCTACTAACATCATTATTAAAGATTAGCATAAGAAAAGACGATCTATGTTCAATACATGTAAGTGACACTAAGCAAAATAACTAAATCTCTTTAGCTATGATTTATCAGTTCCGCTTGCCCGTTTGTGTTTTTTATTAAATTAACACGAATAAAAGTTTTTATTAATATTATTATTATTTTTTTACTACTCTCCTGTAAAATACTTTCAATACAATGCGCCTGTTTAGGAAGTTGAACATTTCATAAGATATCCTCAAGATCCAGTATTCATTTGCTACATTTATCGTTATCCATTATATACATAATAAAATTTTAAAGAAATTCTTTAATATTTTCCTCATGAAAAAAACACATAATATTTTGATGTCGAAAAACAAACAATTCTAGATGATAATATATATATATATATATATATATATATATATATATATTTAAAAAAAGTTACTGTCACTGGCGTCAAATTATTTTGTCTGCGACAGCATCTTCTAACGGAGGGCAGGGTCCTTCGTGTCATGAGAGGTATCAATGTGTTCCGAATATTTCACGGAAGACATTTCAGCTGCATAGAATATTCTATCATTTTAATTAAAGAAGTTATTAACTAAAAATGACAAGTTTATGAAGTTGCTCTATTTGCCATTTTGAAGAAAGTTTCTCCCAGTGGCGTTGTTCTTCTGTCATGAAGTCATTGTACACGGGAAAATTAAAATATGATCCATGGTTGTACGTAGGTAGGTAGGTAGTCAGGCAGGTAGATTGGATTTAACGTCGCACCAGTACTGCGTTATGGGTAATTGGCGACGGTCTGGGACGCACCCCTAGACCGGAGACATGCCATCACAATTTTGATCCTTTATGGAGGGGATGATCCCCTCGCTTTGGTGATCCCCAGAGGTATAGTGTGTATGGGAACATGGATGACTTTGCGGCCGCGGCAGATTTTATGTGCACCAGCCACCATTAGTGTACACGACGGTCTTTGGCCAGCTCAAGTATTGAATCAGCAATCTTCAAATTACGTGCTCGGCACTTTACTGACTAGGGTACCGCGGTCCGAAGCCATAGATTAAAATAAGAAAGAAAATAAATATAAATTATTTTTATCTATTTTTAGAAAATTAATTTTCTTACACGGAAAAATGAAAATATGATCCCTGGTTGTAGGTAGGTAGATAACTAGATAGGTTGTGTTTGACATTGCACCATTACTGTGCTATGGATAATTAGCGACGGTCTGGGACGCACCCCGACGGATGTTCCGGAGACATGCCACCACAGTTTTCGTCGTATACGAAGGGGATGGCTCCCCCGCTCCGGGGGTCCGCCGAGGTATAATTTTGATAGGAACATGGAGGATATTACGGCCACGACATATTTTACGTTCACCAGCCACCGTTAGTTTACACGGCGGTCTTTGGCCGGCTCGAGAACCGTACCCGCAATCTTCCAATTACGAGCTCGGTGCTCTACCGACTAGGGTACCGCGGTCCTGATCTAAGGTTGAAAAAAAGAAATAAAATGGCTCATATACTAAATCTGTTATGCAAAATTGTCTAGATATTATGAATTTCTTTCTATTAAAAATATATATATTAATATTATATATTTCAATTTGACATTGAATATGAGGATTTCCAAAATATTTTTCTGTTTTGTCTTGTAATATGCACTATTAATATTCCTTTTCATTGAAAGAAAGCAGCGAATAGGCGTGCAGGGTTCTGCATGTGTTAATAAGCAAAGTGAGTCGGGGGTTGGTGAGCGGAGCGAGCAGGGGGCAGAGCCCCCTAGTATATTTAAGTAATTGTTAAATTGCAGAAATTTTAATTAATTTATTTTTTCCTTTGTAATTATTTTATTTATATTTTCAATAATGTTCACAATACATATTTTTTAATCTTTAAAATTCTTGAATAAGCAACATTTTTGAATATCGCTAAATATATATATATATATATATTCGAAGAAAGAAAGAAAAAACGCTTAACGATGATTATCCTAAGTAACAAGACTTATTTAAAACTTATATCCGGCTTTTTTAAAAGCGATTTGGGTAAAAAAATAATGTAAAAAATAACAAAAGAAAAAAAAAAAAAAAAAAAAAAAAAAAACGAAAGAAAGACAGAAAGAAAATATGTTAAATGATATTCAACTTAAGTTTAAAAATACGGGAAGAAAGAAACATATTTTCACAATAGCGATACTCAGATACAATGAGCATTATATTTTGATTTCCCATTAATAATTTTTAACTATGTAAACGTCATTGTTAGTATTCACTGAAAAATTAAATAAAAATAATATCCTTTTGTGTTTGAATCCTGAATTGTAATAAAATTTTTTAGCTCATAAACGTAAAAAAAAATTATAGTTAAAAATCTATTTTCATCAATGGGTCCACAAGTTAAAACATCAAGTTAAAACACAATAATTGTTATAATAAATTTTCAAATCATACCACAATTCAAAGAAAACAAAATTAAAATTTAGCTAACGTAAAGGATTTAGGAATATTTAGATAATACAGAAATTTTTCTTATTTTTTAAAATATTAAATGGATTTAGAGAATCTTTGTTATTCTTAAAATTGTTATATTGTTTGTAAATTTTATAGATCTTAAATATTATGTTACCAAATAATATATGTAACATCCACTATTCCCTTAAAAATATATAACATGATCTTTTAACCGAAATGAGTTTAAACAACTTGCTAAATTTTTTAATTGAAAAAATTTGCATTATTTAAGTATTATCAGAATATTTCGGTTAAAAATCTGAAAATGTTTCTTCGTTAAAATGCAACAACCATAAAGAATTTTTGTTTATGGTTGTTGGTATTTAACAAAACCATCCTGTCTTTCTACTTTCAAACATCTGTACGTACAAAAAGTAAACATTTTTAAATTTTCAGAATTTTAAAAAAGCCTTGTTTGCTCTATGAATTGCTGTTATTGTATTGATGATTAATTTTGTGCAATACTAACAATGACATTGGTTTTGCGCACGAGTAGTTTAAATAAAATGAACATGGATCTGGTGTATCGATCATCATGAAAAGAAAAAGAAAGTTATTGGAATTAGAACTGCCATTTAATCCTCGAAATATGCAAACATATATTATTACTTTTGCATATGATGCTTGTTTAAATTATATGCGATATACCGTGGTACTTCATAGAAAATATTACTGTTAATAAATTGTTTTAATTACATTTTATAATACTATTTTTAGGGTCACATAAAAAGTATTAAAGATTCTGAATCTTAGATGAATTCTTCAAGTGCATGTTTAACAAGAATATGTAGATAATTCATAAATATTTCGTAAAAAATTATTTGAATGCATAAAGAAATTCTAAAATGATAGTTAAATCTTTGAAATTGTTTTATCTAAGCAGAAAGTCAACTAATGCATGTCATTTTTCAAATGTCTAAAGCGGTTGTTGGACGTTCAAAATCATTGAAAATCGTTATTTCAAATTACTGTCTTAGAATTACCAAAGTTTGCATACTTTTGCGTCGAAATGTATCAGTCTTAACTCATTTCCATCATTAGGCTTTACAAAAAGAAGCAGTACCCCCCCCGCCCCCCCCCCATTTTTAGCTAACTTATATATATATATATAGTGACTAACAAAGTCGAGCGTATTCATACGGTTCCTGTGATAGTGACCAGGAAAATTGTGGGTATGTTTCGGCGTCAATGATATTAATAAGGAAAATTAAGCACGTTATATTATAGTATACAGATAAAAAAAGTATATCAAATTTCCAATAGTGCGGAAAAGTTTCTTTATGCTATTGTCAGTATGTGTGCAAAATTTTGTTGATCTGAGTTAATATCTTCAGTTGCCTCTGGGGTCGTTTACTACACAAAATTCGTTAATTTTATCGTTTTTTTTCAATATTTTTTTTTTTTTAATAAGAAATTGGAATCCTTAGTTTCAATAGGGCCGAAAAACTGTCATATGGTATCCTTAGAGTGTGTGCAAATTTTTATTGATGTGGGTCAATGGCTACAGTTGCCTCTACGGGTCACTTATCAGGCCAAATTCGCTCATATTAATGATTTTTCTTCAATATTTCTACAACTGTAATTCTTTTTAATTATAGTTATTTCTATTATTATTATTATTATTTATATTTTCTTTGTATGAAAATACTAATCCTTACTTTAATTGTATTCTATCATTTTAAACCTGAATGTTTTATTTTTTGTATTTTAATAAACAATTATTGAATGAATCATTGCGGATTCTGTTCACTGTAAAAAAAAAATTCAGAAAAAATTACGGCTTTTTGCCTGTCAGCAAAAGTTCTATGTTAATGTTTTGCCCGTAGTTTATCATTCTGGATACCGCTTTATATATAAATCACTTTTTGTATTATTCCTTGAAGATATGTGCTACAAACGATTAATGAAGTTCACTAAAAAAAAAGTGGTAACAGACTGTTGAGTACCATGTGGTATAGCGGAAAATATGAAGTCACATCCGAAAATACGGGTATGCCCGTCTTGTAGATAGAAAACGGCCGTGACCGTAAAATTTAAACAGGCGAAGACAAGTAAAGTTACGTGTTTTTTAATAGTATACGCGTTACGCACTTGCACAAATGCATAACTTGTTCATACAAAAAATGTGAATTGAAATAACCATAATTAAAAGAATTACAGTCGTTGAAGTGTTGAAGGAAAATCATTAAAATGAGCGAATTTGGCCAGATAAGTGACCGGTAGAACTGAAGCCATTGACCCACATCAATAAAAAATTGTACACGCTCTGAGTATATCATATGGCAATTTTTCGGCCTTATTGGAACTAAGGATTCCAATTTCTTGTTTAAAGAAAATATTTAAAAAAAAAAAAAAAAAAAAAAAAAAAAAAAAAAAAAAACGAATTTTTTATAATGAACGACCCCAGAGGCAACTGAAGATATTAACTCAGACCAACAAAATTTTGCATACATACTAACAATAGTACTAGGACTGAATTTCAATGGACTGAATTTCAATTCTTTTCCAAAATAAGGAAAATTATAAGTACGATTTCTCAATATTTATTTAATTTCAAAGAACATTGCATTACTATTGACTGAATCAAAATACAAATGTGTATAAAACCCTTTATAGTTTAGCTATTTTTAGGGAAACTAAGAAGAAGCTCATACTGTCACGTTCAATTTTTGGAATTTACACGATATTTGTTTGGAGTTTTTTGTAGTAGGTAACTCAAAAGAATTGGCCATTAAATAATGCAAATGAAATTTCGACAAAGCTTGTGCATGCACAGTTAAAAATTATTTAGTGAAAATACATTTCATTAGGTATTTATTATTTTTACATTGCAATTGCAGTATTATGTGTCTAGTGTTATATATCGAAATTCCTTAAAATGGCTTTGTACTGGATGTAATAGCCTGCCTGTTATATTTAAAAAAATGATAACTTTCTTTTGCATATTTTTTCAACCGTTATATCTCTATGAATATATGTGGCAGCTTTATTAAAATTTATACAAAGAGTAAGACTAAGCCTCATGATCACATACTACAATCACATACTACAGCCAGACTGCATTTCAAGTATTACTTTTTTACAAGGTGATCCGAAATATTTTCATTTTTATAATTTTCTACTAGTGTCCCTCTCATTTTTGTGGAAAAAATGTCCACTAAAATACACGTGGCATAACATGTTATTCACACACCTGAATTTTGAAGACATTTTGACAGTACTTTTTAAGATTTAAAAAAAAAAAAAAAAAAAAAAACTGAAATCAAAATTGTCTAGGCATTTATGGGATGATAGTGTATTTTATCAATATATTCCAAACATATTTATGCATTAATTTGGGAATTGATTGATAAATTTATTTTTCAATATTATTTTTATATTTGAAAGCTGAAATTTTGTGCAAATTTTTTACTTTCAAAGCTAAAGATGTTTAAGAAAAAATAATTCGTTATTCAATCGACAAATTAATGAACAAATATGTTTAAAATATATTGATAAATTATAGCAATCAAAATTGAGAGGTAAATTTAAAAATCCATTCCCATGGTACATTTTAAAAGTAAAAAAAAAAAAAAAAAAAAAAAAAAAATATATATATATATATATATAATTATTATTATTATTATTTATTATATATATATATAAATGTGTATATATCTATATATATATATATATAAATGTGTATATATCTATATATATATATATATATATATATATATATAATATATAGGAAAAAAATTTAATTTCTTTACATTTCAATAAATTTTCCGAAAAATTAATACATTTAATATTGATACGTTTCAACGCACAACATTCTTAAACCTAAGGCAACAACTTTAAAGACCGAATTCAAGAGCACCTTAAACAATTTTAAATTTCCTAAAGTATTTTTTATTTTAAATGCAAACTCTATTGTTCATAAGTAAGTAAGACGAAGCACAGTTTAAAATAGATTTACTTGGAAATATGGTCGATGTCACTATTCTACAGTGTTTGTTATGCGTCGGTTGTTCATATGCTGAACATGTTCTTTTGTTTTTTAAAGAATGGCACTTGGAAAAAAGAAATACTTTGCTTTCTTTAAACAAAGAAACATACAAAAAGGACAACACGTTCACTAAGAAGTGCAATTTCTTAACACATTTTTTTCAAGTGAGTTTTTTTATTATGAAGTAGAAAGCAAACGGTAACTATGCTAATGAGCGTTATTTATTTTTCACCTTTTCATAAAGCTCATATTGTGTCTGCATCGTTAATAAAAACAGATAGCAGGATTAAAAAAAAAAAAAAAAAAAGAAATAAAGAAATAAAATAAACTGTTATTTATAATACAAAAGTAATTTTTTTTATTTATAAAAAAAAAAAAAAAAAAGCGCTTTATTCTTTACGTATTGATCCAAACAATTAATTGATATATCTGGCGAAAATTGATGTGTCTAAATTCTTTTAGTTCTATACATTTAATATGGCAATTAAAAAATAAATAAAAAAGGAGATTAGACTTATTATTAATGTATATATATATATTTGCTAAGAACTACATTTTTATTATTATTTAAAATAAATTTTAATAATGGAATGCCTGGGGAAGTCTGGGGCACAGTAGACCTTACGGGCAGAGTAGACAACCCCTATTTAAATTTCTTAATATTTAACTCTTTTTGTTTATATTGAGATTCATAGATGACAGCATGGTACTACTTGTATACATCCAAAAAACCACATTGTAAATGATAAGGTAGCCATTTTATACAATTTTTATGTTTTGAGCTGCTCAGAGTAAATTTTCAAGGTTGAACTTTTTTTAATTTTATCAGGACTTAACTACTGACTACAAATATTGGATAGTTGTTAAGAAAAGGTAAGATTTTGTTGTTTTTAAATTTATAAAAATTATTAGCATATTTATAGTCTATATATAATTTTAATATTATTATTTGTTTTGTCTAGACATGGGGCAAAGTGGACCGCCTTCCAGTGTGCCTGAAAGTCCAAATTATATTTAATACCTTATTTATTTTAGTTAAATTTCTATATACAAATATAATATGACTCAAAATAATTAATAAAAATTAATAATCTCAATGTTATAATAAAATAAATTTCTGAAAAATGAAAATAGTTGAATAGTAGTATAAAAATTATGAATATCTAAATTTAATAAATATTTGAATTGTTTAATATTAAAAATAAATAAATAAATAGAATGATTATGTGATATAATTAATAGTAGGTTATATAAATTTATTGTTGTTGTTTTTAGAAATAACATGTAAAAGATAAAAGCAGAATAATTTTAGTTAAACTTATCTCACAAATATAAAGTATTAATATCTCAAAATAATTAATAAAAATGTTTGAATAGTAATATGATGTTTAATTATATATTTCATAATTTTTATAACAATATAACATTAATAAACAAATTAAAAATATACCTTATTGTTTTTAGTGATGGTACGAAAAGACAAAGCTAATCTGATATAGGATTCTTCCTCTAATTTGGTTTCATATTTATTTTGATTTCCTTTAAATTTTGGTAATTTTAATTCATGAAAATGTTCGAATTACGTTATTTAGACTAGTATTGCATAAGAAACTAATTTCAGAAGAAATAATCAGGTGTGTCACTCACACGACTTTCTCTTACCCTGAAATTTAATACTATAAATACAGGTTGAAGATTAAAAGGTAAGATAACGAGTACTGTTATGTAAACCTGTGTTGAACAATTCATATTAGGCTTCTGAAGAGTTTTATATGATAATTAGTTCTGTGTGAGGGGGGCTACCGCCACCCTCAACCCCCAGTTTCATTAATGCACCTACATTTATATAGAATATAATTCTGTTTTTAAAAAATAATTTATTAAAATTATTAATTAAAAAATATGTATCTTCTATGACAATGCAGATGATTTCCATATTAGAGAAGTAGTATAGCACCAAATATCCAAAAAAAAAGTCCATTATATTCTCAATATTAAAAAAAAAAAAAAAAAAAAAAAGAAAATTGTCGATAACGATCGATAACTTTGTTCTAAATTATTGCAGATCGATGGTTCAACCATTCATTTTAAAGGTATTGGCGAGCTATTTTGAAAGATACCAATCATGAAAATTTACTACCCTCGAGGAGGGACTTCCCCCCCAAGGGGTAAGGCGAGGCTCCTACATACACAGTTTCTTTTCCCAGTTAACTATCTCTATTACAAAAAAATATATATTTGTTTCATTTGGTTTAGTGAAGTCTATAGACGTTAAACTCTACTTATCTGCACTTTCCCCCATAGACGTACTGTATTAGAATTCTATTCATTGTCCCTGTACACGAACCATTTGCTTGATCTTAACGAAAACCTTACTGTAGCATCCCTGTATGATACACATTTAGAATGCCAAGTTTGAACTTTCTGCCATGATTTGTTTCTGAGATATGCTGATAACAGACAGACACACACACAGACACATAGACACACAGACATACACACAGACCATTTGCTAAAAACATGATTTTCGTATTCAAGGGACCTCAAAACTTGTAAATATAACAAAATCTCGCGTTCGAATATTTGACCAAAAAACAATACTTTCTCTACCTTATGGGTAAGAGAAAGTAAAAAAAAAAAAAAAAAAAAAAATGAGTAATTTGTATTAAATGAACATGAACAACAGATGTTGGTCCACTTTCTGAGTACACATTTTATTTTTTTATTCGTAATGTATTCGAAGTATTGTTATAAAGAAATTAGGACATGTCAGGGAAGGTTTAAAAAATGTTTGCTAATTTTTTTCAAGTACTTTGCTTTTTTATTTCTGGTGAAAAAAATTTATAAGTGTAAAACTGGTCCACTGTGCCCCAGTCTCCCCTATTAATTGTATGTAACGAAAAATAACAAAGAGAAATTATAAACATGTGTACATGAATGGCATAATGTACCATAAATATAATTTCTGCATGTGCCATATTATGCGAAATGCATAATATAAAAAACATAAAAAATAGTAAAAACGCCTAAATGTTGTTTTATTTTTTGTATATATTACTTTTTTATTAAACGATCGTGAAGAATGTCTAAGAAGCTCTGTCTGTAATAAAATATTTAAAATTTTAATACATACATATAAGGGCAATTTTTGTACTTCACTTCAGAGATTTCCAGCGGCGGAATTTTTTTATTAAAATTATCCAACTAACAATCTCAATAGAAAAACAAAAAACAATTTTAAGTTGTAATCCTTACTTAGAATATACTAATATAACATTTTCCTTTATTTCCTTTTGAAAGTAAAATCTATAAAGCATGTGGACTAATGAAAAATCAGAAATAGGAAAAAAAAAAAATCCTGTAATTGTGTTATAGCCTTACGGACAATAAAAAATCGGTTACCTTACAGGTCCCAGCGTACGCATCTTTTTATATACCGCTGAATTTAAAAAGAAACGTCCTTATTATTCAATCAAAAAAAAAAAAAAAATACTGCAAATATTATTGTATTTTATAGTCGTATTTGAAAAAAAAAAATGATTGCTCCGAGATGTGCCTAACACATTGTTAATAAAGAAGCATCACAAAACTGGCGTTGTAAAAATTATTACTTACAAACTTTGAATAAACACCATAAAATGCAATAAACTCAAAGTCAAAGCGGCAACGCACCAACGCGTTGCCGCTTTGACTGCAGCACTCGTGCTTACTTTGTTCGCCTGATGAAGGGTCGTGTGTTTTTTCGACCCGAAACAATTGTTGCGAGTTTATTGCATTTTATGGTGTTTATTCAAAGTTTGTAAGTAATAGTAACACATTGTTAGTTTACATTTTATTGTAGCGCAATGTCTTTTAAGTTTCGGAACTCATCCACAATAGTAGTTACTTTTTGATTTATTTCTTAATCTAGGGTGTTCTGCCCCCTGCTCGCTCCGCTCACCAACCCCCGACTCACTTTACTTATTAACACATGCAGAGCTCTGCCCTCCTATACGCTGTTTTCTTTCACTGAAAAGGAATATTAATAGTGCATATTACAAGACAAAAGCATAAATTTATTATGGAAATCCTCCTATTCAATGTCAAATTGAAATATATAATATTTATGTGTATTTTTAATAGAAAGAAATTCATAATATCTAGACCATTTTGCATTACAGCTTTAGTATGTGACGCTTTTTTTTTATTTTTTTTTCAACCTTAGATCCAGACCGAGGTACCCCTTCGTAATCGGAAGATTGCGGGTTTGGTTCTCGACCCCTCCAAAAACCGTCGTGTACACTAATGGTGTTTGGTGCACGTGAAATATGTCGTGGCCGCAATATCCTCCATGTTCCCATCAAAATAATACCTCTGGGGGCCTTTGAAGTGAAAAATCATCCCCTTCGTGCAGGACCAACATTTTGGTGGCATGTCTCAGGAACATCCGTACGGGTGCGTCCCAGACCGTCGCCAATTTTCCATAGCGCAGTAATGGTGCGACGTCAAACACAACCTATCTAATTATCTACCTGCATACATGCAACCATTGATCATATTTTAATTTTCCCGTGTAAGAAAATTTAATTTCTGAAAGTAGAGAAAAAAAGTTAATATTTATTTTCTTTCTTATTTTACATGTATGGTTTCGGGCTGCGGTACCCTAGTCTGTAAAGCTCCGAGCACGTAATTGGAAGATTGCCGATTCGATACTTGAGCCGGCGAAAGACCGTCTTGTACACTAATCGTGGCTGGTGCACATGAAATCTTTCGTGACTGCAAAGTTCTCCATGTTCCCACCCACACTATACCTCTGGGGTTCACCAAAGCGGGGGGCGGGGGGGAGGGATCCCTTCCGGGATGGATCAAAATTGTGATGGCATGTGACCGGAACATCTCTAGGGGTACGTCCCAGACCGTCGCCCATTACCCATAGCGCAGTACTGGTTCGTTAGATCGAACCTACCTACGTACAGCCATGGATCATATTTTAATTTTCCCGTGTAAAATGACTTCATGACAGAAGAACAACGTCCCTGGGAGAAACTTTCTTCAAAATGGCAAATAGAGCACCTTCATAAACTTGTCGTTTTTAGTTAATAACTTCTTTAACTAAAATGATAGAAATTTCTAAGCAGCTGAAATCTCTGCCTTTGAGTATTCGGAACTCATTGATACCTCTCATGACGCGAAGGACCCTGCCCTACGTTAGAAGATACTGTCGCAGACAAAAAAAAAAAAATTGACGCCAGTGACAGTAACGTTTTTTAATATATAGAGAAACACGACCTTCATGAAAATTATTGATGTTTCTTGCGCTGAATATTGTCATTTAATACAATAGTATTAAGTTGACGTTGATGAAATTACCCTACACGAGGCAATAGTTTTTACGGTTATCTGTGTAACATTCAGATATTTGACTTTCTATTTCGTGTGACATAAATATACATGCTTGCTGAAATGTTCCCAAGTATTTACACGACTGATCTTTTATCTGCTTGTTTTTTCGTCTAAATTTTGTGCTTGCTAATTTATGTGCTTTATTCTTATACTTATAAAGAAGGAGTTACATAAATTCTTATAGAAACACTTTATTATTTATATTCTTAATCTTTTACTTAAAAATTAAAGAAATATTTATATATATATATATATATATATGTTTTATTATTTTACTACATTATACTAGTAATATATATATATATATCAAATTGAATAGGACAAGACTTTTTTTTAATAACATTTATGTTTTTCTCAAGCGTGTATCGTAAATTTATTAATAGATAAATTGTTTAGAAAAAAATGTTCTTCTTTGATGCAAGAAAAATACTGTTAATTTAAAATAACTAAAAATAAATTAAATTCGAACTTTGGATTGGATGCTGTACTTTATAACATTCAGATATTTGTCTTTCTAAATCTTGTGCCATTAACGAACATGCATGCTGTAACGTTTCAACTTCTATTGTTTTTGCTTGTTTTTTAGTCTAAATATTATGCTAATTTATGTACTTTATCTATCTTTATATCAGAAAAAAATCCTTTTTTATTTGAAAATAATCTATTATTTATATTATCTATCTTTTACTAGTAAATTAATAACAGATGATTAAAAATAACATGTTTTATTGTTTCTTTGCATTACACTAGTAATAAAAATAACGCAATATAAAGACTCAGTTTTCATTTTTCATTTTTCATTTTCTTTCTTATTTTGCTATATATAAAAGACATGGAATAAGGTAATATTTTATTTAATGACACTTGTTTTCTTTTAAAGCGTCCATCGTGAATTTATTAATAAATAAATTGTCTGGGGAAAAAAATCTTGTTTATATGATGCTAGAAAAAATCCCTTGGTTTAAAGTAATCTATATATATAAAAGAGTAAACTGACTGATTGACTGACTGATTCACTGATTCACTGACTCTACACGGTTGTGGCGATCCTATGGGAGATAGAGTCACAATTTTTGGTGAGCAGGTTGATTTTAGGACCCTGACGCTCACTAAGACGGGATTTTGCGAAATACCCCCCCGTTCCACCCCGGGGGGGCAGAAGGCAAAAACCACCTTTATAAGCATTACTCGGCTCCAAATTGCTTCACGGTGAAGAAATTGCAGATGGGGAGACTAGACTTGAATACAAAAAAATCATTTTCTGCGATTTCGGAATTTTGGATTTTTAAGGGGGGTAGGGGGTAAAAATGAGATTTTCGGGGGCGCATAAGGCAAAATCACATTTATAAGTATAACTCGGCACCAAATTACTTCACAATGAAGAAATTGCAGATGGGGAGACTAGAATTGAATACAAAAAAATCATTTTCTGCGATTTTGGAATTTTTGATTTTTAAGGGGGGAAGGGGGTAAAAATGATTTTCGGAGGTGCAGAAGGCAAATACAACTTTATAAGCATAACTCGGCTCCAAATTGCTTCACGAGGAAGAAATTGCAGATGAAGAGACTAGACTTGAATACAAAAAAATCATTTTCTGAGATTTTGGAATTTTGGATTTTTAAGGGGGAAAAGGGGTGAAAATGATTTTCGGAGGCGCAGGAGGCAAAAACACCTTTATAAGCATAACTCAGCTCCAAATTACTTCACGATGAAAAAAATTGCAGATGGGGAGACTAGACTTAAGTAAAAAAAAAATCTTTTTCTGCGATTTTGGAATTTTGGATTTTTTAGGGGGGAAGGGGGTATAAATGATTTTCGGAGGCGCATAAGGCAAAAACACATTTATAAGTATAACTCGGCTCCACATAACTTCACAGTGAAGAAATTGCAGATGGGGAGACTAGACTTCAATACGAAAAAATGGTTTCCTGCGATTTTGGAATTTTGGATTTTTAACGGGAGAAGTGGGTATAAATGATTTTCGGAGGCAAATTTAGAAAAATACGGATTTTCGAGTAAAAGTAATAGCTCAAAGATGTAAAAAAAAAAAAAAAAAACCGCCAAGCGTCTTCTTGAAAATATTTGCAAAAATTCATTTTTTGATTTTTTTTTATTTTTTTAGGGGGGGGAGGGGGGGCAAAAAAATAAAAATAGCGTCAGATCGTTCAAAATTGGTACATAGAGGTTTTCGATACTTACAAATCGATTGCGGATATTTTCGAATTTGTAAAATTATTAGAAGGGGTGGGAAGAGGGGGGCAGTATGGGGGAGGCTATGGGCAAAAACAAATAGAAATACAGTTAGGCCGTTCAAAATTGGTACAGATAGGTTTTAAAGGCCTGCAAGTCGAATGGGGATATTTTCGAAAGTGTAAAGTTATTAGGAGGGGCGAGAAGGGGGAGGGGAGAGGGGGGGCGGCAAAAAAAATAAAAATAGATCGTTCAAAATTGGTATATAGAGGTTTTTGATACTTACAAATCGATTGCGGATATTTTCGAATTTGTAAAATTATTAGGAGGGGCGGGAAGGGGGGTGTGTGGGCAAAAACAAATAGAAATACAGTTAGGCCGTTCAAAATTGGTACAGATAGGTTTTAGAGGCCAGCAAGTCGAATGGGGATATTTTCGAAAGTGTAAAGTTATTAGGAAGGCCGGGAAGGAGGGGGGGCGGAGGGGCAAAAAAATAGAATAGAGTTAGAGCATTCAAAATTGGTATATAGAGGTTTTCGATACCTACAAATCGATTGCGGATATTTTCGAATTTTTTAAATTATTAGGATAGACGGGAGGGGGGGGCGAAGGGGGAAAATAATAGAAGTAAGAGTTAGAGCATTTTGGGAATTTTTTCCGAAGGCAGTAAGAACCCGGTGCGAAATTTTTCCTAATAAGATTTTTTTTTTCTGTTTTTTTTCACGTGATAAAAATTAATGCAATTTTGAGAATTCAGTAATTATAGCGATTCATTTAAAAATAGGGACCAGCGAAGCGGGCGTTGCCTGCTAGTTAAAAATAAATTAAGTTCGAACTTCAGATTGGATGTTTCAAAGAGATTAAGTTATTTCATTACGCAGAAATATTATTTAATTAGCATTCCTTTTTTTTCTGTCTAATATGGCATATTAATAGATATGTTACTGTTTAATTTATATTCATAGGTCTCATATTAAATATATAATTAGTAATTTGTTTCGACATGCTGAAACATTCAATTTATTTGATTTTGTTTTACCTATTGTAAATTACTTTGCGAAACAATTTATTTTATTTTATTGACAAAAAATGCCCATTAGCATCACTTTTATATAAAAACGTTTTTCATAAAAATGCTCATATTTTATGAGATATGTAAGATATCTGCATTCCGATTGCAGTATATTGTTTCATTTTTTTTTTTAATGTATCTGAAAATGGAAATAATTTTCGTTTAAAACTCTACATATTGCAAATAAAAAACTTGCTGATTTTTTCTTCTTTTTTATAACTTTAAAGTATTAAAAATGCACACATTTTTCATTTTGCTCAATTCATTACCGGCCCCCCCAAAATATTGTCGTAACCTAATCTTCATTGAAAAACACGATTACGTTCTTCATATATCCATTGTTTAAGTCCAAGTTATATCCATTGTTTATCCATTTGACTAGAAATAAGTCTTTAAATTGAAAATAAAAAAAGAATGATCATTTATAAATCTCGGTAAACTTTCGAGCCAGATTGTGATATATATATATATATATATATATATATATATATATATATATGTATATATATATATGTGTATCACAATCTACAAATATATAAGCTGATATACTACAAATACTCGTATATCAGCGAAAATTTCACTTATGCATTTTATGTTTCAGAATAACGAATCTCTGATTTTTGTGAAGTTTTCAAGACGTTTCGAAAAATATTTTTTAGAATCCATTCTTGTTATAAACAAAAATTGTCAACAAAAATAGTAATAATTTAGGAAAAAAAAAATATTTGTCTGAATATGTTAATTATATTTTAAATTTAAAAATTATTTGTAGTATTTTATGAACAGGGTAATCCAAAATATTTTTTATTTTTTTATTTACTTTTTTGTTATTTTTAATTTGCGTTTGTTCTCCTAATCGCACTCTCACTAAATGGATGATTGGAAATATGAGTAGGTGAATGCTCATTGCGTGCTTGATGTTCAAGGTGATTTCGTTCAGTACATTTTTAGAAAATTAAAGAAAAAAAATAGAAAATTAATAAAATCTCTAAAAGTATGGGTAATACTGTGTTTCATTTAGTATCGAAAAATATCTTAATACCATTTTCTAAAAAGAAGAAAGAAAAAACAACACTAGAACTTATTTTATAATACACTGGTGAAACTTTGTTTATGAACCTTCTTATGAAAGGATGAATATATGTTTTCGTTGATATTTGTCTATTCATTTTAATTTCAATATCAATTTCATTATTTTTATTTGGGCAGTTTAAAATATGAAACTTTGTAATTCTTAGAATTTAAGATTATTTTGACGATAATTATGTTAAAAAACAATTAAAAAAAAAAAAAAATGATAGAAAGAAAGAATTAAAAATCATGTTTTTTCAAATGCACTACATTTTATAATGATATACTTTTTTGTACTACATTTAAATCAAAGTGGTTTTTAACCGGAATTTACATCTCAAGGAGAAATTTCATTTAATATATGTGTGTGATATAATATTCAATGATATAATATGATATGTGTGATATAATATTTAATATATGTTTGTGATATAATTATGTGTGTGATATAATATTCAATCTAACGAAAGCACACTGTGTCTAAACTGAGCACGGGAATTTAATTTCCCATAAAAAATATAATACAATGCGATCCCTAAATATAATTGTTCTTGCATATTTTTTCAAATATGAAAAAATTAATTTAAAGAATTTTCTCTTACTTTAATTATTTATATATATATATATATATATATATATATTGCTGTACGAAATCTTGCTTCTGTTTTAAAAACTTAATTATCTTTCTTACAGACCCGTTACAGCAAATTTTTAGTCTTAAATTTTCTAATAAAAAAAGAATTCTTCTAAAATATATTCGTGCAAATTAAACTTCTCAAATAATAAAATATGGCTGGGTCTCACCTGAAAGCTTCTATCGCAATAGGTCCGGATCTGGAAGGTGGCAGCTATGTTCCATTAACACATACTCGATGAAAATATAGCACTGCTTAGATGGGAAAACAGAATTTAATGGTTTGTTAGCATACATGTAAAACGAAACAGAACAAAAACTATTTACAGTTAAATATTAAAGTATTTCTTAACATTAAAGTTGTATGTTCTAATTGGTTCTCAAATATTAATTCTAATTCTTAAAAGTTTTAATTGTTCTGTTTTAGGACCAACCGTCTGTAAACAAAACGATCTTTACGTAGCCCCATCGCTATTCAAGGTCCTTTTCTGTTCTGATTCTAAAATACATCTTTCGAAAAAAAGAGAATATGCTAAATGATATTCAACTTTAATAAGTTTAAAAATACGTGACGAAAGAATCATATTTTCACAATAGCGATATTCAGATACAATGTGCATTATATTTTGATTTTCCATTAATAATATTTAACTATATCAACATCATTGTGAGTATTCACTGAAAAATAAAAATAAAATACTTTTGTGTTTGAATGCTGAACTGTAATTCAATTTTCTAGCACCTAAACATAAAAAAAAATATAGTTAAATATCTATTTTCATCAATCGGTCCACAAGTTAAAACATCAAGTTAAAACACAAGCATTTTTATAATAAATTTTTAAATCATACCACAAACCAAAGAAAACAAAATTAAAAGGTAGCTAACGTAAAATATTTAGGAATATTTAGAAAATAAAGAAATGTTTATTATTATTTTTTTAAGTTTAAATGGATTTGGAGAAACTTTAATATTCTTAATACTGTTATATTTAAGTGCATGTTTGTAAATTTTATAGATCTTAAATATTATTTTACCAAATAATGTATGTAACATCTACTATTCCCTTAAAAATATATGAAATGATTTTTTAACCGAAATGAGTTTAAACAATTTACTAAATTTATAAACTTAAACAAATTAAAATTATTTAATTATTATCAGAATATTTCGCTTAAAATTTAAAAATTTTCTTTCGTTAAAATGCAACAACTATAAACAATTTTTATTTTTGGTTGTTGGTATTTAACAAAACCCTTCAGTCTTTTTACATTCAAACATCTGTCTGTAGAAAAAGTAATTTTTTTCTAAATTTTCAGAAGATTAATAATCTGGTGTGTCACTCACGCGACTTTCTCTTACCCTGAAATTTAATACTGTAAATACAGGTTGCAGATTAAGAGGTAAGATAACGAGTATAGTATGTAAACCTATGTTACACAATTCAAATTAGGCTTCGGATGAGTTTTATATGATAATTAGTTCTGTGTGAGGGAGGCTATCGCCCCCCTCAACCCCCCGTTTCATTAATGCACCTACATTTATATAGAGTTTAATTCGACTATTAAAAAATAAAAAAAAATAATTTATTAAAATTATTATTTAAAAAAAATATATCTTTTATGATAATGCAGACGATTTCCATATTAAAGAAGTAGTATAACACTAAATATCCAAAAAAAGTCCATTTTATTCTCAATATTAAAAAAAAAAAAAAAAAAAAAAAACTTTTTTTCGTTAATATTAATAAAAATCGATAACTTTGTTTTAAATTTTCGCAGATCGATGGTTCAACCATTTGTTTTAGAGGGACTGGCAAGCTCTTTTGAAAGATACCCGTTATGAAAATTTACTCCCCTCCAGGGGGGACTTCCCCCCCAGGGGGGAGACGAGGCTCCTACATACACATTTTTTTTTCCCTGTTTACTATCTCTATTCCAAAAATATGTATTCGTTTCATTTCGTTTAGTGCAGTCTATAGATGTTAAACTCTACTTACCTGCAATTTACGCCATAGACGTAATGTATTTGAATACTTTTGAGTGTCCCTGTACACGAACCATTTGCTTGATCTTAACGAAAAGTTTAGTGTAGCATCCTTACATGGTACACATTTAGAATACCAAGTTTGAACTTTCTGCCATAATTTCTTTTTAGATATGCTGATAACAGACAAATACTCACACAGACACACAGACATACACACATACATACACACAGACATATACACAGACCATTTGCTAAAAACATGATTTTCGTATTCAGGGCACCTCAGACATGTAAATATAACAAAAACTCGCATTCGAAAATTTGACCCAAAAACAATACTTCCTCTACCTGATGGGTAAGAGAAAGTAAAAAATCATTGTTTGCTTTATAAACTGCTATTATTGAATCGATGATTATTTTTTGTGCAACACTAACAATGACAATGGTTTTGCGCATGAGTAGTTTAAATAAAATGAACATGGATCCGGTGTATCGATCAACATGAAAAGAAAAAGAAAGATATTGGAATTAGAACTGCCATTTAAAATATGCAAAATACAAATATATATATATATATATATATGCAAACTATTCCTTAAAATATGCAAAGATATATTATTAGTTTTGCATATGATGCTTGTTTAAATTATATGCGATATACCGTGGTACTTCATTGAAAATGTTACTATTAATATATTGTTTTAATTAAATCTTATAATACTATTTTTAGGGTCACATAAAAAGTATTAAAGATTCTGAATCTTAGATGAATTCTTCAAGTGCATGTTTAACAAGAATTTGTAGATAATTCATAAATATTTCTTAAAAATTTGTTTGAATGCATATAGAAAGACGAAAATGATAGTTAAATCTTTGAAATTGTTTTCTCTAAGCAAAAAGTCAACTAATGCATTGCATTTTTCAAATGTCTAAATTGGATGTTGGACGTTCAAAATCA
Source organism: Salticus scenicus (assembly GCA_963930645.1). Lineage (NCBI taxonomy): Eukaryota > Metazoa > Arthropoda > Arachnida > Araneae > Salticidae > Salticus > Salticus scenicus. The sequence goes on along the minus strand of OZ005661.1, from coordinate 21,897,154 downwards.
TTGAAAATCGTTATTTCAAATTACTGTCTTAGAATTTACAAAGTTTGCATTCTTTTGCGTCGAAATGTATCAGGCTTAACCCGTTTCCATCATTAAGCATTACAAAAAGAGGCAGTAACCCCCCCCCCTCCCATTTTTAGCTAACAAATATATATAGTGACTAACAAAATTGAGCGTATTCATACGGTTCCGGTGATAGTGACCAGGAAAATAGTGCGTATGTTTAGGCTTCGTTGATATTAATAAGGAAAATCAAGAACGTATATTATGGTATACAGAAAAAAAAAGTATATCAAATTTCCAATACTTCGGAAAAGTTTCTTTATGCTATTGTCAGTATGTGTGCAAAATTTTGTTGATCTGAGTTAATAACTTCAGTTGCCACTGGGGTTGTTCTTTATACAAAATTCGTATTTTATTTTATTTTATTTATTTATTTATTTTCAATATTTTTTTTTAAATAAGAAATTGGAATCTTTAGTTTTAATAGGGCCGAAAAACTGTCATATGGTATCCTTAGAGTGTGTGCAAATTTTTATTGATGTGGGTCAATGGCTACAGTTGCCTCTACGGGTCACTTATCTGGCCAAATTCGCTCATATTAATGATTTTTCTTCAATACTCCTACAACTGTCATTCTTTTAATTATAGTTATTATTATTATTATTATTATTTTCTTTGTATGAAAAAACTAATCTATACTTCAATTGTATTCTATCATTTTAAACCTGAATGTTTTATTTTTTGCATTTTAACAAACAATTATTAGAATAAATCATTGTGGATTATGTTCACTGTAAAAAAATTGCAGAAAAAATTACGGGTTTTTGCCTGTCAGCAAAAGGTCTATGTTAATGTTTTGCCCATAATTTATCATTATGGATACCGCTTTATATCTAAATATCACTTTTTGTTTTATTCCTTTGAAGATATGTGCTACAAACAATTAATGGTGTTTACTATATTAAAAAAAAAAAATAAATAAATAAATAAAAATATGGTAAAAGATTGTTGAGTACCATGTGGTATAGCGGAAAATATGAAATCACATCCGAAAATACGGTATGCCAGTCTTGTAGATAAAAAACGGCCGTGACCGTAAAAATCAAACAGGCGAAGACAAGTAAATTTACGTGTTTTTTAAACAGTATACGCGTTACACACTTACACAAATGCATAATTTGTTCATACAAAAAAAAATGTGTATTGAAATAACTATATTTAAAAGAATTACATTCGTAGATGTGTTGAAGGAAAATCATTAAAAGGAGCGAATTTGGCTAGATAAGTGACCGGTAGAACTGAAGCCATTGACCCACATCCATAAAAAATTGCACATGCTCTGAGGATATGCTATGGCAATTTTTCGGCCTTATTGGAACTAAGGATTCCAATTTCCTGTTTAAAAAAAAATATTGAAAAACGATAAAATTACGAATTTTTTATAATGAACGACCCCAGAGGCCACTGAAGATATTAACTAAGACCAACAAAATTTTGCTTACATACTAACAATACCATTAGGTAACTTTTCCGCACTGTTGGAAATTTTATATTTAAAAAAAAATGATACACTGTAATATATATGCTAATGATGCAAATGGGTTAAATATATAATATTTTCTTGAAAACTGTTAAAAAAAAAATAATAGTACAAATAAAATAAATAAATAAAATGTTTATTATTATAATATTTTTATAATACTCAAAATGTATATGGGACAGATTTTTAAAATATTTCGTTTTTTTTTTTAATATTATATAATACTCTACCTTTCTATTAATGACCGGACACTATCAGTTACTGATGTTTTTTCAAATCTCTCAGAAAGAACTTTACGAATCATAATAAACCTTCAAAAATGTGAATAACATGCTATGTTCAATATATTTCAGCAAAAGTATTTTTTATTTTTTCCCTGAGAAGAAAAAAGGAAGCAATAAAAAATTAACGAAAGCTGAAAACGTTTTGCATATCCCTGTAAAAAATCCTTAAACATAATGTAAACTGTTCGATATGCATTTTAGCTGTAGCATGTGGTCATAAAGAGTTTTTTAATTATCTGTATAATGTTTTAGGAGTTTATCACATATATTCATGGAGATATAATACTTTCTTTAAAAAATTGAAAAAAAAAAAAGCATTTTTTTTTTTTTTAAATATAACATGCAAATTATCCAGTTCACAGCAATTTCAGGAAACTTGTCGCACAATAATAGACATGGCATCTTGCAATGAAAATGCAAAAATATTAAATAATGAAATATAAGCATTTCTGTCGAAGAGTTTTTAGCTGCGCATGCGCAAGTTTTCGCGAAAATTTATTTTCATAATATAATAGCCTATAGTATTGAAGTACTTATGTGAAAACCCCAAACAAATATGATGTAAATTTAAAAAGTTATACGCGGTAGAATGGACTGAATTTCAGTTCTTCTCCAAAATAAGGAAAATTATAAGTACTTTTTTTTCAATATTCATTTACAATCAACGAACATTGCATTATCATTGACTAAATCAAAATAAAAATGTGTATAAAACCCCTTATAGTTTAGCTATTTTTTGGGAAACTAAGAAGGTAGCTCATACTGTCACGTTCAATTTTTGGAATTTACACGATACATGTTTGGAGTTTTTTTGTAGTAGGTAACTCAAAAGAATTGGCCATTAAATTATGGAAATGAAATTTCGAGAAAGTTTGCGCATGCACAGTCAAAAGTTATTTAGTGAAAATACACATCATTATGTATCTATTATTTTTACATTTCAATTGCAGAATTATGTGTCTAGTGTTATATATCGAAATTCCTGAAAATGGCTTTGTACTGGATTTAATACCCTGCCTGTTATAATTTAAAAAGTTATAATTTTTCTTTTCTAGTCAAAGTCCACCGCCACTTTAGAATGTAGAAAAAGTAGGGGGAAAAGGCTAAAAACCCCATAGGAATAGCATGGGAAGAAAAGCAAAAAAACTCACAATGTCAAGTGTGTTTAAAAAAAAAAAAAAAAAAAAAAAACATACCGGAAGTAATAAGGGGACAAAGTTGACTAGAAAAAGACATTGAACAGCGGGAACGGGCGGGCTGGTGCATTGGTCCTATCGTCCAGAATTAATACGTCTCGCTTATATGTGTCTCGGCGGTGGGTGGGAGGGAACCACCGCCACCGCCACTTTAGAATGTAGAAAAAGAGGGGAAAAAAAGCTAAAAAACCCATAGATACAGCATGGGAAGAAAAGCAAAAAAACTCACAATGTCAAGTGTGTTAAAAAAAAAAAAAAAAAAAAAAAAAAAAAAGGCTCCCACCGGAAGTAATAAGGGGACAAAATTGACTAGAAAAAGACATTGAACAGTGGGAACGGGCGGGCTGGGGCATTGGTCCTATCGTCCAGAATTAATACGTCTCGCTTATATGTGCTTTTCTTTTGCATTTTTTTAAACCGTTATATCTCTATGAATATATGTAGCAGCTTTATGAAAATTTATACAAAGAGTAAGACTAAGTCTCATAATCACATACTACAATCACATACTACAGACAGATTGCATTTCAAGTATTAAATTTTTTACAAGGTGATCCGAAAATTTTTAATTTTTGTAATTTTCTACTAGTGTCCCTCAAATTTTCGTGGAAAAATGTCCACTAAAATATATGTGGCATAACATGTTATTCACACACCTGAATTTTGAAGACGTTTTGTCAAGTACTTTTTGAAATATATAATAAAAAAAAAAATAAATAAATAAATAAAAAGAAACTTAAATCAATATTGTCTAGTTGTTTATGGGATGATAGTGTATTTTATCAATATATTCCAAACATATTTATGCATTAATTTAGGAATTGATTGATAAATTTATTTTTCAGAAGTATTTTTATATTTGAAAGCTGAAATTTCGTGCAAATTTTTAACTTTCAAACCCAAAGATGTTTAAGAAAAAACAATTCGTTATTCAATCGACAAATTAATGAACAAATATGTTTAAAATATATTGATAAATTATAGCAATCAAAATTGAGAGGTAAATTAAAATATTTATTCTCATGGAACATTTTAAAAGTCTCAAAAAAAAGAAATAATAATAATAGTAATAATGATAATGATAATACACACACACATATATATATATATATATATATATAATATAGAAATTTAATTTCTTTACATTTCATTAAATTTTCCAAAAAATTAATACAATTAATATTGACACGTTTCAACGCACAACTTTCTTAAACCTAAAACAACAACTTCAAAGACCGAATTCAAACGCACCTTAAACAATTTTAAATTGTCTAAAATATTTTTTATTTTAAATGCAAACCCTATTGTTATAAGTAAGTAATACATAGCACAGTTTAAAACAGATTTACTTGGAAATATGGTCGATGTCACTATTCTACAATGTCTATTATGCGTCGGTTGTTCATATGCTTAACATGTTCTTTTGTTTTTTAAAGAATGGCACTTGGAAAAAAAAGTACTTTGCTTTCTTTAAACAAAGAAACATACAAAAAGGACAACACGTTCACTAAGAAGTGCAATTTCTTAACACACTTTTTTCAAGTGAGTTTTTTTATTATGAAGTAGAAAGTAAACGATAACTATGCTAATGAGCGTTATTTATTTTTCACCTTTTCATAAAGCTCATATTATGTCTGCATCGTTAATAAAAACAGACAGCAGGTTAAAAAAAAAAAAAAAAAAAATCCTTATTTTTGTTTTGATTTTTTGTTTTTTTCTTTAAAAAAAATAATAATGAATAAAATAAATATAAAATAAACTGTTGTTTAAAATACAAAAGTAATTTTTTAAATTTATATAAAAAATTCTTTGTTTTTTACGTATTGATCCAAACAATTAATTGATATGTCTGGTGAAAACTGATGTGTCTAATTTCTTTCAGCAGTACAAACTTAATATGGCTACTTAAAAAATAATATAGAAGATTAGATTTATAAAAAAAAAAAAAAAAAAAAAAATCTAAGAACTAGATGTTTATTTTTATTTAAAATAAATTTTAATAATGGCATGCTTACATATATTAATTATATGTCACGAAAAATAACAAAGAGAAAAAATATATCTGTATACAGGTGTGACATAATGTACCATAAATATAATTACTGTATGTGCCATATTATGCGAAATGCATAATTTTAAAAACATAAAAAATAATAAAAACGCCTAAATTTTCTGTCATTATTTGTATGCATTACTTTTACGTCCTTATACAAAGAGTAAGGAAGTATAGTAATCCCGATTTGCGAAATGCATTTTGTATTCCACATTGCTCGAAAACGAATTATCACTGAATTTTCCCAATTTATACATGCGGCTTGTGCGTTTAGTTGTACACCTGCAAGTGCCGTCTTAGCACGAGCTCTCGTTTCAGAGATATAAGCGACTTTACACGATTTTTCGTGACGTCTGTATGTATGTGTGTGTGTGCGTGTGTCGCATAACTCAAAAACGGTTGGACGTAGAAAGTTGTGAATTGGTACATAGGTTAATTATAAGATCTAGTTGTGCACCTCCCTTCTTGGACTTTGTATGATTTTCCGTTTTGGAGATATTTAGAAAAATTAGGTTCCTAATGACCAAAAATACAAAGGTTTTGGCCATAATGTATCAAAAAAGGTAATAACTCAAAAGCGGCTTGGACAAATCTTGCAATCGATTTTTAACTGGCTTCCCGACTAGATAGACAATTGAAATTTTCAGAAAAGCTCAGAACACGGTGAAAATGCATTTTTTAATACTTTTAGCCAACTGTTTTGGATCCCTGCTGCCTTTGGCAGCGTTACCTGTATAAATCTTGCAATCGATTTTAACTAGCTTCCCGATATTTGAAACTTTCAGAAAAGCCCAGAACACGGTGATAATGCATTTTTTAAATATGTTTAGCCATCTGCCTTGGGTCCTATGACAATGCTTTTTAACATTATATATATATTTCTAAAGGTGTATAAGGAAGTCATGTGGTGCCCACATCAGATTTTTTTAGTAAACGATCGGGATGTATGTCTAAAAAACAGTTCTGTCAGTAATAAAATATTTAAAGTTTTAATACATACATATGATGGCAATTTTTCGTACTTCACTTCAGAGATTTCCAGCAGCAGAAATGTTTTACTAAAAATATCCATCTAGAAATCTCAACAGAAAAACAAATTACAATATTACGTTGTAATACTTATTTAGAATATACTAATATAACATTTTCCTTTATTTTCTTTTAAAAGTAAAACCTTTAAAACATGTAGCACAAAGAGGGCTAATAAAAAATCAGAAAGAGAAAAAAAATATCCTGTAGTTGCGTTATAGCCTTACGAACAATAAACAATCGGTTACCTTACAGATGCCAGCGTACTTATCTTCTTAAATACCACTGAATTTAAAAAGAAACGTCCTTATTATTCAATCGAAAAAAAAAAAAAAAAAAAAAAAGAAACTACTGCAAAACTTATTATATTTTATAGTCGTATTAAAAAAAAAAAAAAAAAAAAAAAAAAAAAAAAGATTGCCCCGACATGTGTCTAACGCATTGTTATAAAGCATTTCATTGTAATGCAATGTTTTTCAAGTTTTGGAACTCCTCCAGAGTAGTAGTTACTTTTTGAATTATTTCTTAAAAACACGACGTTGAGTATTGCCATTTAATACAGTAGTATTAAGTCGACGTTGGTGAAATTACCCTGCACGATGCAATAGTTTTTACGATAATCTGTGTGCTTTATGACATTCAGATATTTGACTTTCTAATTCTTCGTTTCTTGCTGAAATGTTCCCAAAATTTTACACGACTAATTTTTTTCTGCTTGTTTTTTCGTCTAAATTTTGTGCTACTTTATGTACGTTATTCTTATATTTCTAAAGAAAGAATTACAAAAATTCTTTTGAAAACACTTTATTATTTATATTGTTAACTTTTTACTTATAAATTAATGAAATATATATATATATATATATATATTATTACTTCATTACATTATACTAGTAATATATATATATATATATATTAAATTGAATAAGACAAGATTTTTTTAATGACATTTATGTTCTTTTCAAGCGTCTATCGTGCATTTATTAATAGATAAATTGTTTAGAAAAAATATGTTTTTTTACTTGATGTTTTTTTACACGACTTCTGCCTCACAAGTTATCATAAATACAATCCAATTGACATAAAATGCATATAGCGCATTTAAACATACAGCTCAGTATTACCGTAATTTACAAGCAAAGTTTAGTAGCTTCATCTAATTTCTAATTTTTGACAGGCCAGAAATGATAAAAAATGCTGAATAAAATAAAAAAAAAACTTTTAAAAGTTCTTTTTTTTTTTTTTTTTTTTTTTTTTTTTACTTTCTCGTGTGATTTACTTATTTTCTTGAAATTCGCCAAATTAACCTCCTTTCAGATTTCATTTCATATATATAATTGTTAGTTTCCGGTGAATAGATGAGTAGGCCAAATTACGGGAAAACTGGACGTGAGGATTACTGTCGGCATCTGAGAAACTGCTCTGACGACTATCTTTAAATTTGCTACAAATCCTCTCAAATATATTACTTTAATAATTCAGGATTTCTGACAGGCGTCTTCACTTGTTATATCAATTTAAATCTCAGATATTGGTGTTTCAACAGCTCTAGCGATTTTTTTTATAGGTCTTCACGATATATTTATTAGGTTGCTCTTACAGGAAAATTTTTAGGTATCGAATTTAACAAACGAATTCTACGTCAATTTATTACACTATTTTCAAAAAGTATATATTATGTGTAAGAATTTCACTCTGAGAACTGTAAGAAATTTCTGGGTAATGGAAGACTTGATATATATAAACTTTGTGACTTTGTAGTTTTTACGTCAATTCGACGACTTTCACTTGTAGCTTGTTTATTTTATATTGCATCATAAACATTATTTCGAGACCTTGCATAACATATAACTATACACACTCTAGACACCATTTTTTTTAACATATAAATAATATTTGTTTTCTTTTCTTTCCCCCTTTTTTTTTTTTTTTTTTTTTTTTTTTTTTGTTACGCACAAATAATAAATAATACGAATGATAATATCAATTATATAAATGTCAAAATTTCTTGTTTAACTTCTATATCATTAACGTATTCATTTGAGACCGAATGTGTTTAGTATAAAAAATTGGTATAATGCAACTGTACAACTGTACTTTAATTACAAATGAATAAATTAATTATTAATTAAATGTATATTGGAAAAAATAAAATTGTGTAAAAAGGGAATTTTAATAAAAATAATTAATATATATATATCTTAATATATATAAATCTCGTGTCACAATGTTTGTCCTCAATGGACTCCTAAACCACTTAACCGATTATAATAAAATTCGCACACCATGTGCAGTTCGATCCAACTTGAGAGATAGGATAGTTTAAATCTCAAATTATAGTCGCAATTTTAATTTATTGCTAATTATTTGTCTGTTATTATTTGACAGTCACAATTATCTCTTAACTCCAAATGATTCTAACAGATGTCGATACCTTTCGACTGGGTTGAAATGAAAGCTGAAATATATTTGGTGCTGCCATCTACACAAAGAATCTTCAACTTTTTAACCTATTAATAAATTTCGTATAATTCAATTATTTCCACTTTTTAAATTTTTGGTGTTAGCACAGCCGGCCATGTGTTACTTAGACTGAAGTGTAAATTGAATTCATATTATAATGAAGATAATACAGTGAAATTAATCCTGTTTTTTACTTATTTGTGCTTCATTGATCAAAACTTTATAATTTAATCTGTATATATATATAAATTACGTGTCACGATGTTTGTCCGGGGTAAACTCCTAAACTAAGGAACTGATTTTGATGAAATTTTGCACACTGTGTGCAGTTTGATCCAACTTGAGAGATAGGATAGTTTTTATCTCAATTTATTGTCACAATATTGTTTTATTGCAATTATTTGTTAATTATAGACCTTTATTAAAGTTGCTCCAAAATATCTGTGAGTTCCATTAATTTAATTGTTGCCAAAAAAAAAAAAAAAAAATACGAGTTCATTTTCTTTCGACATAAAAATAAATACATTTAATCAAACGTGAACGTTAAAAAATTATAAAAAGTTAAATTATGCATCTCACGAAAATTGACGTCATAATCAATTTAAAGATTTTATACACATTGATAAAGTGCTAATGTAGTTCTATCATAGATATAGTAATATATATAGATCTCTCATCCCCATGTTATCGTAGAAAGATTTTTGATGCCGAAAAAAGATAAAAAATAAAAGCTTTGGAAACAGCCATTAAGTGGTATTGAAAAAAAAAAAAAAAAAAAAAAAAGAAAAGAAAAGAAAGAAAGAAATATGAATTTGAAACTGTATCTGGAGTCTTCCATTCCCCTTTAGCAAATAAATTATTCATAAATTTTATTTGCTAAAATATTAGTATGTATTCCCGTGTGTATTCACTCGGGGAAAGACGGCCATATTTTGGTAAAAACGTCGTCTTTTCCCAAATGAAAAGGAATAACTTTTTTCTCCCCAATGATCACTCTATTCTATATATGCTATACTATATCTATGAGTTCTATACGCAAGCGAAGTGTGACTCACTGACCGTCTGTGCAGCCAAGAAAAAGATTTCCTATGTTAATTGCCCACTGGATTTTTTGTAAGAAATTATTAAAAATCGAGGAAATTTATTTCCCGATTTTAATCCTTATATTTGGGTATAGATATGTATTAGCTATCGCGGGTGTTAGATTGAATTATTTTGCTGTCAAATTGACAAAATTTTAATTTTAAATTTTTAAACTCTGTCGCCCTTGGCTTTTATTATTATTATTATTATTATTATTATTATTTGGCGATCAAAAGCGTAACACGAAAATATACATGCCAGATGTATGCATTGTACGAAATGTAATATGTATTATTCATTGTACGTATGTATGACATGTAATATGTATTGTACGAAATATTGTTTCATATTATTCATTACTCTTTTAATATAAGTTGTTAAAATAACCATGATTTTTGAAAGGAATTAAATATTTTCGCCAGATAATTTGGCGATATTCTTTTTTTTTCGCCAAGGATGACTGAAATGAAATCTATTCCGCTGCAAAATATTAGTATCTTACATCAGATATTTTATTTAGACATTTGAAAACAAATTTGACTTCAAACTATGATAGAATATTTATCATTTTCCTTTTAATTTGTATATTATTAGTATATTAAAATTTAAAAGCATGGTATATAAAAAGTTTTTTTTTTTTTTTAAATCTTATAATTATTCTTATCTTAATCCTCAATGTTTCCCATCTTTATTGACTTGAATTTACTATTAAAATTTTAACATACTCAAAAACTTCTCATCACTTTGTTAAAATACACTAAACTTTTCCAAAATCTTTTTGTATTTAAAATGATACATGTATTTACTTTAAATGTCCAATATTTCATAAGATTTCCAATTTTAAAGTTTTAAAATATTTATCAAATTTACTTATTTTTCTGGTTTAGCCTTATTGTTTTCCCTTTTATAACTACAGCTGTTGCCCTCTTTAAAATATTTAAAATGATGAGGTCATTTAATAGTAAAATTATCCATTATAGCATATATTATATTTCACTCCTCCATAAAAATTGATTTTAAAATCGTCTGTTTCTTTTATACTTTTATTTTAATAGAATTTTAATAGAATTTAATTTATATATTAGTCATTTTAGCAATTTTATCCAAAGTAGCATTAGAAATAATATATATCACTTCTCCATTAAAATTTATAGGACCCTACAATAAAATTAATTTGTGCTTAATATCAACACTACGAAAATTTTTATCAATCGCTTCCAAATTTTGACCTAAGTTTCAAATCTCAACCCTGTGGGTTTTTACATCGGCTACAACGTTTTCGTCTTTGTTCGTAAATAATAATTTAACTGTACTAAATAGTTTACAGCCGTATAATTCAACGTATAACTTAGTCACAGCAACGCGTGGCCGGGTCTGCTAGTACATATATATATATATATGCATACGAAAAACATTTTTAAACATTTCGAAGGAAGAGAAAGAAAATATCACATTAAAAAAAAAAAAAAAAAAAAAAAAAAAAGAAGTCATGACAGAAAAAGATAATTAAAATCCAAGCATATCCAAAATAATACTTCTTCAGGGTCAGTGGTTCAATAATGCATACAAATAGTAGGTATTTCTACACATCTCCACATCTCTAAGTCACAACCCCCCCCCACCCCCCACCTACCGAAAAAAAAACAGTGCCTAATTTAACTAAACAATATGTAACCATTTTTTTTTTTTTTTTTTTTTTTTTTTTTTTTTCACACGAGCGCATTTATTCCAAATCATAATAAATATAAACTATCTTTTTTTTTTTTTTTTTTTTTTTTTTTTGTGTGTGTGTGTGTGTGTTTGTGTGTGTGTACTTATTTGATCATTTTTAACTAAATTATGAAGGAAGTTTACTTTTAAATAAATTTTCAGAGGAAAAGGGAAGATATATTCTGTGCGTGTGTGTTTATACAATTTGTAGTTCATTTATTTCTCATAATCCAAAAATGTGAGAAATCTTTGTACTAAAATATTCCGATTTACAAAATTTTTTAAGCATATAAAAGTTATAATAATTTTTGTGTTAAAAATATATAATTAAATTCATAAAGTTCTCACAATATTTCAAGATATTTTTGTTAGAATTCTTTAATATAATTGTTATTTATTAATAAAGATTAAATACAAATTTTATTTCCTTATTTAGAAGAGACTTTTAAAAAATAAAATAATCTTTGAAGTATTAAAAAAATCTACATAAAATAAAAAGTTTCATAAAATTATAACTTATGAAGAGAAATGGACGTATAGATGTTTTATTTTCTAAATATGGTGTAATTTTTGCTTTCATAATATAAATATATGTCTATAAAATTTTATTATATTTTAATATCAATATTAGTATTTTGCGTAAAAAAAAAAAAAAAAAAAAAAAAGTTTATTAAAAAGAATTAAATATAGAATTTTTTGTCTATTCGTATTTTAAACTCTCATTTAAACTAATAATAACATGTACAATTACAAATAAATTATTCTTTTTTTTTTTTTTTATCTATATAAATAAAGAGAAGTGTCTGTGTGTGTGTGTCTGTGTATCTGTGTGTCTGTGTGTGTATCTGCGCTCTGGTGATCACACTACTGATCGCAGAGCTTCCAAATTTGGCATATAGGTACCTGGGACCCTGAAGGTGTGCACCTCATCGAGATATTTTCGAATTTCGAGTTTGAATTTTTTAAATTAACGTTTTTTCGATTTTAAATATTGGTTTTAATGCTTCATTTTTCACGGATTAATTGTTTTGCTTCAATTGCCTGCGTATCTTAGCAACGGCTATTACGCAACTTATTTTTATTTAATACATTCATTTAAAGGCGATTTTTTTTTTTTTTTTTTTTTTTTTTTTTTTTTTTTGTTATATTTATTGAAAATAAAATCGTAATGCAGCAGCAAAAATTTAGTATAATTAGTTTTAAATTTAAAAACGTATTTATAACAGTTATGTTTAATTTTTTATAGTAGAACAACTTCTTATTTTTCATTTTGTAATTAATTCCTTTATATTATATTTATTTTTTAATCACATTTTATTTATTTAATTATTTATTTTTTTTTTAATTATTGTTACATTGGTCGGAATCAAGTCGTAATAGAGTGTAAATAGCACGGGCTATAAAATACATGGTTCAAAACTAAAATATTTAATAGATGCTGAGATACAGTCATCTTTAAAATCGTAGTTCTTAAATCGTAGCAGATCCCCCCTGTCGTCGATAAATATCCAGATTGAAGTGCCCGGAAAAATCTTTCTGCAGGCATGGGAAACCTAGACCTGATACAATGCGGGCGGGAAAAGAGCTGCCGTAGACAGCGGGTACCCGAAGCGAGGTTTGGAACAATTTCAGTATATTTTCTTTTCTTTTAGTTTTTTTTTTTTTTTTTTATTATTTATTTTTTATTTTTTTAGTTAATGTGGTGTAAAAAAATAAATATTAATTCAATTCTTTCGAAAATTCATTTAAATATAGTGACCAGCGAAGCGGGTGTAGCCTGCTAGTTGAAAATAACTTGAGTAAAATATCTCTCTTTATTTTTTTTTTTCTTATCTTTAATCCTTAATATCTACCATTTATTTAACCCAAAAGCCAATATCATTTTATAAATAAATCCTTTTATAAAGATGGATGGAAATTTTAATATTCGCTTAGTATGCATTTTTGAGGACAACCCCAAAAGAAAATTTAACTAGGAAAAATATTTCATTTTTGGAATTTATTTCTTTATTATTCCAAGAAAAGAAATTGGACAGAAAGGAGCGGTTCTTTCTTTAAAATTAATAAACCCAGATTTCACAAAAGTTATATTCATTCAATGTTTTTTGCCTTGAAAGGGTTGTATTTTTACATTATTTCTCAGGAATTTATTTAAAATATTTGTTTAAAAAATATGTTTTATTATTATTATTATTATTATTATTATTATTATTTAAATTTGTTTATTTATTTTATTTATTGGTGCATGATTATAAAAAAATATATAAGTAAATTAAATGCTATTTCATATAGTTATAAAAAGACATATAATGTTTTAATAATTAAATTAATTTAATAATCAGTGTTATTTCCTATATAATTTAATACAATGTAAAAAAAAAAAAAAAAAAAATCTTATTCAAATACAAATTAAAAATAAAATAAAAGTTTTAAAATTACTCATACACAGGTTATAAATATGTTCAGAACAATAAAATTACAGTATGTTTTTTTCTACTATAGTATGTAAAGTTGTCCAGATAAGGGCATTCTTTTGGGTTTCAACCTTCAATTTATATTTTAATTTTTTAAGATACTTTATATTTCCATGAACACAAGTTTAATCATATACACCAGCATTTAAAATTATTCCGGATTGTTTTTTTTTTTTTTTCTCTACCTTTGATTCGCACCACTTTATTTATAGAGAAATGTTCTCCAATATATAACTTTCATAAAATAAGGGGAAAAAAACCTTAAAAAAAATATTAGTATTATGCAATAAAGGCGGGGCTAAAAATACTCCGGAATAAATTAAAATATTGACATCTATGGTTTAATTATCATAGAAATAAATATGAATAATTTTAGAACACATCATTTATATACCTCAGTTACAATGTATTGAAGTGCTACTTTCTACATGCTGATACCAAACGTTAATTGCACTTTTTAATTTATCACTAGTTGCCGTTTAACCTTCTGAACACAACTTTTTTTTTTTTTTTTTTTTAATATATGATGCATAACGCGTTCTTTACAAACCCAGATTTTTCAAGATAATTTATCAAGTATTTTCTAAAAACTTTATAAAATGCTAAAATGTAAAGAGTCTGGTTATGTATAACAATATAGTGCAGTTGAGCTGTCAGTAAACATTTATTCATCTACCACAAAAATTGTTTTATTTATTTATTTCTTTTTTTTCCATATGTGTAAGTACGTTTTCTAAACGTTTTTTTTTTTTTTTTTTTTTTTTTTAAATATAATATTGTCCTTAGTTTATTTATTTATTTATTTATTTTCGAGTAGTGCATTTAGTACATTTTATTGTAAACTCAATTAAAAGTAACCATATGATCGAAGCACGTAAAAACATTATTATATATATATATATATATATATATATATATTTTAAGTTCCTACAAAAATGTAAATTAAGCATTTAAAATTCAATTATTATGATGGAGTTTTAGTCATGTAAAATCAAAAGGTATTAAAGGAATTTGAAGGATTTTAAAAGAAAATTTCAGATATCGTAAATATTGAAATTTTCTTCCTTTTGAAATGGAAATACTCTAAAACTTTTCGAAGTTATATTTTATTTTTCGGATGTTAATGTATATACGTTATTAAAATCTTAAATCGTTAAACATTACATAAAATAATTATTTTTTCATTCACAGAAAAATACTTCATATGAAATTAGGACAATTTTTAGGATAAATTTTCATATAAAATTAGGACAATATAATTAGGACAATTTCATGCCATAAATAATAATAATTTCGCCATCTCAGGTGTACCCGAATTGTTTTACTATGTGTGGTGGGAGGCAGTGGTGTTTATCAGAAAGTAATCAGAAGATGTAATGATGTGCATGTGCACGTATCAAAATGTCACAAATTGTTATTATAGCAGTTGTATAACAGCATTATAGTTTTATTATAATGCTTATAACAATTATTGATTATATCTTTAGTAATAAAAATATCACAAGACATTTTTTTAAACCGAATTAATAAATCATAATTAAATTGAAAAAAAAAAAAAAAAAATGATATGAAAATTTTTATTTGGAATATTTGGAATTTATTATTCAACGCACTTTTTTTTTTTTTTTTTTTTTTTTTTTTAAATCTAAAGAGGAGGGGAGGAATCATGGGGCTTCGAGGAATACCTACGAAGGTCACGATTATTGCTTAACTCTACCAGAGAAAACAAGAAATACAGGAACTGGGCTTGCATGATCTAGATGATCGGGAAGAGTGAGTTCCCACGGAACTCGGACGTGATGATTTGATGCATGACGGAGGAGAGAAGCAGAGCAGTGCCGATTTGGAAGCTGTATATATATGGAAAACAATCACGAGGAGAAAATCCTAGCACTAAACATACCTTTTTTTTTTTTTTTTTTTTTTTTTTTTTTTTTAATAAACTAGGATATTTAATTAAAATGCACCACAAAACTAGCGGGACTTTCGTTTAATTTTTGATATCCTTAGATTGTTATATGTTTAATCTCACTCATTTATTTATTTTCTTGTTTGTACAACTTCTTGTACAACTTTACTCACACCAGTAGTTATATTTACTTTCTACTTTATGGAGTTTTTCTTTTCATTTTAAACGATTTTGTGCGTTGCGCTTTGACTGCAGCACTCGTGCTTACTTTATTCGTTTGATGAAGGGTCGTGTGGTTTTTCGACCCGAAACAATTATTGCGAGTTTATTGCATTTTATGGTGTTTATTCAAACTAGGATAGCATAACAAGACTTTAAAGCAGTCAGAAATAAAATAATTAAAATAAAATAAATTTGGAATATAGCCTAATAAGACTGTTAAACATTCATAAATAAAATATTTAAAATAAAATTTAAATTAGAATTTAGCCTAACAAGACTGTTAAGCTGTCAGAGATAAGATTAGAATATTACATTACAATTTAACGATTAAATTAAGACTATTTACAATAACATTAATATTTACAGATTATTCACAAATATATTTATAAGTTAAAAGTATTAAACACTACAAGTGAGGTAATTTGTGGAAGGTTGACCATGCTCGACTGTAAAACGTCACAGTATGTTGCATATGTGTTAAATATTTAGAAAAAAAATAATATATGATGATAATGAGGTTACTTGATTAATAAAATAGTGGATTAATGGTGATTTAGCTGTCAATAATTTATGTGTGAATAAATTTTATTTTCATTTTATCGCAACACAGATGAGGTCGGAGATAGATTTACTTTTGAGGTATTAATCTAACATGTTAAAAATCTCTTTTATTTTATTTTTCTATTTATTTTATTTATTTTCTTATATTTTCGTTTATTTTTATGATAGTTTTATTTTATAATCTCAAATCCTCCGAACTCAGCTGTATCAAGATGGCTGCAATAGAAATTGAAAAGGGTTAATAAATCTAGTATGTTAAAGCTACAAAAAAATTTTAACATGGCTTACTCTATAATTCTGAATAAAAATACTCAGAGAAAAACGTTTTCAAAAACAATCAGTAAATAGATTCTAAAAGAAGGCTTTAAGAAAAATAATCTGAATTAAAATGCTATTTTTTTTTTTTTTTTTTTTTTTTTTTTTTTTAATAAAATCAAAATTAATAATATCCAAAACTATCTCATCGCTCTCATTACAAGGACTACGTCGAGATTTTTCCAGACGGCTCTAAGACAAGCAATAAAGTCGGTTGTGGTGTTGTCCTTGGTAACACCAGTTTTAGCTATCAACTCCCTAATTCATTTTCCATCTTCTCTGCAGAGTTTTTTGCTGTTGTGGTTGCACTTAACATTATTTCATCTCAGCACAGTAGAAAATTCATTATATATACAGACTCAAAGAGTGTTCTTGATTCTCTCTCTTCTAGCTCTTGTAACCTGACTTTCATTTCAATTTTAAAAACTTACAACGACCTTTTGAAAAAGGGATTTGATATTTTGTTTTGCTGGGTTCCTGGCCACGTAGGCATTAAAGACAACGAAGCAGCAGACAAAGCCGCAAGGCAGGCTTCCATACTTTTAAACTGTCCTGTTCCTTATGATGACATTAAGCACACACTTAAAAGCTATCTTAAGAATACGTGGCAAAGGGAGTGGAATAACCAAAACAATAATAAATTGCAAGAATTAAACCTGAAATTTCAATCTGGCCTACAATCACCCCTAGAAAATACGTTGTAGTTATTACTCGACTACGGATCGGGCATTCAAGGCTAACACATAAATACTTATTACTTGGAGAACAACAACCTGAGTGTCCGAAATGTCATTTCAGTGCATTAACCATTCGTCATGTCCTCACCGACTGCCCTTGCCTTCGTCATCTCTATCGAACACATTTTAATTCATCTTCACCCAATCTGACGAGCCTTTTAGGTGTAAATCCCCATCATCATTTGACAAATTTTTTGAAAGAGGCTGGTTTTTACTTTGACATCTGATTTTATTATTTACTATGTTCTTCCTGTTTTACATTGGATTTTAGTGTCTACACTGTTTTTTCATTATATTTGATTTTATCTTTTGTGTATTTTTGTTTCTTATTTTTACTGTGTTTTTTTAATGACAATCTGGATGGGTGAACCCATCCAGAAGCTGCTTTTTATTATTTTACCTTTTATGTGGCGCAGCATGTCCAAACATGGACCTTGCGCCAATAAAAGTTATTCAACCAACCAACCAACCAAAACTATTAAAACAGCTTAAGATTGTGTGAAAAAATATATTCAAGAGAATATTTTCAGCTTCAAAATCAAGCCATTTTTCTTCGCCTCTACCTCCCACAGAATATAAAGAGTTCAACTTGGTGCATTCACCCCAGAGTTCCAAGGGACGCCCAAGAATTTTACCACCCCTGCATTCCAAATTTGCAAAATTCCTAGACTAACAAAATTCCGGAGGTAATCGTCCGCGGAGTTTAAAATGAGCGTCACCTTCGCGTCCTTTTCAAAAAAATAAAATATAAAATTATTAAAATGATCAACGTCAACGTGAGTGCTTCGGAGTACCTGCAATTGGTCGCAACCAATGCTTACCTCCAACGAAAAATAAGAAAAAACATAGAAGTAATTTTCCATAAAATAAATAAAAGCCAAAAGGATGAATTTAGAATTTTGATCTCTGAATAAATCTCCGCGTGAGCAGAGACCAATCAGAGTGAAGCACCAGGAGTTTAATAAATAAATAAATAAATAAATAAATAAATAAAATAAAATAAAATAAAATAAAATTAATTAATTAATAATTAATTAATAACTCCTTGAAAAAACCTAAGTGTAACAGTGATACTGTTACGTGCGTTGACGAAGACAATATGTACGGCGAAAAGGAATTAAGAGTTGAGCAGAGCGCTCCAAGGGGCACGGCGGGAAATCGTCCCGCTAATATAAAAAGGGGGCCATACAATTTTTTCCTATCATTATTAAAATTCAGGAGGATTAAAGTGAAGTGCATGCATGAAACTTACGAGAATCTCGGTCCAGAAACTAGTTCTGAGTCGGACCCGCGGACCTCTCAGAGACTCACATAGCACTCACAATCCTCTCTGAAAGTAAAAAAAGCAAAATCGCAGAGGATTTTGTCCTGAAACCAGAGGATTTTGTCCTGAGGATTTTGTCCTGAGGCCAGGAAAACGACCAATGGGAGGCGACCTCAGAACCCTACGAGAACACACTAGAAAACTAAATAAAAAGTAATAAAAATAAGCCAAATTATATAAAAAAGATGCAGCATCTAGGAAATTTTAATAAAAAAAAAAAAAGTTTAAAAACAAGAAAAAAACATTTCAATAGTAAGAAGGTTCAAAACTCGCGACTGACAAAATTCAGTTGATATGCCTGATACTAGGGATAGCCAAATCTAGATGAACATTTCGTTCTATCTAGGGAAAAAAGAATTTTGGATGGAAATACAAAAATAATAACTCCAGAAGTTATACTCCTACGCTTTTTAGAGACGAGGGGGAAATCATCCCCTCTGACTAAAATAGCCAGAGGCCGTTTTTTAACACGACCGACTCTAGCGTCGTACCTATGTATAGAGTCTAGCAGAGGATTTCCAACATTAGGAATGGATCTGTGAAACTCCAATGCAAGTTTCCGAAATTGAGCGTAGATAAGCTTAATTCGGAGATCCTGATGAATTGTATTTTTGCCGACGTAGCGAGTAGCTTTCAGAAACCAGCGCAATAGCATGTTTTGAAACTTTTGAATTTTATCCAAGTTGGTTTTAGCAGCAGATCCGTATATCATACACCCGCAGGTGAGGATAGGACTGATCATGGATTTATATAGTAATAATTTATTCTTGATGGACAGGCGGCTATTAAAAGCTAAGAGAGAATAAAAGGAATGCGTGGCTCGTTTGGCTTTACCCAGAGATACTAAGATGTGACGACACCACGTTAATTTGGAATCAATATAAACTCCTAAGTATTTATAACATCTCTCCCAGGGTATGGGTTCATTATTTAAGAGAAAGTTAGTGGAGGTGTCATAGGTTTTATTGGTGAAAAATATGGCGTGACTTTTGGAACTGTTTACTTTGATTCTCCATTTCCGTAACCAGATCGAATATCTGTTGAGATAATTTTGAAGTACTTCAAATGCAGCGATTGGAGTGTTTCGTTTACAGCAAATGGCAATGTCGTCAGCGAAAGTAGCTAAAGTGACGCCAACATCACGCGGAAGAGCATTGGCGTAGATGTTGAAGAGAAATGGTCCCAGCAGAGAACCTTGAGGCACAGAACTTAAAATAAGTGAAGGGTTAGAGATAGAGTTTCCGACATTAACGGAAAATGATCTGTTGTTAAGATAATCGTAAATTATTTTAGTTAGTTGGAAGACCAATAGATATTAGTTTATGAATAAGGCCAGCATGCCAGACCTTATCGAAAGCTTTTTAAGCATCTAGAAGTATATAACTCCCGTTACACCTCCAGATTGGAATCCATCATGAATAAATTCACAAACTCTCCACAACTGTTGTGTTGAATGATGTGGACGAAACCCGAATTGTTCAGGCCTTATTACATCATGAGAGTTTGTAAAATCATTCAGACGAATAATGAGAATGTATTCATAGATTTTAGACATGCAAGAGAGAAGAGAAATAGGTCTATAGCTTTGAGGAAGGTGCGGATCAGTGTCGCCACCTTTCGGCAGAGAAACGATTAAACTCTTTTTCCAATAGTCTGGAAAAATACTAAGTATTAGCATGCGATTAATAATTAAAGTGATATAAAAAATAAAGTTTGTAGGAAGGTTAATAAGCATATTTGTTGTTATTTGGTCCTCGCCAGGGGATTTTTTTTTTTTTCAGTTTGGAAATGTACTCTACTACCTCAGAGGAAGTAGCCAAGTTAAGAGTATTAATGGAATTTTTACTTAATAAATTTTGAACACTGTTATTAACAATTGAAGTTATTCTTTGATTCAAAACGTCCTTATGAGGTGTGAACTGACTTCTAAGACTGTGAGCGAGAGCTTCAGCCTTTTCAGAGTTAGTCACTGCCATTCCAGTTGGGTTGTTTAGAGCCGGAATGTTTGTTTTTGGCCTACGGATACGTGAAGTAACCTTCCAAATGGAGTTGTCAGTTTTCGATAAACTCTCGACAAAGTTGTTGAAATGCGTTTTGGAGTACTCGTGAATTGCAGCTTTAGCCCTCCGTGCAAGTACATTGTACAAGCGTTTGAAATGGGGGGGGGCTATGGACCTGCCAATTCCTGCGAGCATGATTTCTTTCTCTGATCAACTGTCTGATTTCATCTGGTAATCGGAAGAATAGAAAAGTCCTCTTTCTCGAAACCGAGCTTTGCTGAAAGGCACCTTGAATGGAATTTTCAAGTATGCTGATTGATTTCTCGGCTTCGAGTTTGTTAGATGGAAGAGGTGAAGGAAGCTCAGAATCGGCTAAGATCTCCGTATAGTGGCTCCACCTGGTGGTGAAGGCCGCCGGTAAATCTAAATTGTAGTTATTCGTCCGAAAGCAGATTTCCACAGGCAGGTGATCATTCAGCGTTTGAATGCTGTAACTATATGGAAAATTGCGGGTGATAGCAAAATCTAAAATATTATTACTCCTAGTGAAGGTGAGTTCAGGGGGAGCAAGAATTTCTGCATGATTTTGATCCACCAATCTCCTGATGATATTCCCTCTAGTATCATAAGAGGGGCAGTTCCAAGACAAGTGTTTAGCATTAAAATCACCCGCAATAATAAAATTTGAATAAATATTAGTGAGCCGGGATAAATCTTGCATGAGCAGGTCATTCCTTTCGCGATGGGGAGGGATATAAACTTCTGCAACAAGCAATTTTTGAATAGTGGGGAATTCCAAGACAATTGGCGTGACTTCAATGGAATTTAGATTTTGGAATTTAATGAGAGTAGCATTGAAGCCGTACTTTAAATAAATAGCAGTGCCGCCGGAGGAGGTGCCGTTATATGGCCTATCAACATTGAATAGCATATAATTGGCCACCTTAACAGTAGTACCCTGGGAGAATTTGGTCTCACAGACAAAAGTAATATCAAAATTATTACTATAAACCCAATGACGGAACTCAGCCGCCTTACTATGGTGGCCATTGACGTTCCATATACCAACAGAGAAAGAATTCAACGTTCTACTAGGGTCGAATGTTAAAGTTAAGCCTAAATGAAGGGTGGAAATCCCCTAACAAAATTTCTCGAGAGATATTAAACTCTCGTACAAGATGAAAGTGCGATCTAAGTTCGTGGACGCCGCACGAATTTGTGGAAGTGCCATTTTCCAGGCTTTAACTATATTTTTCTTGTCATGATTCCTTTCCAGGACCATGACGTAATTTAGGAACTCGGTGGCCGAACTGGCGTCGTCTGGGACCGAGGAATTTATATGAGAGATTTTAGAAGGGGGAGGAGCTTCGGGCCCGCTACGACGAATAGCAATTCCCGCAAAAGATTGGGAAGGTTGAACCTTCTTACTCGTGAAATTTTTGCCTATGGGAGCCCCTGTGACCTGGTCCTGGGGCTTACGCTTGGGTTTAGCATTTTTTTTTAGAATTTTGGACTGGAAATTTCGGACACAGCCGATAGTTTGCCGGGTGGGCGCCTCCACAGTGCACACACCTGCCAGGGTCACCAAAGTCCTTTCTGCAATTCTTGCTCATGTGATCCCCAGCGCATTTAACGCACCGAGGCGGCAAATTGCAAGATCTTGCAGAGTGGAAGTAGTCGTGACAGTTGAAGTACTGCTAGGGTCCTTTGTGGCCCCGGTAAGCTTCGACCGTGACCTCCGCTCCCATGAGTTGAGTGATATAATCGCGATATAATCGATGATATAATCGCGCCGACCTTAAAGCCCTAAAACAACTTAAGAAAAATAGAAATATAACTTGGACACTAACCGATAAAACACGCAAAATATCCATATTAAATCGTACCGATTACGAAAATAAAATACACGAAACCATCAGAGAGATAAACGCCACCAAATTACAAACCGACCCTCACGAAAAACTTATAAACAAAGTCCAACAGTTATTTAAAAAAGGTAATTGGCCCAATAATAAACCTCCATATATAAATAACTTTGCCCCTAACACCCCACGTTTATTTGGGCGTTATAAAGACCATAAAAACCCTCCCAAATTTAGACCAATAGTAAACGAAAAAGAAGGGCCCACATATCCTTTAGAAAAATATATGACCAAAATATATAGCGAACTACTACCCCCCTCCCATTCTAGTTTATACTCAACGGAAGATTTTATTAAACAATTAAAAGAATTTACCTTACACCAAAATGGTCACCTTGTAAGATTTGACGTTGTAAATTTATACCCCTCCATAGAAATAAATGAAAGATCGGAAATCATTAATAACGCAATAAAAGAAAAATATGAAACACCTATTGCAAATACACTAATTTCAACCAGTAATTTAATTCTAAAAGAAAGCTACTTCCAATTCAATAACACTTTCTATAAATAAAATATGGGCGTTCCCATGGGATCCCCTATATCAGGGATCATAGCAGAATATAAGTTAAGACTCATAGAAAATCAAATCACCAAACAACTAGGAAATAAAATTAAATTCTGGGTCTGCTACGTGGACGACGTGTTTGCAGTCATTAAAGATAATCATAATAGCAACGAAATCTTAAACCAATTAAACCAACTAGATAATAATATTAAATTCACTGCAGAACACGAAAACAATAGCGAAATTAACTACCTAGAGGTTAAAATCATTAAAGACAATAATAATTTCAAAACCACTGTATACCGGAAGCCCACAGCAAGCAATGAAATCATTAGTAATAAAAGCAAAACACCCTACAGATACAAAATCAGTACCATCCGTAGTTATACCAATCGCGCCATCCTGATTTGTTCTGATGAATACGAATTAAAAAAAGAGTTAAATTGCATTAATAAATTAACAATCGAAGCAGGAAACCCTAAAACATTAGTAAACCAGTTATACAGAAAACGAATAAAACAACTAAACAATTTTCCAGATGCCCAAAAAACCTCCACAAAATACACTTTTTCCATTCCCTATAACCAACGCACATCAAACAAAATAAAAAAATACCGCTAGTAAATTTAACGTAAATATTCCTATTAAACCCAATCCTAATATATACCAACTAATAAGAAGTGATAAAGACCCGATCCCCCCCACCGAAACAGCAGGTATCTGCAAAATTTCCATGAAAAACCAGGAAAACAAAGAATTTAATTATATAGGCGTTACTAAAAGGAAGATTAAAACCAGAATAAAAGAACATAAAAATGACATTAAATTTAACCGCAACACAACCGCGCTTACCAGAAATTATTTTGAAAACAATATGGAAATTGACTTTGAAAACATCGCGAAAATAGCTAATTACAATAACCCAACCTACGCATATATCCGTGAGAGCATCGAAATCGCGCATCCAAATAATGACGCAATCAATGACCACGAGTCGGCGGAGATAGGAGAGATATGGCGTTACCTACTTAAAAGAGAAGAACTTCAAACGCAAGACCGCCAGCCGCCAGTGTGTATAAATTTACAACGTCAAATCTTACAATGTGATCATTTTGGTGTAAGGTAAATTCTTTTAATTGTTTAATAAAATCTTCCGTTGAGTATAAACTAGAACCCCTTCCGAAAAGAGCTCTTCTGCCATATACGAAGTAAAATTTTAAGGTATTTAAATTTATTATATGTTTATTAACTTCGTTAAAATTTTAAAATTATAATCATTTGATTCATTACAAGAACTAGAGGATGAAATATTACTTAGAGTTCTATATTTCAAAATCAAATCTCGAGTCATATTCGTTTGAATAAAGAGAAATATCGCTTTCGATACAATTTTTCACCTCATTTTCAGAATGAGATTTTTTGGATTATAAATCTGGCATTCATTGCATGATTTCATCCGCAGTCAGAAAAGAATTCCCGACAGATATAAGAAAAATTATTAGAATAATATTATTAATTATACGGTTGGAAATATTTGTTTATATAACTTATAATCCGTTCTAGTTATAAGCAAAAAACTTGTCAAAAATTTGATAATTTTTGAAAAAAAATTAATATATATATATATATATATATATACCTAAATGATTGTGACATTACTTACCAAAACTTACAGATTTTGTGCATAGTATGTGAAACAATGTATTAAAGTTACAAGTTATTTGCAGCTTTTTGTGATACAGGGTGATCCAAAGTATACTCACCATTTTTAAATTTCTGCTTGATCTGCTAATTGCACTCTGGACTAAATCGTCAGTGCAAAATATGCGTTTTTAAATATCCTTTGCATGTATGAAGTTTTAGGTATTTTCGTGTAGTATTTTTTTTTTTTTTTTAGATTATCGACAAAAAATGTCAGAGAGGGGAAAAAAATCTAATAATTTGATTATCAACCGCATATATATGTTCCACTTTCAAGGAGAATATAGAGTAAAATGTTATTCGGTTAAATGTAGGGATGTTTATGCTTTTCAATAATAATAAAAATAATAAATAACAAATGATCCAATCAACAGAAAATAATTTTATAATTGTTTTCAAGTATTTAAATAACTATTTGCATTTTTTTAAAAGAAAATAAAAAAAATCGTAATGTTTTCCAAAATATTCCTTTTTTTTATATATACAAAATTTATTGTTTTATTTCTATAACTTTTGTCGCTAAATAATATTTGCGTAACCCATTATACATATATTTATGTTGTTGCACTCATTTCCATTTATTTTTCATTAACTTTCATTGCAATGTTATTTTTAAATCCATTAAGTGTACTAGAATATGTAAATGTTTTTACGCACTACGTTTTAAAAATGCAATTTGTTTCGTTTTTCTTTTTCGAAAAGCAAATTTAAATAAAATTATTCTAGGTCTGAAGTAGAATTCAATTAATGTTTTGAAAAAGACATTTAACGTAAAATGAAAAGGACTATTTCTTGAAAATTTCATAAATTATCTCAAATAACTAATCAAAATACTTACTGTAAAATTGATTTCAAGTTTTTGTATTTTCTAGTATTGATCTATACAAAGCAATAAATATGTTAATTAGTTTGCATTTGTAACGCAAAAGAAAATTACTTTTAATTTGAAACTTTTATTTGCCTATTGATTTTTTACGAGAAAACAACAAATTATATATATATATATATATATATTTAACTTTGTGTGTCTGTGATAATTTTTTGCATTATTTATTATACATAAACAATATTTTAAAAAGGATTTCTAATGCATTACGGATAGTTATTAATTGGTGATTTCACGTTAACCCTCGACAGATTCATTTTATTTTTGTAACAGTAATTTAAAGTGTTTTTGGCGATTGAGAGTAAATATAAAAATAAATTTAAATTGGTATTTGCATAAAAATAATTTTATTTTTGATCCTTTCTAAGATATGGGAGTTAACTTTACGAAAGAATAAATCATTTTTTTAATAAAAAAAGCCTTGTAAATGTTTTCTTTTCTTTTTTTTTTTTTTTTTTACACTATCTTATTATATTGTAAGACTAAATTTTTGTTTATTATTTATTGAATTTTTTTCTATCTTCTTTTTTCCTCCCGAAGTATACGTTTTATGAATAGAATTTCAGATTACAGAAATAAACGTACAGAAGGTTATTGCATGTTTCTTTCCCGTGCTCATTCCTATTTAAAAATACATGTTTTTGGTGGTAAGTAATATTAACATGGCATGCTAAAAATGAAATAAAAAATTGCATGACAATTAAAAGTTACAAATTTTTACAGTGAATTTATTTTTAGTTACGCTTACTAAATTTACATATTTGGAGGGTTCAGGATATCCTAGGTAGCGATGTAGGAAGATCATTGTTATGGGAAAATGTACATATATATATATATATATATGTATGTATTATAAATAAAAAACAATGTCCAAAATCATAAGATGAGGCGAGTTGTAACATGTTAGACATTCTGTTTTAAATGTTTACAGCAAATTATTTACTCTATGCTTTATTCCATGAATTTAGTTTTCTTGTTTTGTAATGAAGAATCATAAAAAGAAGTCTGAAAGAGCTTCAAAGGAAATAAATAAATTAAAAAGTCATTAAAGGAAGAAACAAATAAATTAAAAAAATCGAAAAGGTAAAAATATAAATAAAATGATTTTAAATCCAGATATAATTTCTGAATCATAGGATTGGTTTTACTTAGTTTCTGGAGGTGCCTACAGCCTCTCTGAGACAGAAAAATGTGGATAATGCTTAATTTGCGAAATGCGAGCACACCTTAATTGTGCGATAGGTAACTATATACCATTTGTATGCATTACCTTCAGTTTTGACTAAGACTGGTTTCTATTTTGATTAGATATTTAATTATCTCTTCTTTTATTATGATCCATTTGATATAATTTATTGTTACTATAGCAAGGACGAATAATTTAGTATTAATTATTAATTACCCTTTTATTATTAAATTAATAAATGGTTGATAATAAAAATACATTTTGAATCATTGACGTTCTTATTGTTAGTATTTCCTTCGTGTCTGTTACATTTTGCCTCAGATCCGAGGCAAATTGTAACAATTAAAAATTTTGAAAAAGTAGTTTTCGTATGAAATTCAGCAAAAAAAAAAAAAAATATTTTATAGATATTATAGAGGAATATTTATTCAATAAACACAGCAATTATAAACTGGTAAACGTAAATACATTGGAAAATATAGTTAGTTTTCTAAATATTCTTAGAACTAGCCCCATGCATTCCTTGTGGGTAAAATAAAAAGAAATAAATGAAATCGAAGTGCTTAAAATAAAAGAATCCGGAAAGAAATGCTTACACATTTGTGGCACTATGAAGAACGCAATTTTGTTTTCAAAAAATTTCAGGTAAAGGGATGCCAAAACGAATGCAGGCTTTTCAGATGGACAAAAGAAGACATACCAACATAAAAAAGCTAATTGTCTCTTGCGATAGATGTAGCCGATCATAGCATAGTGTAATATTATATTTGGTGTGAAATTGTTTTCACGTAAAAGAAAATAGTATGTGCACAAATTATAGTGCTGTTCCTATGTAACTAGGATTCAAATGTGAAATTGCTACTTCAAGTTTTTCGATACTGCCATCTGATAAGCACCCAAATGGAAGCCCACTGGTAAGGTATTGTCATATGCAATAGGGACAGGCACCGAAGAGACTGCGAGTGAGTGGGTCGTTGCCGATTTGTTAACAAACTTTGATCTATTGGCAGACACACAGCATCAGGCCGAGTTTTATACATTTCGAGTTTGAAAATTTTCCCGCATTTGGAATTATTTTCGTTCCCGAACCGGGGCTTTTTCTAGTAATGTCTAAATCAATAACTTTTTTATTAAAAGTATGTCATATTCTGAAAATATAAATATTAAGTATATATCTTGATAATTTAGACAACAGTATGAATAATTAATTTTATTTTAAACAAGTTTTTATTGTGTTATTTTCGTAAAATAAGAAACACAGCAACACATAAAAATGAAATATATATTTTACTTATTACTAAGAAATGCATTTTTGTATATATTTCATAGATTTATACCTCAAAAATACGCAAGTAAATTTACAAAAATGCTCTATTTAGTTTTTTGTCAGTTTTTTAATTAAAATTTTCTTAAAGTTAAAAAAACACTCTTTCATCTTTCGATCAATTGAATATCGTATTCAAAATGAATTTCCGAATTTCACTGGTTTCCTTTAATTTTTTTCTTTTCATTTTTATACCTTTCTTTAATTAAAATATTGCGAAAAATATGTTTAAAAAAATCTTTTTTATCTAATTAAAACCAATAATTAAAACCGTATGCCTTTACGAAAATTTACGAGTGTATGTTTATTAATTTTGAGTTTACGACTGATTTTCTGTTAAAATAAAATTATTTTTATACAAGTATTTGAAATTCGTGTTTTATGGTAAATATAATCTGAATATTTGGAGTTTTTATGAAAATTACGTATATATATATATAACTCTTATATCTATCCAATTCATGGTACTTTTCTTGTCTCGAGTTCTTTTTTTATATATATATAGATATAATATTAATAAGAATACGGAGAAAAAGAACTTTTTGAAAAACAATATGGGGTCGGAAATGAAACGTGTTGGCGGAAAAACAAGAAATGCAGAGGGATAAAAATAGCTCTTTACATACATAATATTACTGAAAGTGTTCAAATGTGTACAATATTTATTTTACTGCATCAATTATAAAAAACATTATTACTATGTATATCTTTTTATGTAATGTTTTGCACAAAAATAATAAATAAATAAATAAATAAAAGTTTGTTAAAAATTCAGTCTTCAAAATGTACGCCCACATCTGTTAATAAAATAACAAAATATAACTGGATTTTGAACGGTTATGATTGCATTTGCAGCCATGGATTCCTAAGCAATTCTAAATCCTTATGTAGTGACCATAAACTTAGGGACTTTTTTTTCTCAATAAAGGGACGGTCTATGAATATTTCTTTGTAATAATTAAAAGTTGTAGAAGATTGTTTGTAAGTGTTATTGTAATTATTATTACTATTATTATTATTATTATTATTATAATTATTATTATTTACTACATTAATTTAGAAAAATTTTGCTAGTATAAAAATGATGACAATTGAATATATATATAAATGATAGATATATATATATATATAAATGATAGATAACATAATAAAATTTAATCTTAAAATTTAGCAATTACTAGATCTAAAAACAATACCAACACTTAACAATATAGAACTGTATATATATATTTATTTATATATATATTACAGAAATGTTTCTTTAATTTGCTGAAAATTCTTGGTGTTTTCACAGTTTATGCTGTATGACAAAAAAAAAAAAAAAGCTTACGTACAAAAAGTTTAGAATGTAATATATAACACAAATACATATTTTTAAAGTAAAGAGGTTTAAAATACTTTAGTTTTACATATAGATCACTTTAGTATCAAAATACATATAATTTCCTATAGACTGAGTCACTAATTGTTGTTCATTGATGACTAAACTAAATTCTGTAAGGTTCGTAAAATTTACAGCTACATTTCTGATTGCAGGGTTTTAAACAAATAAAAAGAATTAAAAAAAAAGACGTGGTGAATGAACGTGTTTAATGAACTATTTAAGTATTTCTCTCAAATTGCATATGTTTGTGCAATGAACTTTGACGTATCCGATTTATTTTATGCGTTTCTCTTAACTAGCTGTAAAGTTTAAGCATGTATTTTCTAATAAAGGACAATAAAATCTAGTCGAGAGGGAAATTCAAAAAAAAAAAAAAAAAAAAAAATCAGTTTTAGTTCAATTTAAATAATTTAACGGATTTCATTTTGGTGTGTCACTCATACGACTTTATCTGACCCTGCATTTCAATATTATAAAAGTAGATTACGTATTAAGCCTTAAAATAAATAGCCTAATCTATATATATAATAAAATAAGATGTTTGTGTGTCTGTGTGTGTGTGTGTCATTGTGTATGTATATCCAGAGCCTTTTAGAAAAACGGCAGATCGCAGAGCTACACAAATTTGCATGGAGGTTCGTAATGACCTACCCTGATGCACCTCGAAGCCGGATTTTCGAATTTCTTATTAATATTCTTTTACTTAATTAAAATGTGAAAAAAAAATAACCTTCTAATTTCTGATAAATTAGCCATTTAAATTTTATCCATAATTTAATTGTTGCCAATATTTTTTTCGACATAATAAAAAAGAAAAGAAAAAGTACATTTATTTAAAACGAGGAAAGTAAATTAAATAAATTATATAAATTAATTAAAATAAATTAAAAATATAAGTCGTATCGTTACAAATAAGATACCTAATGAAAGAAGGAAATTTTGTGAATCCAACGGATTAAACAGCTTATCGATGGGACAATTTTTTTTTTTTTTTTTTTTTTTAATTAACTAATGTATGAATTTTAGGTGACAACAACAGAAGATTGTACGGAAACCATTTTCTGTTTTAAATAGATTATTTAAACTCTATGAACCATATTTTTATTTTATCAGTTTCATTAATAAATCCTCCTGGACGAATTTTTAAATTTTGGTGTTGAAGTACACAGAACGTTTTTCAACAAGAAGTTAAATATAGCAACAGCCATTTTAATCTGAGTAGCGCAACAGAAATATAAATAACTAGCTGAACCGTCCGGCTTCGGACGGATGAACAAATTTTAGTTAAAGATGGATTGACATGGAAAAAATGAAAAAATATATCAGTTTATATGTTATACGCGTTTGTAATGATCGAAAGATGGCGCTTTTTCAGTTTCTGTTGTTAGTAAATATAATAGCCACATGTATTTATTATTGTTCTTTTTGTTATTCTACTTAATATTTGTACTATAATTTCTCCGCCATTTCATCATGGAAAATTGATTGCTTTTGGAAAAAAATATTTTATTTTATTCAAAGTTCGATCGGAAGTAGATTTTTAACTGAAGTTGAACAAATATTAGTTTCAAATCATCTGATTAATTCTTTACTTCCATTAGCCGAAGCAACTGAAATTTTAAATTTGTCATTTGGAAATAAATGGAAGCTTAATTCTGGATTTCTGGATCCTTTGGAGTTACACTGTAGCACACAACAGTACGTGTTATCTTTTTTACCGGATTTATTCATTTTTATTCAATAAATATATGTGAAACTAAACATCGGCCAGCAATGGCGGCTTGTTGAAAGCCGAATTAAAGCATGCTTATTGTATTTTCACCTTAGCCCACCAGAGGGAGAGCATTTCATTACAATCGCGGATAGTCAGGTAATATTATTAACTGAAAAGTCAAAATATAATTTTACAATTATTTTTTTAATTAGTTGTTAAATGTTGGCAATTTTTACTTGATGTTATTTATTTATTTATTTATTTATTTATATATTTAGTTCATAAAAAGAAACATTTCTTTACTCATAAATAAAAAATATTGAAAAATAAACTTATGACATGAAAATGTTTTTGATAAAATTGACGTAATAATAGCTTTAATTATTATTCATTTGTTCATTTCGCAAATATATTTAATTTTTTTCCATAATTGATGGTTATTTTAATAATGTATATTAAGGAAGAAATCAATAATGTGAAACAATATTCGTACAATATATACTATTACAGAATCTGGTGTGAAACAACCACAGGACTTCCATTACCCACTACTACACATATTATTTAAAATTTTTTGGAGATATTATATGTATTTTTTGAGATTTTTCAGTGAGAGAAACTTGATACACGTATAAAGACAATACAACAGAGTTTACATAGCTAGTTAAAAAATAAGGGGAAAAAACAGATAGTAATTTTTTTTAAACACGAATTTCCGAGATATAAAACTGAACTACCTAATCAGGATAACCGTTAATATTCCTGTAATAAGCACGTAATACTTGAGAAAGGTTATCTAAATTGGATTAATGAAATAATTTTCAAGAATACGTTAGAGCCGTTTTTGAGATACCAACTTTTACCAAAACTTAGCATACTCAATTATTGACCTAAAAACAATAATTACATACAAAAGAATATTTAATAGGAAGTTAACATGGCGAGTTTGAAAAAAATCCGTACAGGCGTTTTTAAAGGAACTTGCGAAATCTGAAATTGAGCTGTTTATAGAGGTCGCCTATCAATTTTCCTGAACTAACCAACTATATCATTCGAAAGGGCATCTAATAGATTATTTATATAGCAACTTTGAAGAAAATCATTAGAGCTGCTTTTGAATACGGGCTTACGGTCCCATTTCCGGTTTTCGATGACCCAATTCCGTTTTTCAATGTTCACGAAAATTTGGAAAATTTATCTGTACACCAGACCTGAATCACTTGTGAAGTTTAGCAGTTCTATTTTTATTAGTTTTGGAGATATGACAGCCAGAAGATTCCACACATACGTGCACACACACACACACACACTGACCAATTGCCAAACCTATAAAATAGTTCCACTACCTACGATAGTAGGGTAATTGAAGTAAAAACATACATCTCGTATTTACTACGAAAATATACAGATTTTCGTATTACGTTTTCGATCGCCAAATACAAAAATCGCCAATGACGATAGATATCAAATCTATGTTTTGTTTTCAATTAAAATATTGAAAAGTTTAATAAAAAATTTATTTTACCAAAATTTATTATAGCTTCTGGCACTTAGAGAGAGACAGTGTAACTTGATTAGTGAAGGAAAAGAAAAAAAAAAAAAAAAATCGGCTTTTTAGTTCTAGAGATCGTTCTCTACATATACAAATAAACCTTTCCTCTTTATACATTAGTATAGCTATAGAGCATAGATATATTAAATAGGTTTCTAATCAACATAATGTAACTCAAATAATTAAATGCTATTTGCATTTCAGTAATGGCTGTATGTATATTGAGCTCCTTACCATAACTGTTAGTTGCTAAAAATAGTCGTCAAATAAATTTAAACTTCTCAATACGCAAGCGAAGTGTGACGTCACTGACCGCCCGAGGATGCAAGAAAAAGATTTCCCATGTTAATCGCTCATTGTATTTTTTATTATTATTATTATTATTAAAATTTTAGAAAAATTGTTTTCCGATTTTAATCCCCATATTTGGGTATAGATATGCATTAGTTATTGTATGCATGCGTTAGATTGAGTTATTTTTCTATCAAATTGACAAATTTCAAAACTGTCACCTTTGGCGTTTTTTGTATTTGGCGATCAAAAACGTAATACGAAAATATACATGTCAGATGTATATTTTCGTAATATGTATTGTACGAAATATTGTTTCATATTATTCGTTACTCTCTTAATATAAGTTGTTAAAATAACCATGATTTTTGAAAGGAATTAAACTATATTTCCCAGATAAATTGGCAATATTTTTTTTTCAGCCAAGGATGACGGATATCAAATCTATTCCGCTGCAACATATTAGTATATTATATCAGACACTTTATTTAGACATTTGAAAACAAATTTCAATTCAAATTATAATAAAATATTTATCCTTTCCCTTTTGCTTAGTTTATTAGCTGGATATTTATTGTGAAATGAAATGTTTATGTTATTAATCGAAGTTCGCCATTTTTTTTTCTAGAGTTAAAATCGGAATTAAAATCGGATTAAATCTTAGGATTAAAATCGGATTAAAATCTTAGGATTAAAATCGGAAAATAAGTTTCCTCGATGTTTAATAATTTTTTACAAAAAATCCAGTGGGCGATTAACACAGGAAATCTTTTACTTGCATCTACTGAAGGCCAATGACGTCATCAATTCGCTTGCGTATTATTCTCTTAAAAATGCATAATGAAATGCAAATGGTATTTTTTTTATTCACTTTTTATATTATTATTCTCGTGAAAATATATTTTATTATATGTCTAAAAATAAATTAACTCGTAAATCTTTTTGGCAACAATTATAAATTAAAATAAATAATTTAATAAAAGTTTAGAAGTTAGAATTTCTTATTTTATTTTATTTTATTTATTTATTTTTTTTTTTAATTCCAATTGCGTTTACACACATCAGTTTAAACCAGTTTAAACATTGATGCTTGCTTAGATCATTATATTATATCATATCATATGAAATTATATTATCAGAAAAATAAACACTTTTAACGCTATAATTACGTCAGATTTAACGTGCAAGTTTAACATTCCACAAAGTTTTATATGAATTTCAATTTAATTCACGTGCAAATATATTTCTTTTCTTTTAATGTCAAGATATTTTGAAAACAAAATGAACATGTACTAAATGTTTCTTTTATGTTGGCAGCAGCTAATTTTTTTAATATTTCATTATTTCCATTTCTATTACGGCTTTTATGGGGATTTTAATTAAAATGCTCAGATTTTAAACAAAAATTTATTTTATCAAAATTAAATATAGTCTATAACAATTAGGCATACTGTAGCTTTTGGTCAGTGAAAGAAATTTTAAAATCGGTTCAGTAGTTTCAGAGATTACCCTCCACAAACATACAATTTTTTGCGCTTTATATAATAATCACGGAGTAAAAAGACAGGAGAAGAAGGTAACGCTGAAATTTTGTGATGTTGTTTTCTAATGTTTACAGATGGCGCCAGCGTGCAATCCTTCCTTCTCTCCAGCTTCCGCAATGTTATTCAATGGGGAAATGTCTCGTTTTAATTATTTTGTTAAAAATAAAATCAGGCTGAAAATATTTCGATTGAAAGCAAATTTTATTAAATAGAGTGTTCTAACCAACATGTATTTTTTAAGAGCCATTTTATACCAATTTTACTTTGAAAGAAAGCTTTTAAAAAATGACGATTCTTATGAACCGAAGCTACCTAAAACAGACAATTGGGAGGAAGGAGAATGGATGAAATTTTGTAAAGAAAAAAAAAAAAACTTATTTTAGGTGCAGAAAACACGAACTCGAACTTTATTTTTCTCCTAGGGCTTTTTTTTGATTGTCTTATCACTATCATAGCCTGTTTTACAACTAGGAACGAAGCATTTATTTGAATCATCTGAATTATGCAGTTTTAAGAACTTACAAACAAATTAAATTGCTTAAAATAAAAAATTTTAAATGTACTTCAGCAAAATTCTATTGAAAACAACAGTATATCCGCGCCGAAGTAGGGAGGAATGACAAGTGGCGCCCTCAATATTTACCAAAAATTTAGATCACAGTTTCGTAGCTTTCTCCCATTGGACCTTCAACTCCTATTAATATTACTCCGTGATAATAATATAGATTATATGATAAAGAACTTTTTATAAACCATGTTTTTAAATTTTCTGTAAAAT
This sequence comes from Salticus scenicus, assembly GCA_963930645.1. Taxonomy (NCBI): domain Eukaryota; kingdom Metazoa; phylum Arthropoda; class Arachnida; order Araneae; family Salticidae; genus Salticus; species Salticus scenicus. Next base: position 21,861,461 of record OZ005661.1, on the reverse strand, counting down.
CATAGCTATAGAACTAACTACATTAGCACTTTTAATGCGTATTGTTGCGAAATTTTAAATAATTGTATTTAATTTTGTATAAATGCTTTCAAAGGGGCTTAGTAAGTTGATAAAAATGTCAATTTGCAGCATTTCTAGCTCTTTTTCGCGTTAAAATAGCTTAATCTTCCCTTTAAAATGCATTAAAAAGCTCCAATTGGCAGGTAATGAATTTGGCGCCAAATGTGGCGACTATAGAAAGGAGTTTATAGAAAAAATGCAGTTTTAAAGATAGCAAATTTATTTCAGCAAGCACTATTTTAAACCTAAAAACCATTAAAAAAATAAACAGAATATGAAGGATTCCTATATATATAAACAAAAATGTGTCTGATAAAATTATTAGCAAAATAGTCTTCCCCTTTTCATAAAAAAATAATAAAAATAATAATCCATTGCTAATATGGCGACAAAAAGTGAAAAGCTGCCAATAGAGCAACAAAATAAAGTTGTGTAGCACGATAATGTTTACCTATTTATTTATTTTTTTATATACTAATCACTATGCTAATTCATCATACAAATAAATGAGCCTCTGTATTTGACTGAACTTGCATGCCATCGAAGAGAAATATTTGATTAATTCAAATTAATATTTAATAATAAATAAATTTAATAATAAATAATATTTAATAATAAATAAAAATAAAAATATGTTTAATGGGAAATATATATAACCATAAAAAGATTAGTTGTCTAAAATACGACAAAAATAGCGCTCATAGCTTATTGTTACAAGGGATTAAGTGTAAAATGGTGACAAAAATTCAAAATTCGCCAAAGAGAACTATATTAAGGCTGTGCTATGATCAGGTTTACAAACCATGAATTATATATAACCACAAAAATTAATTGTCTCATGCGACAGACGTAGCCGGTCATAGCATATTGTAATACTTGGCGTGAAATTGCTGTCATTTTATGGTTGATCAGATAAACAAAATAAACATAGGAAATAACGTAAAAGCAAATATTATGTGCACCACGCATACTGTTTTTCATATGTAACTGGGATTCAAATATAAAAGGGATACTTCATTTTTTCGATACTATCAATTTCGAAACTGTTATCTAATAAGCACCTAAATGGAAGACTATTGGTAAACCAATGTCGCAGTTAATAGGGGCAGGCGCCTGAGTTTTAGCGGGTGACCAAATCGCTGCCGAAGTCAGCAGGGACCTATAGCGAGCTTTTGAGCAATTTTAGTATTTTGTTTTATTTTATTTTTATAAAGCTATATAGAAAGGAGTTTCCTTTAAATTTAGTGACCAGCGAAGCGGGCAAAGCCTGCTAGTAAGATAATAAAGATTAATGTACTTTTAAAATAATGTGAAATAGATTTAAGAACAGTTTCATTTTTACATGTAATTCTGTGTTACGGGGTCTACCGCCTATCGGAATCTCCGTAAAATCCTAATGCATACAACTATTAAAAAAAAAAAAAAAAAAAGAAAAAAAAAGAAAAAAAAAACTTAGAAAGAAAAAGGAAAAAGACTTTTATTAATTTCCCTTCAAACTTGCTGATCTTGATCAAATTTTTGAATGGCAACTTAACACGAATTTCAAAATACCAAATTTGAATTTCTAGCACCTATTTGATTTCAATTTGCACTGATAACACATATACATACACATAAACTGCTAAAAATTTGACATTTGTAATCAGGGCACGTTGAAACGTGATTAACAAAGCGGAAAATAGAATTTAAAAGAAAATAGAAAAAAAATAAATAAATAAAAAAGCTTTGTTTACGTTTCTTCCTGAGCTATGTTCGTCGAGAAAGTGAAATGTAGCAAACACTTCCAGAAATTATATTGAATTGAAAAGATTGTTTAGCTTAATTTTGGTTAGCCCAGTATATTTTCTATAATCAACTATAACACATATTGTTTAGGTACTGTAAACAATATTGTGTATTTAAATTTAGTCTTACTTGAAAAACATCTAACACAAAAGGATTTACAATTCTAGCAATTTTCAATATAGCCTTTAATATATCCAAATACTTTAGGTAGCCCTGTAAACCAATGGCGAATGATTTCTACACCACAATCTACACAAAACATGCTTTTATGCATATAATAAAGTATATTCCTTCCGTTTCGTTTAAGTCAGCCACTAAAAACAGGTTTTTCGGATTCAAGGGACCTCAAAATGTGACGGTAGTTGATATTTAAAAATAATAAGAAACCTCTTTTATAAATATTTTTTAGATGTACACATTATATATTTAAATGCATAAATTCAAATTATGTAAATTTAGTAAACGTAACTCAAAATAAAATAACTGTATGCGCATGCGTGCAACAATTGCCATACAGTTGATAATTCGAAATTTAGCATGCCGTGTTAATATTACTTACCACCAAAAACACGTATTTTTAAATAGAAATGTGCACGGGAAAGAAACTTGCAGTAGCCTACTGTACGCTGATCCCTGTTTTCTAAAATTCTATTCATAAAACGTATACTTGAGGGAGAGGGGGGGGGGTGAAAAGAAAGTAAAGGTAAAATAAAAAATAATCGATAAATAATAAACCAAAACAAATAGACTTACAATATAATAAGATAGGGGAAAAAATCAATTACAACGCTTTTGGTATTAAAAAATTTATTTATTTATTCGTAAAGTTAACTCCCATTTCTTAGAAAGGATTAAAAATAATATTATTTTTATGTAAATAAGAATTTTAATTTATTTTTATATTTACTCTCAATCTAAAAAACATTTTAAATGACTATTACAAAAATAAAATATGTCTTTCTGGGGTTAATGTGAAAAATTACAAATTACTAGTTATACATAATACACTAGAAAGCCTTTTAAAAATATTTTTTATGCATAATAAATGTTGCAAAAATTTATCACAGACACACAAAATTAATTATATATATATATATATATATATATATAACTACTAGTTATTTTCTAATAAAGAAATCAATAGCCAAATAAAATATTCAAACTAAAAATAATTTTCATTTGCATTACAAATACAAACACATTAACATATTTATTGCTTTGTACTAGATGAATAATATAAAATACGGAAACTTGAAATTAATTTTACAGTAAGAATTTTGTTTATTTATTTGAAACAATACATGAAATTTTCAAGAAATAATCCATTTCATTTTATGTAAAATGTCTTTTCACAAAATTAATTGAATGTTATTTGAGACCTAGAATAAATTTTATTTAAATATGCTTTTCTATGAAGAACAACGAAACAAATTGCATTTTTAAAACGTAGTGCGTAGAAACATTTACATGTACTTGTACACTTAATGGATTTGAAAATATTATTGCAATGAAAGTTAATGAAAAATAAATTAAAATGAGTGCAACGACATAAATATATGTATAATGAGTTACGCAAATATTATTTAGTGACAAACGTTATAGATATAAAACAATAAATTTTGTATATATGAAAAACGGTATAGTTTGGAAAACATTACGATTTATTTATTTTCTTTTGAGAAAAATGCAAATACTTATTTAAATAATTGAAAACAATTACAAAAATATTTTCTGTTGGTTAAGTCTTTTGTTATTTATTATATTTATTATCATTGAAAAGCATAAACATCTCTGAATTTGACCGAAGAAAAAATTACTTTATATTCCATTTGAAAGAGGAACATATATATATATATATACAGCTGGTGAACAAATTATTATATTTTTTTTCTTTTTTACATTTTTTCGATAACCTAAAAAAATACTACATGAAAAGACATGAAACGTCATACATGCAAAGAATATTTAAAAACTCATATTTTCCACTATCGATTTAGTCCAGTCTACAGTTAGGAGATCAACCAGAAGTTTAAAAATAGTGAAAGTACTTTGGATCACCCTTTATCACAAAAAGCTGTATATAACTAGGAACTTTAATACATTGAGGCACATATTATGCACAATATTTGTAAGTTTTGGCGCAAGAGCTGCGCAATTATTTAAACATTTTTTTTTTTTTTTTTTACAATAATTACCAAGTTTTATGCTTATAACTAGAACGTATTATAAGTTACATAAACTAAATATTTTCAACTGCATAGTATTAATTATTATTCTAAAAATGTCTCTAAAAACTGTCGGGAATTTTTTTCTGACTGCGGATGAAATCATACAATTAATGCTAGATTTATCATCCGAAAAATCTCATTCTGAAAATGAGGATAAAAATTGTTTCGAAAGCGATATTTCTCTATTGTTCGAACAAGTATGACTCGAGATTTGATTTTGAAATATAGAAAAACTACATGATATTTCATCCTATAATTTTTATAAAGAAACAAATGATATTTCAAATACAGTGTGTACAACTAGCAATACTGCTCATGGAAAAAAGAAGTTATTCAAGGACGTAATCATGGTCGGAAAAGTACTTGTGAAAGAAGAAAAAATGAACAGACTACCAGGGATGAAAATAATTTTGATCAAGAAATAGCTAGAAATGAAACCATGTACAACAAGATATCGCAAATCAATTCTGAATAACGGCCAATGCATAATATTTTTCGCAAAATCGCTGGCCCCACACCTTGAATAAAAGAAAAAATCAGCTTTGATAATGCAAGTAGTGTTTGGTGCTTTTTTCTAACTGAAACGATTTTGAAACACTTACAAATTGCACAAAAATTGATAGCGTTGCACATAAATCTGAAAAATGAAAAATTAGTTATAACAACTTTATGTGCTACCTGAGATGTTACATTTTTCAGTATAACATTTTCCAAAACCATTTATAAAATTGCTGCATTTAAAATAAATGCAAAAGAAACATAATTCTTATAATTATACAAAAAAATATTATTACTGGGATGTTACATTTTTCAGTATAACATTTTCCAAAGCCATTTATAAAATTGCTGCATTTAAAATAAATGAAAAAGAAACATAATGTTCATCATTATATATCATTAAGGTTGCCTAAGAACCGTATTTAATGTAGTTTGTCAATAAAAAAAATTTTCGTTAAAGAGTTTTTTTTTTTTTTTTTTTTTTTAAATATATATTTCAGTTAAAATTTCATTTTAAATATTTTTGAATGAACTGTCAAAATGACCGTTCATGGACGTTCTAGTTATGTTGAAACGGTGCCGTCCGATTGTTAAGTTCTGCATAATGCTTCTATTTATAAAACATTAAGGCTTTTATTAAATTTGCAAGCTTTTTAAAAATTATTCAAACATCTTCTACACACATACACATCTTTTCAAGTGTTACCAACCTTAGTCAAATTTTTTATGTGAAACATTCAACTGATCTTCAAAATGCCTAATATGAATTTCATGAAATTATTTGTATTTAAATAAGACTAGTAAATGGCATATATAGATATAAACCGATAAGGTCTTGATTTTTCCATTCAGTAATCTCAAAACCTACAAGTATAACAAAAAATCATCTTTAAGATTTAGACTACAATATGCGTATGAAAAGCAACTATTTTTTAAGCGAAGCAATTTTTTCGGACTTTGTAAATTTGAATTAAACCCTTTTATCAGTTACATTCAATAATAATAAAAAATAATAACATAATTGTATTCACTTACTTTTTCGTAGCCACGTACGTTGACTATAAATTATCTAAACATCATACCATAACAAAATTTAACATTTAATGAAAAAAAAAAAAAAGTAACAGAACTTGAAATGCACTTCGAGAAACTTCAATTATAGTCCTAATACATAAATTATTCTTTAATGTGGACCTGTAAACGAATATGAGTCATTTTTATAGAATATCTTGTATTAACATGTTTTCATGCATATAATATATGCTACTTGAAAATTTTCAGTGCATTATAATATCATTAAGCTGTGCATAACAAAATTTTTATTTAGAGACGTAATGTATTTGAATTGTCTTGTATGCACCTATAAAAAAAACTATTACCTGATTTCAAGAAAATGTTCACTGTAGCATCCCTATATACGATGGCCAATCAGAAAGTATTTTTCGCATTTTTCTATTTAATTTGCCGCAGTAAATGTGATGATAACATATCCATTTTTCAAGGTGGACCACCTATTGAACTATCACATCCTTATCTGCCGCTTATCCATCTTTATCTGCTCCATGGCATGTCGGTGCTGCCAGTTGATGAAGAAGATGATTGTGCTTCAGACCTTCACTGCGTACGAACATATAAATCTAATTCGTTTTCTATGAAAAGAGAATAAATGCCCATCGAAATCAACAGGGAAATGCAGCCCACAAATGTGGAAAAGTCTCTAGCTTTGAGAAATAGTTGTGAAATAGTTGTGTTGAGAGTTTGCAAATGTCCTTGAAGTCTTTCATGGCTATGAGCATTCAAGAAAGTCGTGTTCGTCACTGACTGATAACAAAATTTCTCACGTGGATGAATGAGTGAAAGTGAATCGGAGTGTGTACAGCAAGCACGTTTACCGGGAATTTGAATTTTTGTATGGAAGTGTTTACGATAAAATGCACGAGTGCTTAAGTTACTGGAAGGCTTATGGTTGGTGGTTGCCTAAACAGTTATATGACATGATTAAAGGCAAAAGAATGATTGCTTCAATGAATCATCTGAAACGGTATGCCCAGGAAAGTGAAAGTACATCAACCCACATTGTTACTAGTGATGAAACTCAGATACTGCTTTTCACACCAGATACTAAGCAGCAGCGCAGGATGTAGAAACATCAGGTTTTGTTTATGAGAAAAGAAAATTGATCTATTCCATGTCTTGGGAAAGTCATGCGAACGGTCTTTTCTTATTACCGTGAACATTCCTGGCGCATTTAATACCAGAAAGGCAATGATCAATGTCGACATTTATTGCTCCATTCTGTAGCTTCTGTGGGAGTCTCGATTTCAACAACGTGGTTATCATATAAGAATAATTACAAGGTAAAAGAACTTTTTATATACCATCTTTTTAAAATTTCTGTTGAATCATATAAACGCTCACGAAAGCAGTTGGACCTGAAACAATTGGCTAAAAGTATTAAAAAATTGCATTTTCACCGTGTTCTGAAACATTCTGAAAGTTTTAAATGTTTAGCACATTGGGAAGTTAGTTATATAAATTTTCTGTTGAATCATATAAACGCTGATGAAGGCAGTAGTGATCAGAAACAGCCAAATAAAAGTATTCAAAAAATGTATTGCCACCATGTTCTGAGTTATCCTGAAAATTTCAAATGTTTAGCTAGTCGGGAAGTTAGTGAAAAATCGATTGCAAGCTTTGTACTGGTAACGCAGCCGAAGGCAGCAGGAACCCGTAACAGTTAGCTAAAAGTAATAAAAAAATTCATTTTCCACGTGTTCAGTAGTATTCTGAAGGTTTCAAATGTCTAGCTAGTCGGGAAGTTAGTTAAATAAAATTTCTGTCGAATCATATAAACGGTGTCGAAGGCAGTAGGAACCTGAAACAGTTGACTAAAAGTATTAAAAAAAATGTATTGTGACTGTGTTCTGAGCTATCCTGAAAGTTTCAAATGTCTAGCTAGGCGGGCAGTTAGTTAAAAATATATTGCAAGCTATATACTTGTAATGCTGCCGGTGGCAGCAGAAACCCGAAACAATTGGCTAAAAGTATTAAAAAATTGCATATTCACCGTGTTCTGAAACATTCTAAATGTTTTAAATGTCTAGCACATCGTGAAGTTAGTTAGATAAATTTTCTGTTAAATCATATAAACGTTGATGAAGGCAGTAGGGACCAGAAACAGCTAAATAAAAGTATTAAAAAAATGTATTGTCAACATGTTCTGAGCTATCCTGAAAATTTCAAATGTTTAGCTAGTCGGGAAGTTAGTGAAAAATCGATTGCAAGCTTTGTACTGGCAACGCAGCCGAAGGCAGCAGGAACCCGTAACAGTTAGCTAAAAGTATTAAGAAAATTCATTTTCACCGTGTTCAGTACTATTCTGAAAGTTTCAAATGTCTAGCTAGTCGGGAAGTTAGTATAAATTTTCTGTCGAACCATATAAAAGCTGTCGAAGACAGTAGGGACCTGAAACAGTTGACTAAAAGTATTAAAGAATTGTATTGTCACCGTGTTATGAGCTATCCTGAAACTTCCAAATGTCCAGCTTGTCGGGAATTAGTTAAAAGTCGATTGCAAGCTGAACACAGGTAAAGCTGACGAACGAATCGGGAACTCAAAACAATTGGCTAAAAGTATTAAAAAAATGCATTTTCATCGTGTTCTGAACTATTCTGAAAGTTTCAAAACTCTAGCTCGTCGGGAAGTTAGTTAGATAGATTTTCTGTTGAATCATAAAAACGCTGCCGTAAGCAGCAGGGACCTGAAACAGTTGACTAAAAGTATTAAAAAAATGTATTATCACCGTGTTCTGAGCTATCCTGAAAGTTTCAAATGTCTAGCTAGTCGGGAAGTTAGTTAAAAATCGATTGCAATAATTGTACTGGACAAACAAACAAACAATCAAACAAGAATCGAAGTTAATAAAAACGTGGTAGAAATGTGCAATATGTGTAAATTATTTCAAACATCCCTGTAAATACTCCTATACAGAAATACTCTTTGTATCGTTAAAAATAACTTTAAAACATGCAATAGTATGTATAAATATATGTATTGCAGCGACATGCTAACCTGTTTAATATTAACCAAATGTAGAGTTTATAGTCCAAAGCACAAAGATTGGCTTTGGTCCATATGCTTTCATTAAAATGAATTCGATTTGATATACTTAAAAAAAAAAAAAAAAAAAACAGTAGTAATAATTAGCTTAAAAAACTATATAGCTTGTACTCTTCTCACTTATAACACACCAGGAAATTTTATTACAATCAGATAAAGCATTAAGGCACAATATATTCAAACTCTTTCACACACACATACACATTTATATATACTCTATCTACCAATAAGCATTTGGACACTTTCGAATTTGTACGTTTTGTGAGATTATCTAGAAAATTTCTTTAAGAATCATCTCGAAACTTTGGTGGTGTAAATAACATATTACATCTCATATACAGTAAACTCCCGATTATCCGCGGTGAACGGGGAATAGATTACCGCGGATAATCGAATCAGCGGATATTCCGCAAAATGGTCAAGGAAGGGATATAAATCAACACATAAAGCCTTTTGAGCAATACTATTTAGTTAACAGTTAAGCATGGCCTACATATACAATTTAACATACTAATAAAACTTTCTACTTACATTTTGCTCTATTTTTTAACAAAGAAATCGGTCAAGCATTTTTTTTTTTTTTTTTTTTTACTAAAACACTTTTTCTTAATTTGCGATTGCAGTTTCTTTATTAGCATTTTGTCACAAAGTGATCATCGTCCTGTTCCTCGAGATATTTTATAAGTCCATCTGCATGTGCTAGGGCTGCATCGTGGCTCATCCTCTGCTGAATTTTATCTCCTTCTTCCTCTTCTTCTTCACTTTCTTCCGAAACTGGGTCTAATGCTTGGCCCACAATTTGTTCATCTGTAAGGTGTTCAATACCTGGATCATTGACGTCTCAATTAATCCACTCTTCAATGCTTCCTCCATTGACTTTTTCTCCTCCAGTAACAGATTTAGCTAAATTTGCCAATTCATGAGCGGAAATTTCTTCCTCCTCTACAAACTCTACCAAAGTATTTTCTACATTTGGTAAAATTTTTCTCCAAGATCTTACCAATGTAGACTGCTTAACTGTCTCCCAAGCAGTGTGTATGCCATAAATGCTGTCAAGAATCGTGTAATATCTCCAAAAGCCTTGAAGGTCATTACTCTCTTCGATCTTTTTTTTTTTTTTTTTTTTTTTTTGTAGTAAGTTTGTTCTGTATTTTTAAATTCCCTTTTAAATTCAGGCTCTTGAGGACCGCGGATAATCCGACCGCCGATAATCGGGAGTCTACTGTATTTGAGCAAAAGTTGTGTCTTGAAGAGGACAAGGGGGCCAGTAAAAAATTAAACAAAAAAAAAAAGCAAAATGTTTTGGATCACCCTGTCAAAAGAGATTATTTAAATGCATTTTGGCTATTGCATATATTTACAAGGATTGTTCTGATTATCTGCATAATTTTGTATGAAGTTGCCACATATATTCATGTAGATATAAAGATTTATTTTTTATTTTTTTTATTTAAATTGAAAAGAAAAAAATCCACTTTTTATTATAACGTGCAGGATATAAGACCCAGCGCAAGGGCCTTTTTAGAAAATTTTGCATACTAAATTAAACACAGCATATGACAGTAAATGATCAGACTGTAAATATGTTCGATATGGTACGAAATATCAAACGGAATTTCAGTTCTCTCAAAATAATAGCTAAAATATAAGAGGTTTTACTCACATTTGTTTTTTTTGTTCAATCAATGTCCAATGGTAATGGAGTGTTCGATTTATATATATATATATATATATATATAATGGATAAAAAAAAGAGGTAAGAATTAAATAATTATTTTTATATTTTAAATTATTGTTTTCAGAGTTTCGGCTATTATTTTTATATTGCAAATAAATATTGCAAAATTAATTAAAGAAAATTTGATATTAGTCTGTAAGACTTTGAAAGCATAAAATATAACGTACGGTAATTACAATCGAGATCATTCTAAAATAAATAAACCGGTTAATCATTTAAATTGAATAAGCATTTTGATATTTGGAAATATTCTATAAAAAACTTTAATGAGTAATCAAAAAGTATTTGGCAAACAAATATCATGTAATTTCAAGAAGTTACGAAAGATGGAGTGAACGGAATTTCAGCTCTCTCAAAATTATAGCTAAAATATAAGTGGTTTTACTCACATTTTTATTCTGATTGAATCAATGTCGAATGGTAATAGAGTGTTCTATAATTATATATATATAGGATAAAAAAAAGAGGTAAGAATTAAATAATTATTTTTATATTTTAAATTATTGTTTTCAGGGTTTAGGGTATTATTTTTATACTGCAAATTAATATCGCAAAATGAATTAAAGAAATTATCATATTAGGCTGTAAGACTCTGAAAGCATAAAATATAACGTACGGTAATTACAATCGAGATCATTCTAAAAGAAATAAAAAAGTTAATCATTTTATTTGAATACGCATTTTGATATTTAGAAATATTCTATAAAAAAGTTTAATGAGTAATAAAAAAGTATTTGGCGCCGGAAAGATACAATAAAGGAATTAAATTAGCGATGTTAAAGGAAATAAAATAATTATAATTTTAAATTAGAGTTTAATTACTTAATTCAAATATAAAGCAATAAATAATTCTACTAATGACTTGTTGAATTGGCGGGTTAAGGTTCCAGACAGTCTGGAAAAAACAAAAGTACAGCCAATAAGATGCAAAGGAGAGGCGTGCTATTAAATGGGTAACCAATAAAAGGAAATAGGGAGTCGAACAATTTATTAAAGTTGCGCCACCGAACCGAAAGTTAGTGGGATAGGCCGCCGGATAAGTTCGGCTATGCCGCGGCGGGGCCGCATTTGAATCCCCGTGGATCGCCCTTGGTCTCCATTGCCTTCCTAGTCTTTAGAACTTACTTATGAATATTAAATAAAGAAAAGTTCCAGCAAGACTGACTGTTTCCTTGCATGCTCCATGACTGTCAAATAGAAATACGTCACAAATGAAAATGATCTTGACAACACCCGCATAATTCCAGCTAATATAATAGACACATAGTAAAGCCAAAACGAAGTTTAAGCATTACTTTTTACAGTTTAAACCATTTTTTTTCTCGGGGGGGGGGGTCCTTTTCCTTCTTTAGACATACATTTATGAAATATAAGAGATATGACATGTTCTTTACACTAACAAAGTTTCAAGACGTTTCCTAAAGAGCCTTTCTAGATGTTTGACAAATCGTCTAAATTCGAAAATATCCAACTATTATTTGGTAGATAGTGTACACTGATAACCATACAACTATCAAAAACGAATTTATAGTATGATATAACTATAATACTTCATTACATAATGTTTATGAATTTACACTTCATTTGATAAATGGTAATACTTGAAACTGAGATATACAGAAAGATGAAACAAAAGGTATGTTAATTTGGAAGTTCAGGCATTTTAAATGCACATGTTTGTAAAATGGGTCTACTAACTAAATATGATAAGAATTTATGTTAAAGAAATTAGTATTAAAATTTTTAAGAAATCAACAAATACAGCTCACAGCGTCCAGAAATCACCGAGTGATCAATAATTTGATAATTCCACTTTTAAAATAAAAGAGAAATTAAGCGTGCGAAAAAGAAGTGGATAATGTGGTAGTTATCCCAAACTCTGAGAAAAAAGCGAGGCCACAGCATCTCGTTTGGCATAAATTAAAACTCGTAATATAAGACTTTCAGTTTAAATAATCGAAATGGGGATTTATGTCGTATAGATTTTTAGTGGCTGGTAAAGGTATAATTTATCGTGTCTGAAATTTACAATGGTTAACATTTTTAGAGACTTGTGGAAAGGATGAATTAAAGTATATATATATTTCTGTAAACATCAACTTCATTTGAACTTCATCAAAAATTTGCACTTATATGCATTTAATTATATATATATCTTTATATATATATTTCTTTTGTGCGTGTGTATGTCACTGAACTCCTCCTAAACGGCTGGACCGAGCTTAATGAATTTTTTTGTGTGTCCTCAGGTGGATTCGAGAATGGTTTAGATTTACAATTCAGTTCAATCGGATAATTGGATCAAAAAATATTAAATAAAAACTCCATTTTAACTTCAAAACGATTAAAAAGAAAAATATATTTGATGCCAAAAAAAACAAAATTCACGTTTATTTACTTATTTCCGGAAATAAAATATTTTTAATTTTGCGTGATAAAGAATAAAAATTAGAAAAATAAAATAATATACTATGAAAATATTCGCGTGTAAATAAATATTTTCATAGAGATAATTGGTATTAGCTTAAAATTTTCATTTAATTTAGTAGTACTTTTCTTTTCTACAGTAAAACAAAATTTTTCGTTTTAATTGATACTTTATATGTAACTTATAAAGGTTCTTTTATGTTTTCACCTTAATTGTAAATAGTAATAATTTCGAATTTTTTCGAATTTTTTATTTTTATTTTGTATATATCATAAAACAGTTTTTTTTTTTTTTTTTTTTTTTTTATGGAACAGCTTTAGTTTGGAAAAATTTGAAATTAGGCACCGAAGTAATACGGACGTTTCTCCACCAAGATCGTCAGTTACGCAATTGAGATAGCCATGTTAATTCATCGCAAAAATGGCCATAAATATTCAAAGTCGACAAGGGGGGGGAGGTCTATACTAAAGCTGTGCCTTTGTATTTATCTTTATATGTATATTTCTTTTGTGGTGTGTACGTCACTAAAGAAATGGTTTAGATTTACAATTCAGTCCAATTTAAATTGTTTATTTAATTAATTTATCACTTATAAATTGTTGTTGATTTTGGAATGTTTCACATTGGATACGGCAGACTGCGCTACGATCGTAGTATCGAATATTCAGTAATACGCAAGCGAAGTGATGACGTCACTGGTCGTTCGTGGATGCAAGAAAAATATTTCCTATGTTAATCGCCCATTGGATTTTTTGTAAAAAATTACTAAATATCGAGGAAAGTGATTTCCCGATTTTAATCCCCATATTTGGGTTTAGATATATATTAGTTATCATGTGCATGCTTTAGATTGAGTTGTTTTTGCTGAAAAATTGATAAAATTTGAATTTTTAATCTCAAAACTTTGTCATCCTTGGCGGAAAAACAAATATCGCCATATCATCTGGCGAACATATTTAATTTCTTTCAAAAAAAATGGTTATTTCAACAACTTATATTAAGAGAGTAATGAATAATATGAAACAATTTCGTACAATACATATTACGAAAATATACATCTGGCATGTATATTTTCGTATTACGTTTTTGATCACCAAATACAAAAAAACGCCAAGGAAGACAGAGTTTTGAAATTTAAAATTAAAACTTTGTCAATTTGAGAGCAAAATAACTCAATCTAACACATGCATACGATAAATAATACATATCTATACCCAAATACGGGGATTAAAATCGAGAAATAATTTTCCTCGATTTTTATTATTTTTTTTATGAAAAATCCAATGGGAGATTAACATAGGAAATATTTTTCTTGCATCCACTGACGGTCAGTGACGTCACACTTCGCTTGCATATATTCTATTGTAATTACAGTTTGTCTCGACAGTTGGTGCTGCGATCAAATCCAGGAAAATATTTTGTAACTTCGTGTTATTATTGTTATACAAAAAATTGTGTCCTAATTGAAATATTACATCAAGATGTAATTAGTGTTTGAAGAGTTTTGAAGTGTGCATAAAAAACTATACATTTTGGAGTGAGTACTTTATATAATTTTCTATCAAATTTACACGCGCGTTGATTAACAACCACCCTAACCTACAAATTTATTTGTATAGCTAATTTATTATATTATATTTATTTATTTTTGTATGGATCACTTTTAGTATCGGATCCCTTTGGCAAATTTTGAAATTTGGCACCGAAGTAGCTCGGACGATTCTCGCCAAGATCTTTAGTTCCACAATTGAGATAGCCATTTAAATTCATCGCAAAAATGGCTTAAAATATTTAAAGTCACCAATAGGGTCCCATACTTTTGTGCGTGTGTATGTCACTGATATTTTATTTATTTATTTTTTGTATGGAAAATTTGGCACCGAGGTAGCTCAGACGCTTCTCGCAAGGATGTTTAGTTCCACAATTGAGATAGCCATTTCAATTCATCGCAAAAATGGCTTAAAATATTTAAAGTCACCAATGGGGTCCCATAATTTTGTGCGTGTGTATGTCACTGATATTTTATTTATTAATTTTTTGTATGGAACACCTTTAGTATCGGATCCCTTTGGCAAAATTTGAAATTTGACACCGAAGTAGCTCGAACGCTTTCGCCAAGATCTTTAGTTCCACAATTGAGATAGCCATTTCAATTCATCGCAAAAATGGCTTAAAATATTTAAAGTCACCAAAGGGGTCCCATACTTTTGTGCGTGTGTATGTCACTGATATTTTATTTATTTATTTTTTGTATGGAAAATTTGGCACCGAGGTAGCTCAGACGCTTCTCGCAAAGATCTTTTGTTCCACAAGTGAGATAGCCATTTCAATTCATCGAAAAAATGGCTTAAAATATTTAAAGTCACCAATGGGGTCCCATACTTTTGTGCGTGTGTATGTCACTGATATTTTATTTATTAATTTTTTTTATGGAACACCTTTAGTATCGGATCCCTTTGGCAAAAGTTGAAATTTAACACCGAAGTAGCTCGAACGCTTCTCGCCAATATCTTTAGTTCCACAATTGAGATAGCCATTTCAATTTATCGCAAAAATGGCTTAAAATATTTAAAGTCACCAAAAGGGTCCCATACTTTTGTGCGTGTGTATGTCACTGAACTCCTCCTAAACGGCTGGACCGAGTTTAATGAAATTTTTTGTGTGTCTTCAGGTGGATTCGAGAATGGTTTAGATTTACAATTCAGTCCAATTTAAATTGTTTATTTAATTTTTTATTTAATTGTTGATTATGTCTTTTACGTTATAATCGGAATTCACAGCGCTCCATACCTGTTTCACTTATATACCACATCCTTACACACTTACAATAAGTTAGTTATTTTTTTATAGCAAAATATTCTCTAGAAATAATTTATATGACAAAACAACGTTTGTCGGGTCAGCTAGTATAGATATATAACTTTGCTAATTTTTAAAAGATAAATTGTGCAATTATTAAGTCCGTCAGTTAGAAGAATTTTAATAAACGATATATAAAACCAAATTTCAAAATGTACAATTTGTAATAATATGAATGTAAAGATTTCTCAACAATCAATTTCAACATCGGTTTGTTTAATTATTATTTTAAGAATAATGGGTTGTTTATGTAATAAAACTTAATGTATATTTTTAGATAATTGTATATTTTTTTCTGTAAAAATCTACTTCATGTTCAACAAAATTTTTACTTATATGCAATTTATTAAATATGATTTTTTTTTTAACTTTACTAATTTTTAAAAGACAAATTGTGCAAATATTTACACATAAACACACATTATCAAAGGTAATTTGTCATACATAAACATAATTCTTATTAAAAAAAATGTATATTTGTGCAAGATAAAGTTTTTAATGTAAGAAAATCGTATTTCTTTTATTTTGTAAAAGTTTCGTTTTTCGCACCTTAATGATTTCTTCCAAAGTAATAATAATAACAGTAATAATAATAAATGATAATAATAATAATTTACTCATATATATGCAATTAAATATGCGACATATTTCAAAGAAAAATGTACTTTACCTTTTATTTTAATTAAATTTTAATTTATTTATTTCTTCTTTCTTTTTAAAAAAAAAAAATAATGTAGAAAATAAAAAAAATAAACATTTTTACCATCCAATTATTCCATTATATTGTTTTTTAATTTGTATTATGTAACTGACAGTGAAAGAAGAATACTTTTTTTTTATATATATAAATAACAGGATTCAGAATAAGGTTTAATGATTTTTTTCCCAGAAACTTAATCTTTCTGTTTTGCAACTTGCTAATGAATTACTTAAAAAAAGGCTTTTTAGAAGCAATTATATTCAAAAGACTACAGCTCATGGTTAACGCGAAAGGAAAGGTAAAGTGAATAAAGAAACGTATTTTAATTAGCGATTTTATTAAACTTATAGAATTAAAGAAATAGTAATAATTAAATAAGAAGATGTTTTTTAATTAAAGATTCTTTTAGATATTGTGAGAAAGAAAATTTTCCACTTTAAATTAAAATTCTTTTTTGAGTATATACAATGAGGTGTATTAAAAAGAAAAAAAAGAAAAAAAAAAAAAAAAGGAATACTTGTGAATGGGGTAGATTCTATGAAAAAATAATTGTGTGAAAAATATTTATGGGGTATAAATGAATTGAAGAGTTTTGTAAAAATTGGTTATTATAAAAAATCGAAATTTTAATTAACAAATAACAGGGTTGCTTAGTGCAGAGCTTGATTATTAAATAAGGTCGTGGTTTTAAATGGATGACTTTTGAATTTTCTTACAAACATTTAATTAAATGCTTATGAGAGTATTTAGTTATAATTAAAGTGGAACTTGATATATGCAGTAAATTATGAATATACTATTCATGATTGATTGCAGTTTTAGATATGAAATTCTCTGCTATAGATCATGAAACTAGTTTTGAAAAGAAAAAAATATGTTTCAAATTTTAGTATTTCTTTACACATTTATTTCTTGTTTGGTAATAAAAAACTTTTGGGATTTGAAAATAATGAATATAACTGCATCATTTTAATTTGTTAATTAATTTGAAATGTATTATAAACTGCCTCTAGAAAAACAAAATTATTAAAACTATAAATTTCTTTGTAAAGAATGCAGTCAAACATCTATAATAGATAAAATGAAATTATCTGCTTACTTTATTAAAATTACTTTAATCTTCTATACATACTTAAAGCTGTCGCAATTTCGAGTCCTTTTATTGAAGAATTTGTTGATTATATCGATAGTCCTGCTAAAAAGTTTAGCAAGGTTTAAAAAAGAACGATTTTGTCAATTAAATTTTTCCTTTTAGTTTAAATGTTCTCAAATACATTATAAGTAAAGAGCAGAGTTGTCCACATGCTTTTCTGTGAGTAATATGTTACAATATTAATCAGAGAGCTTGTAAAAAATTAAAAAAATCAACAATGTTTGTGATCACATTGTATTATTAAAAAGATGGAAGGACCTGTAATTATATGAGATATCGATATAGACACAACAGAATTTTTTTATGACTTGTCTAATAATACCATGAAAATGAATATATGCAAGCATTTATGTATGAATCTTTAAAAATGTCTCACAGCCTGTTTTTATTTATAATTTTCTGAATTTTCAATCAAAATTATCGACATTTTTAGATATATTGATAAAAATAATAAAAATAAATAAAAATAAAAATAAAAAACGATTTAAAAATATACTGCAATCGAAATGAAAATATATTAAATGTCTCATGAAATATAAGCATCGTTATGCAATGTGTTTTATACTATGTCCGTGCACAAGTGAAAAAATGCTATAAATGCTAATAATAATAATAATAATATAGAGTAATATTAAATAAATAAAAAAAAATGCATTAATTCTTTACCAATATTTTATGTAAATATTCTTCATATTCTTATTTTTCATTATGTCTATCCCATTCATTTTATGTGAATATTAGCCATTCTCTTATTTCACTTTACAGTGTAAAGTAAGTGCAATACTAAATAATAAAATATTGAAGTTGTTCAATTTTCACAAAAAAATAAAACAAAAATGGTATGTAGTTGTTACAAACAGCGCATATAATATATTCTTTCTGCAACACTAGAAAAGAAAAGCATACCTTTAAACTATAAATTTAAACTATAAAAGTCTGGTGTGTTGCAATTTATTATTAGTTGTACACGTTACCACACTTAGTGCATTCCATATGAATTTTTATTGTCACACTCTGCATAAATTTAAACACATTTAAACTCTTAAGTCTTCGTATGGCCAAATAAATGATTTAGTTTAAAAAAAAAAAAAAAAAAAAAAAAAAAATGGAATATAGGGAAACATAATGAATAAAAGGATTATGAGTGATGCTCCATGCATGATTTAAATAAGATTTTTAGAGAAACTTAAGTGGCTTTGCATCAAGAAATTTTATTTCAGTGAACTGCGAAAAACCAGAAAGTTACCTTTCTACAAAACTGGCATTACAAAATATTAAATCAAACGAAGTTTCTTATTGGTTATTATTATTTTTTTTTTCATAGAAAGTATGGTTTACGTGAACTACTATATGAAAAAAAAAATTACTTGTAAATTAGGGAAACATAATGAATAAAAGGATTGTGAGTGATGCTCCATGCATGATTTTAATAAGATTTTAAGAGAACCGTAAGTGGCTTTGCATCAAGAAATTTTATTTCAGTGAACTGCGAAAAACCAGAAAGTTACCTTTTCACAAAACTGGCAGTACAAAATATTAAATCAAACAAAGTTTCTTATTGTTTTTTTTTTTTTTTTTTTTTTTTTTTTTTTCATAGAAAGTATCGTTTACGTGAACTACTATATGAAAAAAAAAAAAAAAAAAAAAAAAACTTGGAAATTAGGGAAACATAATGAATAAAAGGATTATGAGTGATGCTCCATGCATGATTTTAATAAGATTTTTAGAGAACCTTAAGTGGCTTTGCATCAAGAAATTTTATTTCAGTGAACTGCGAAAAACCAGAAAGTTATCTTTTTACAAAACTGGTATTACAAAATATTAAATCAAAAAAAGTTTCTTATCGGTTTTTATTTATTTATTTAATTTTTTGATAGAAAGTATCGTTTACGTGAACTACTATATGCAAAAAAAAAAAGAAAAGTAAGTATTTAGAAATTAAAAATTTAATAACAATTCTAATGAATAGTATGAATGGTTACATTTTATTAGGTCATAGATTTTTTTTTTTTTTTTTTAGACAGACTCAGATGTAATTTTACACTAAATCTCTGTTGTCTTATAAAAGAGAAATGTTCTTTTAACAATTGGTGTTAAAAAATATTAAATCAAACACAATTTCTTATTGCTTTCTTCTTCTTTTTTTTTTTTTTTTTTTCAGAAAGAATCGTTTACATTAACTACTATATGTAAAAAATAAATAAATAAATATTTAGAAAATGACAAATAAATAATATTTCAAATGAATAATATCAATGGTTAAAGTTTTCATTTAGTCATACCAAAAAGAAAAAAAAAAAAAAAAAAAGACGGATTGAAATGTAACTTTATACTAAATTTCTGTATTTTTAGAAAATAGAAGTGTTCTTTAACAAATGGCTTTAAAAAACATTAAATCTAACATAGTTCTTATTTCTTTATTGAAACTTTTGTTATTATTATTATTATTATTTTAAAACATTGTTTACATGAACAACTACACGTAAAAAAAAAAAAAAAAAAAAAAAAAAAGAGAGAGAGAGAGAGAGAGAGAGAGAAAGAACACGTTTATGTGACTATTTAGAAAAGTATAAATGAATAACATTTCAAATGAAATATATCAATGGTTACAGTTTCCATCTGGTCATAGAAAAATTGTTTTTTAGACTTATTGAGATGTAATTTTACTCTAAATTTCTGTAATTTCAGAAAAGAGAGATGTTGTTTTTATAACTAAGCGTTAAAAATTATTAAAGGAAACATATTTTCTCATTATTTTTTCTTTTTTCTTTCTTTTTCTTTTCTCTTTCTTTTCTTTCTTTTTTTCTTTTTCAGAAAGTTTCGTTAACATGAACTAAATATGTAAATAAAAGGAAAAATAAAAGTTTTATGTAAATATTTAGAAAATTATAAATAAATATTATTTCAAATGAATAACATCAATGATTACAGTTTTCAACTGATCATTGAAAAAATGCTTTTCTAGACATATTTAGATGTACATTTACACTAAATATTTTTGTATTTGTAGAAAATAGAAGTGTTTTTTTATTAACTGGTGTTAAAAAACATTAAATAAAACATAGTTTCTTATATTTATTTATTTTTTATTTTTATTTTATTTTTTCTAGAAAATATCGTTTACACGGTCTAAATATATATATAATTGTTTTATGTAAATATTTAGAAAATTATAAATGAATAATATTTCAAATTAATAGTATCAATATTTACAGTTTCCATCTAGTCATAGAATTTTTTTTCTTTAGACTATTGAGATGTAAATTTACATGAAATTTCTGTAGTTTTAGAAAACATAAATGTTCTCTTACCGGGTTTATTTATTTATTTTTATTTATTTAATTATTTTTTTATAAAGCACATTATGCCATAATATATGTTGTGATTTTTTTAATCTAATATGCATATTTATAGTTTCATTTATTTCCTTCTTACAGAGTTGCAGTTCCAGTCAGTTAAGTGGTTTTAATCCTCAAATATTATAAGTCTGTTTAAACTACTGAAAACATCGTAAAAATATATCCCCAATTGTATTTTTTCCCTTTCTATTTAGTATTACCACCCCATTTGTAAAGTATAACTTACTAAATTTCCACATAACTGTATGTTTCTATAATTATTGGTTGTATAGTATCTGACGCAGAATCGTACTTGTACGATTATCCATAAGTCCACTTGTAAATCGTCTTCTGAACTAAGGAATGAAAAATACACAAATGTAAAATATTTCTGAGAAGAAGAATATTTAATAACAAGATATTCTTCCATTCAGACGAACTGAAAGTGACCGATGTGTGAACGTCATAATAGGGTCAAGCACATTTGAATCCAAAATGCCCAGCCAAAAATTCGAGTTGCTCTCGGTAGTACTATGCATTGATTGACTTTTCATGTTTAACAACTTTCCTTGATTTTCATAGAATTTCTTTCGAGCATCAGTTAAAGAGAAAAACTTTAAAAAGTGGAAAGGGATTTGTGAGAAAAATAAAAGTTACTCCAATTTTAGTGAAATTACTTCAGCAAAGAATCAGATGAATTAACAAGAACGAAAAGTAGGTGAAACCAGTTTTCGTTTTGACACGACATGAACGTTTTTCTGACATCATATTAAATGTCAGAAGGTTTATGCCTTAAGATAGTAAAATGCTTCCAAATCGCAATTCAAAAAAGATAACTTTGGCGGAGAAAAGAAAAATAAAACTAAATTTTCGACGTTAAATTAATATTTTTTAATATTAGATCATTTTATGCATTGTTAATTTGGTGCCCTGCTCAAAGAAAGTAAAATAAAAAAATTTAATTGTTTTAAGATATATATTCTGGTTTTAAAGTTCATTTTATAGTTGTGAAACTTTTACGTAGATAATACTTATGTTTAAGTAACTATTACTTTAAAAAATATTCATATTTTAATGCCGATTTATTAGAAAGTTTCAAATCTGCTACATAATTGATCGATAAATCTCTAATAAAACTCTTTTTGTAAGCATTAAAAATGTAATAATAAATTATAAAACTATTTTTAAATAAGGAGTATGCTTCAAAACTAAATATTTATCGAACCAAGTAGATATATATTAATCATTATTTCAAACGTGATATGCAATTCAAGCTTATAAATTTCAATTTACCGTCTGTTTGTTTAATTATTGCACTTAGTCCATTAATCTCACAATGTTTGAACTAGAATCCCTTTTCTGTATATTTCATCGCGTGAACCTCGTTTTGAACTTCGTAAACAGAAGAGCGAATCTTTTGTGGTCTGAATAATTTTATATGCTTTATTTTAAAACATATGAGTAAAAGAATTAGAAGAACAATTCTATTAGAGCGTTATTTACAAAAGTACGGTAAAATATTATAATTTATTTCAATTGTAAAATAAATGGGGAAAATTCAAAATATGAAACAGAAAATTTCTTTAATTAAATTTCTTAAAAAAATACATTTTTGAAAATAAATAAATAAATAAATAAATAAATGGAGCGTGCAAATTCCAAGTATGTTCCATCTGATTTAAATTTTCTTTCTTGCAATCACATTTATCTGTGTATGATTAAAATGTTTTTCTTGTAAAGTTTAAAATGATAAAAATCTATGAAATATTTAAATTAAATTTCAAACTAAGGTATTTTAGTTATAAGATTTTTAATTCTTCGACAAATATTATTATTATTATTATTATTATTATTATTATTATTTTAAATAATCAATTTAAATACGTAGCCAGAATCTGATGTGTGCACATTCGCATATTTAATTGTTTAATAAAATAAATACATCATTAAAAACAAAGCTCTATTCCCTTTTTACAATGTATCCTTTCATTCAAATCAACTATAAGCAACTGTTCACACAAAATCTAATGTTTGACATGCATAACGTTGTAATTGTTGCGTTATAGTAAAGAAACATATACGTTTATTTACAATATACTTATTAATTTAATAAATGAATAAAAAGTATAGGAATAGATTAAAAAATAAATAAATAAATAAATAATAATAATAATAATAATAATAATAATAATAAACTTCCTCTGTTTTTCTTTCTTTCTTTCTTTCTTTTTTTTTTTTTTTTTTTTTTTTTTTACAATTACTCTTTTCATTCAAAGCAAATATAAACAACCATATGTATAAAATTCTACAATTTACATTTATAGCAATGTATTTATTGCATAAAAAGAAGTAACCTCTATAAGTAAGTAATATACGAGCATTATCCGAATTATTATTAAAAAAAAAAAAAAAAAACTTATTTTAATATAAGATTTTGACAAATATGGATATATCTTTATTCATCTTCACAAATTGCCTTTAAACTGCCATTCATAATAAAATCATTTCTAAATATTTAGTACAAAACCCATTTTTTTGTTCAGTAAGCCCTTTGTAAACATAATTTGAAAAACATTGTCTCAAATAATTGAAAAGCTTAGAATTCTGCAATCAATTATTTTATATCCTTTCAAATATTTATATTCAGAAACGATTTGGCATAGATCCAATTTTTTTTCTCCTTTTTAACTGTTCTTTTACTAACATCATTATTAAAGATCAGCATAAGAAAAGACGATGTATGTTCAATAAAAGTAAATGACACTAAGTAAAATAACTATTTTTTCTTTAGCTATGATTTATTAGTTTCTGTTGTCCATTTGTGTTGTTTATTAAATTACACCAGAGGTCATACTCTCCTCACTTTATTCAGGACAGTTAGTTTCATGAGTGTGTAATTTTTAAATTTATTGCTACCACAATTTTTATAAAATAATCTATACCATGTTAAATCATGGCTAACTACTGAAACTATATCAGAAGTACTCCTGCATTAAATTAGTGGTGGGAAAAAAGAGGGAAATTTCTTATCTCTGAGAGTGTCCTGAAAAAAGGGCGGAGAGTACGACCCCTGAATTACACACGAATAAAAGTATTATTTATCCTATTTTATTTATTTATTCATTTATTTATTTATTACTCTCCTGTAAAATACATTCACTATAATGCGGTTGTTGAGAAAGGCGAACATCGTATTAGGTATCTTCAACATCCAGTATTCAGTTCTTAAGTTTATCTTTTACATAATACATACATCATAAAAATTTAAAGAAATCGATAATAGTTTTCTCATGAAAAAACAAATTATATTTTGATATCCTAAAACAAACAATTCGACATTATATATATATTAAAAATGCGTTAAATTGCAGGATTTTTGAAATTGTCAGTTTTATATACGTATATATATTTTTTTCTTGGTATTTTCTTTATTTTTTTAATGATGTTGATTGTACAACTATTTAATCTTTAAAACTGCTGACTAAGCATCTTTTTTGTGCATTGCTCAAAAAAGAAAGAAAAAAGAAAGTATAGAGTAAATCATTTAGTATATGGTCTAAATAATAAGACATATTTAAAATAATTATATCCTCCGTCTTTGTATTATTATACCCTCCGATAAATAATTATACCCTCCGAATTGTTCATGGAAATGTTAACTAAAATAAATAAATAAATAAATAAATAAAATTAAAGAAAGTATATAGAATGTTATTCAACATTAATAAGTTTAAAAATACAGGAAGAAAAATTTTTTTTGGAAAAGCTATACTCAGAAACTATGTACATTATATTTTGAATTCATATATTATATCAATATCTGACGACAAAAACGTCATTATGAGGTTTCTCTGAAAAAAAAAAAAAAATCCTTTCGTGTTTTAATGCGGAAATGTAATACAAACTTCTAGCATTTAGACGTTAAAAAATATATATTAAAATAATTTTTATCAATGTATCCGCAAATTAATACGCATATACCTTTAAAATAATTTTTTAAAACATAATAAAAATCTAAGAAAATAATTAAAAAGTGGAATCTTTAGAATATTAAGAATTTTTAGAATATAAAGAAATTATTATTATTATTATTTTTTAAGCTTCAATGCATTTAGAGAAACTTTAATATTTTAATATATTGTTCTATTTCAGTACATGTTTGCTTTTTTTTTATTTATTAAATATTACATTAAATTATATACATATATATATATTAAACAGAATATTTCAGTTCAAAATCTAAAAAAGTTAATTCGTTAAATTGCAGCAACAATAAGGAATATTTCCTTTTGATTGTTGCTATGTAACAAACCTCTTCAGATTTTCTACTTGGAAACATCTGTCCGTGCAAAAAGTACACTTTTATAAATTTTTAAAAAGCAAAAGAAAAGAAAAAAAAAAAAAAAAAAAAAAAAAAAAAGACATTGTTTAGTTTCTGAGTTGTTATAATTGTATCAATGATTATTTTTGTTCAACACTTTGTGCATGAATAGTTTAGGCAATATGAACACAGATCCATTGAACCAATTACCATGAAAGAAGGAAAAATATTGGTATCAGAATTGCCATTAAAATCCTTCAAATGTAACAATATATGTTACATTTGCATATTATGTTTCTTTAAATTATATACCTTTGATAAACCTTGTTACTTAATATAAAATATTACATTTAATATATTGTTTTAATTAAATTTTATAATAATTTATTTTAGGTTCACGGGAATGCTATTAAAGCTTCTGAATAATACATGCATTTCATTAAATGTATGTTTAACAGGAATGTGTTAAAAAGTTTGAATGTATAAAATAACACTAATATGATAATTTTTTTTTTTTTTCTATAAACAACAAATCAGCTAGATACATTGCAATATGCAAATGTCTTAAGGGAATGTTGGACGTTAAAAGTCAATGTAAATTGTTCTTTGAAATTAGTCTTAGAATTTTTAAAGTTTGCATGCATGTAATTGAAACGTATCAGCATTAACCCATTTGCAACACTTTTAAATACGAAGAGAAACAATACACCCCTCCCCTTTTTTATTTTTTAGCTAACAAATAATGATTGTGACCAACAAAATTGATCGTATGATTACGGCTCCAGTGATAGCGATCAGGAAAATTGTGCGTATGCATGCACTACGGAGATATTGACCAGGAAACTTGAGCCCATATATATGCTGAGGACAATATACATACACAATATATATACAAATATATATACAAATTTATACACAATTATGTTTGGAATACATTGAAAAAGTATAATAAAATAAAATTGACTGGTAAATTAAAAAAAAAAAAATCTTTCGCATGGAGCATTTTAAAATTTTCAAAATAATAATAATAATAATAATAATAATAATATATATAATAAATTTTGAGGAATCCTAATATATTTAGTATTGATACTTTTAATGCACTGGTCTGCAAACGTTGATAATTCTAAGACAGCAACTCGAAAGACCAATTTTAAAAGTCTACCATCCTTTAAACTATTTTAAATTTCGTAAAAGGAAATTAAAAAACAGGAAAAT
The DNA here is from genome assembly GCA_963930645.1 of Salticus scenicus. NCBI lineage: Eukaryota > Metazoa > Arthropoda > Arachnida > Araneae > Salticidae > Salticus > Salticus scenicus. The sequence continues at coordinate 21,835,016 of OZ005661.1, read as the reverse complement.
TTTGTTGTTTACGAGTATAAGTGAATTAAACATAACACAATTTGAAGCAGATTTACGTGGAAATATGGTCTCTCCTGTGCCACTATTCTACAGAGTATGTTATGCGTCGGCTGTTCATAAGTGCTCCTTTGTTTTTTAAAGAATGGCCCTTGAAAAAAAAAAGAAAAAAAAAATGCTTGGCTTTCTTTAAATAAAGAGGTGTACAATAATGATAGCACATTCACAAAGAAGTGTCATGTTCTTAACACACTCTTTTAAAGTGAGATTTTATTACAAAGTAGAAAAATAAGTGACAACTATGCTATTGCGTATTATGTATTTTTCACATTTTCATAAAGCACATATCATGTGCGCACCATTCATAAAAACACATAGCGAATAAATAAATAAATAAACACATATACATATATATATTTTTTTTTTTTTCTGAGGAGGAGAAAAAAAACTGCTGTTTATTAAACAATTTATCTTATTGTTTAAATGTATATAAAATTTTCTCTGTTTTTCATATATTATTCTAAACAAATAATTGGTGTATCTGATGAAAACAGATATCTCGTAATTGTTTTAGTTGTATAAGAAAAAAAATTAATATGGCTGTATAAAACATTAAATAAGAGATTCGATTTTTTTTTTTTTCGATTACAAAAAATTTAAAGATGTATTGAAATGTTACTTATTAAAAAAATTAAATTTTAATATTGGAATGCTTACATTCTTAAATTGTTAATTACATGTAGCGAAAAACATATCTTTGTGACACAGTGTGCTTTAAATATAGTCACTGTATGTGTCATAAGCGAAATGCATAATTGTACAAATATAAAAATTAATAATAACACATAATTTGTTTTTTATTTTTTTACATAGATTATTTTTTTTAGTAAACGATCGTGAAGAATATCCGAGATAAGGCTTAGTCAGTCATAAAATATTTAACGTTTAAATACATAAATACAAGGGCAATTTTTCATACTTCACTTGAGATATTTCCAGCAGCGGAATTTTTTTAATAAAAATAGCCATCTAGAAATCTGAAGTGAAAGAAAAATAACAATATTAAGTTGTAATCCATATTTAGAATATACTAATATAACATTTTCATTTATTTCCTTTTCAAAATAAAACCCTTAAAACAGGGAACACAAAGAGGACCAATGAAAAATCATAAAAAAGAATAAAAATTCTATAGTTGCGTTATAGCGCAACGGACAATAAACAATCGGTTACCTTACAGATGTAAGCGTACTCATCTTTTTAAATACCACCGAATCTTAAGAATAAATAAATAAATAAATAAAAAGTGGTATTTCAAAAAATTAATTGCTCCAACACCTGTCTTGCACATGGATCCCTATGTTTACAGTAAATAATTTTTAATAATTTTTTAATCATTTTAAACTATGTTATTACTATTCTATTACATAAAATCACATATCTACGACAGACGATTTTTATCTATAAATATTTTATAATCAAATCGTGTCTATGAAACTTATACTGTTGGATTTGTAAAAAAGTAATTGCGGTTTGCACAAAGCATTAGCGTTATTTTCATTTATTTTTTCTTCGATGTTATAATACTTTCATATTAGAAATTGAAAAAAAAAATGAATGTATCACACATAACAGTTGAAAATAATATGAGGTCTGTCCAATAAAACTGGATCCGTCTGTAGGCCATGACGCGGACTATAGCCTCGCTCACTAGCGGTGCTAGTTGTCTGAGACACAGTGAAGCATCAGTGCATGGCGGATCGTCGAGCTGTGCGTACTGTGAAAGTTGTGCTAGTTTCTTTTGTCCTTGTTTTTACTGTGTGTCGAAAATGGAAATTAACGAAAATAATAAATTATTTTTCTTACATTTCTCAAGCGTTTGAGAAATCGCGTGCATCGTGTGCGACGAAATTTGACTCAAGGCGATGGATGAATCCTTCGCCATGACAATGCACCTGCACATTCAGCATTGATTGTTCACCTGTTTCTGGCAAAAAATTCAAATACCATCCTTGATCATCCTCCTTATTCGCCAGATCTCGTCCCATGTGACTTTTTTTTATTCCAAAAATGCAAAAATGTGATAAGGGGACATCACTGGGAAGATGTGGACACAATAAAGCAAGAAACGACGAGAAAAGTAAAAGGCCTTTATGCCGAGGACTTCCAAGGGTGCTTTGAACAGTGGAAAAGAAGATGGAATAATTGCATAGCAACGAATGGAGTATACATTGAAGGGGACAAATTCGATTTAGACTAAATTTTACGAAATAAACTTTTTATGACCTTAGTTCGCGTATTTATTGGACAGACCTCGTAAAAAATATCTTGGCTTCTTTAAAACGATTGATATTTGTGTACATTAAACTGCGAAAAATTGACTTAGCACAACGATCTAAAATTTACGATTCGAATTTCAAAAGTATTAAATTAGACTCTTCTTTTAATAATACAGTATCACTGGTGATGGATGATATACCATCGAAAATAACATTCAGGGAAAAAAATCAGATCCAAGCAGGATAAACCAACATAATTAAATCAAAACTGAATATCACTAGGTACTTAATTTTTATTACAAATGTATATTTTCAGCATCTTTCAAGCAACCAGATGATCAACTGATATATTTATTGAACATAACTCGTGAAATGTGAGCTACCTCCCAGAATCGGAATTCTCAAAGGGATCGTTTTTCACCACGTCAACCCAACATTTTTAACAGCACGTAAGACATTATCAGAGCTTTGCCGGGAAGTAATTTTGCAATATAACCCTGAATCATGAAACATCGTATTAGGATCTATTTTGAAGTTTACAAGCGTTTTTAAAGGGTAAATAATTCAGCAATAACAATCCCAAATTGTATTTAATTAAATTACGCTACGCTGAAAAAAAAAAAAAAAAAAAAAAAAAAAAAAAAGCTTTTTTTTTTTCGACACGCTTTACCATTCTTGCTGATTCTTATGTAAAATGACCTCCTGAATCCATAATACTACATTTTTGCCCAGTCACCCACTGTTTTCTTGGTACACCAACCACTCCCCCAATTTTTATCACTGATCGGTAATTTTACGTCCATCAATTTGATTTGGAGAATGAAAATGAATTAATTTAACACTTAACAAAATAATAATAATAATAATAATAGTGTTTAATAAACTACATTAATAATACATTAACAATTTACAAGAAATATAATCTCAGTGGCAAATCCCCCCTAAATTTTCCCCTTGACGCAAATGTTGAAGTTTTAGAAATTCCCAGCTCTGTAGCCACCCCCTCCCCAGAAGATATTTATTTGTTAAAATAATCCTCCCCCCTCTAAAAATCAAATTTATAGCCATAAGATTACACAAAAATGATAAAAATAGTGGGCCGCCCTTAAAATACGATTTGTGGTAGGGAAAATGGGCGTTATATTCAGATTCAGGTGGTCATTTTACATAAGAATTTGTCAAAATGGTGTTTGGAGCAATTTTCTTGCCGCGCAGTGTTATTTGTTGTTAAGGACTAGAGGATGACTAAGGATGAACGCAGAATAATAAAGTTGCTATAAAAATGGACAAAGTCTTTGAAGAGAATGGAAGATACTTGACTGATTGTGTTCAATTTTGTATTTAAAAAAATAAGTTTTATTTCGGAATAAAACCGCAATTGCTTACTTTCCAAACTAAAAATGTATAACGTTCGGTCATGTTCGGGCTACACTCGAGTAAGTTTCAAGCTAAAAGATGAAAAATAAATTCAACGTTTCTATTACCGATGAATTTTAACTCACAGAGAAATCCAGTCTTCAGTCTTGGATCACTTTTGACTGCTTTAAGTAGAAGAGAGTGTAGTTTTTTTTTTTTTTTTTTTTTTTTTTTTTTCATTTAATTCTTTTTAGTCTAGTGATATAACCAGTACTGAAGTAGAGGAACTTTAACTAATAGAGAAATTCAGTCCTAGATCGTAATATCAGAGCCTTCCTAGACTTTAGAACTTACTGATGAATATTAAATAAAGAAAAGTTCCAGCAAGACTGCCTGTTTCTTTGCATGCTCCATGACTGTCAAATAGAAATGCGTCACATATGAAAATGATCTCGACAACACCCGCATAATTATAGCTAATATAATAGACACATAATACAGCTAAAACGAACTTCAAGAATTACTTTATATAGTTTAAACATTTTTTTTTTTTTTTTTTTTTTTTTTGGGGGGGGGGGTGTCTTTTTCCTTCTTCAGACATACATTTATGAAATATAAGAGACATAAAATGTTCTTTACACAAAGAAAGTTTCAAGACGATTCCTAAAGAGCCTTTCTAGATGTTTGACAAATCGTCTAAATTCGAAAATATCCAAATATTTTTTGGTAGACAGTATACACTGATATCCATAAAACTATCAAAAACGAATTTATAGTATGATATTTTTAAAACTTTAGTACTTCATTACATAATGTGTGTTTCAGAATTTATACTTTATTTTATAAATGGTAATACTTGAAACTGGTAATACAGAAAGATGAAACAAGAGATATGTTTTTTTTGGAAGTTCAGGAATTTTAAAAGCACATGCTTGTAAAATTTGTCTACTAACTAAATATGATAAGAATTGATATTAAAGAAATTAGTATTAACCCAACAAACACAGAATTGTCGGTAGCTGTACGGGCCAGCATCGGCAATTACGGCATGCCGATCTATTCATTAAAATGAAATCGGTCCGGAATCGTAACAGTGTCGGCAAACCTATGACTGTTTTGTGATCGGAAATACGCTTGTGGGCCAAAAACCTTACTAAATGTTTTAAACACATAGACTATCGTTACGCCGATAAGATGTATTTCGCTGATACTGATCCAAATGTAGGCCGATGCCATTTGGCGACGTTGCGGCGGAGAGGACAAAAACTTTATGGAACCGATACTGAAGGTGGTATGTGGGCCATAATCACTGTTCGGCATGCCGTACGCCTTCCGTAATAGGCCCAACTCTCGTGTGTTTGTTGGGAAAACTTTTAAGAAATCAACAAATACACAGCGTCAAGAAATCACCGGGCGATCAATCATTTGATAATTCCACTTTTAAAATAAAAGAGAATTTAAGCGTGCAAAAAATAAGTGGATAAAGTGGTAGTTATCCCAAACTCTGAGAAAATGCGGGGCCACAATAACTCGTTTGGCATAAATTAAAACTCGTAATATGAGACTTTCAGTTTAAATAATCGAAATGGTGAATTATGTCGTATAGATTTTTAGTGTCTGGTAAAGGTATAATATATCGTGTCTGAAATTTACAATGGTTAACATTTTTAGTGACGTGTGGAACGGATGAATTAAAGTAAATCTGTATATATATAAAAATTACGTGTCACGATGTTTGTCCGTGATAAACTCCTGAACTAAGGAACCGATTTTAATTAGATTTTGCACACTGTGTGCAGTTTGGTCCAACTTGAGAGATAGGATAGTTTTTATCTCAATTTATTGTCACAATATTGTTTTATTGCAATTATTTGTTAAATTATAGACCTTTATTACAGTTGCTCCAAAATATCTGTGAGTTCCATAAGTTTAATTGTTGCCAAAAAGAAAAAATACGAGTTCATTTTCTTTCGACGTAAAAGTAAATACATTTAATCAAACGTGAACGTTAAAAAATTATAAAAAGTTAAACTATACATCTCACGAAAATTGACGTCATAATCAATTTAAAGATTTTATTCGCATTGATAAAGTATGTAGTTATACACAAGCGAAGTGTGACGTCACTGACCGTCTGTGAAATCAAGAAGAAGATTTCTTATGTTAATCGTCCATTGTATTTTTTGTAAAAAATTATTAAAAAACGAGGAAAATTATTTCCGGATTTTAATCCCCATATTTTTGTATTGATATGTATTATTTATCATGTGCATACGTTAGATTGAGTTATTTTGCTGTCAAATTGACAAAATTTTAATTTTAAATTTCAAAGCTCTGTCGTCCTTGGAGATTTTCGTATTTGCCGATCAAAAACGTAACACGAAAATATACAAGCTAGATGTATATTTTCGTAATATGTATTGTGCGAAATATTGTTTCATATTTATCATTACTCTCTTAATATAAGTTGTTAAATTTATTCCGCTGCAACATGTTAATATCTTATATCAGATGCATTATGTATATGCTACAATTTATTTTACGTGACACGTGTGTTAAAAATTTCTTTACGACCGTGCTTTTTCAATTTTTGTTGCATTATTCTAATCTGAATCACTTCGTTATCTTTAAGAAATTTGTGATCTATACATAACGTTCTAAATAAAAAGTAACCATTTCAATATTTTAAAACTTATTTAAAAGTCTGTTTTATTTAACATTAAATTTTAAACCTTAATTTAAAACTTATTTAAAAGTCTGGAAGAGTTTAAGTCTGTTCATTTGTTTTTTAACGCTAATCTATATGATCGATGTTCGAAACTTTAATTAATTATTTATCTTATTTTTCTTTATTTTTTCTTTAATAACTTACCAATTTAACGTTCCTGATTAAATTTGTGATTTATATATGTATTTTGCATTAAATTTTCACTCATATTTATTGCTGAAAATGCGATCTTAAAATCTTGCAATTTTCTTATCTTAATCCTCAATGCTTTCCTTCTAGTTTATCTTGAATTTACTATTAAAATTTTAACATACTCAGAATCTTCTCACCACTTCGTTAAAATATATTAATCTTTTCATTAATATATTAATCAGTATATCCCCACAACGATATTTGGCGATTTTTTTTGTTGGCGATTATGGCTAAATCATAAATCTATAAATCATAAATCATAAATCATAAATGATAATCTAAATTATAAATCATAAATCATAAATCAAAAACATAAAATAATAAATCCAAAATAAACAACATATAGGCTGCCATATTATATCACAAACAGTCCAGAGCGACATCGTTATCGTTCAAAACGGCGCCAAAGAAAAATCGCCAAATTCAGCTGTGGGGATATACTGAAGTTATAATTATCCGAATATAATTACTGAAGTTATATTATAAGTTATAGTTGTTGGTAACAACTATAGTATTTCTCCACAACTGGATTTGACGATTATGGCTAAATCATAAATCTAAAAATCATAAATGATAAAATCATAAACTAAATCATAAATCTAAAATAAAAGCATGCAGGTTACCACATTTTATTGCAAAGAATCCAGAACGACTTCGTTATCGTTCAAAAAGGCGCCAAAAAAAAAAAAAAACGCCAAATCCAGTTGTGGGGGAATATTATATACCTTATCAAATTATCAACGTATTACTTACCCGCAGCAACGCGTGGCCGGGTCTGCTAGTGTAGAAATCAACTTTATTTCAACTTCATCAAAAATTTGCACTTATATGCATTTAATTATATATATGTATATATATATACATATGTATCTTAATATATATAAATCTCGTGTCACAATGTTTGTCCTCAATGGACTCCTAAACCACTTTACCGATTATAATAAAATTCGCACACCATGTGCAGTTCGATCCAACTTGAGAGATAGGATAGTTTAAATCTCAAATTATAGTCGCAATTTTAATTTATTGCTAATTATTTGTCTGTTATTATTTGACAGTCACAATTATCTGTTAACTCCAAATGATTCTAACAGATGTCGATACCTTTCGACTGGGTTGAAATGAAAGCTGAAATATATTTGGTGCTGCCATCTACACAAAGAATCTTCAACTTTTTAACCTATTAATAAATTTCGTATAATTCAATTATTTCCACTTTTTAAATTTTTGGTGTTAGCATAGCCGGCCACGTGTTACTTAGACTGAAGTGTAAATTGAATTCATATTATAATGAAGATAATACAGTGAAATTAATCCTGTTTTTTACTTATTTGTGCTTCATTGATCAAAACTTTATAATTTAATCTGTATATATATATAAATTACGTGTCACGATGTTTGTCCGGGGTAAACTCCTAAACTAAGGAACTGATTTTGATGAAATTTTGCACACTGTGTGCAGTTTGATCCAACTTGAGAGATAGGATAGTTTTTATCTCAAATTGTTTTATTGCAATTATTTGTTAATTATAGACCTTTATTAAAGTTGCTCCAAAATATCTGTGAGTTCCATTAATTTAATTGTTGCCAAAAAAAAAAAAAAAAAAAAAAAAAAAAAAAAAAAATACGAGTTCATTTTCTTTCGACATAAAAATAAATACATTTAATCAAACGTGAACGTTAAAAAATTATAAAAAGTTAAATTATGCATCTCACGAAAATTGACGTCATAATCAATTTAAAGATTTTATACACATTGATAAAGTGCTAATGTAGTTCTATCATAGATATAGTAATATATATAGATCTCTCATCCCCATGTAATCGTAGAAAGATTTTTGATGCCGAAAAAAGATAAAAAATAAAAGCTTTGGAAACAGCCATTAAGTGGTATTGAAAAAAAAAAAAAAAAAAAAAAAAGAAAAGAAAAAGAAAAGAAAGAAAGAAATATGAATTTGAAACTGTATCTGGAGTCTTCCATTCCCCTTTAGCAAATAAATTATTCATAAATTTTATTTGCTAAAATATTAGTATGTATTCCCGTGTGTATTCACTCGGGGAAAGACGGCCATATTTTGGTAAAAACGTCGTCTTTTCCCAAATGAAAAGGAATAACTTTTTTCTCCCCAATGATCACTCTATTCTATATATGCTATACTATATCTATGAGTTCTATACGCAAGCGAAGTGTGACTCACTGACCGTCTGTGCAGCCAAGAAAAAGATTTCCTATGTTAATTGCCCACTGGATTTTTTGTAAGAAATTATTAAAAATCGAGGAAATTTATTTCCCGATTTTAATCCTTATATTTGGGTATAGATATGTATTAGCTATCGCGGGTGTTAGATTGAATTATTTTGCTGTCAAATTGACAAAATTTTAATTTTAAATTTTTAAACTCTGTCGCCCTTGGCTTTTATTATTATTATTATTATTATTATTATTATTTGGCGATCAAAAGCGTAACACGAAAATATACATGCCAGATGTATGCATTGTACGAAATGTAATATGTATTATTCATTGTACGTATGTATGACATGTAATATGTATTGTACGAAATATTGTTTCATATTATTCATTACTCTTTTAATATAAGTTGTTAAAATAACCATGATTTTTGAAAGGAATTAAATATTTTCGCCAGATAATTTGGCGATATTCTTTTTTTTTCGCCAAGGATGACTGAAATGAAATCTATTCCGCTGCAAAATATTAGTATCTTACATCAGATATTTTATTTAGACATTTGAAAACAAATTTGACTTCAAACTATGATAGAATATTTATCATTTTCCTTTTAATTTGTATATTATTAGTATATTAAAATTTAAAAGCATGGTATATAAAAAGTTTTTTTTTTTTTTTTTTTTTTTTTTTAAATCTTATAATTATTCTTATCTTAATCCTCAATGTTTCCCATCTTTATTGACTTGAATTTACTATTAAAATTTTAACATACTCAAAAACTTCTCATCACTTCGTTAAAATACACTAAACTTTTCCAAAATCTTTTTGTATTTAAAATGATACATGTATTTACTCTAAATGTCCAATATTTCATAAGATTTCCAATTTTAAAGTTTTAAAATATTTATCAAATTTACTTATTTTTCTGGTTTAGCCTTATTGTTTTCCCTTTTATAACTACAGCTGTTGCCCTCTTTAAAATATTTAAAATGATGAGGTCATTTAATAGTAAAATTATCCATTATAGCATATATTATATTTCACTCCTCCATAAAAATTGATTTTAAAATCGTCTGTTTCTCTTATACTTTTATTTTAATAGAATTTAAATAGAATTTAATTTATATATTAGTCATTTTAGCAATTTTATCCAAAGTAGCATTAGAAATAATATATATCATTTCTCCATTAAAATTTATAGGACCCTACAATAAAATTAATTTGTGCTTAATATCAACACTACGAAAATTTTTATCAATCGCTTCCAAATTTTGACCTAAGTTTCAAATCTCAACCCTGTGGGTTTTTACATCAGCTACAACGTTTTCGTCTTTGTTCGTAAATAATAATTTAACTGTACTAAATAGTTTACAGCCGTATAATTCAACGTATAACTTAGTCACAGCAACGCGTGGCCGGGTCTGCTAGTATATATATATATATTTAACTTTGCTAATTTTTAAAAGATAAATTGTGCAATTATTAAGTCCGTCAGTTAGAAGTATTTTAATAAACGATATATAAAATCAAATTTTAAAATCTACAATTTGTAATAATATGAATGTAAAGATTTGTCAACAATCAATTTCAACACCCATTTCTTTAATTATTAATTTAAGAATAGTGTGTTGTTTATGTAATAAAACTTAATGTAAGATTATTGTATATTTTTTTCTGTAAAAATCTCCTTCATGTTCAACAAAATTTTTTATTTATATGCAATTTATTAAATATGATTTTTTTTTTTTTTTTTTTTTTTACTTTACTAATTTTTAAAAGACAAATTGTGCAAATATTTACACATAAACAAACATTATCAAAAGTAATTTGTCATTCATGTACTTAATTTTTATTTAAAAAAATTTTATTTGTGCAAGATAAAGTTGTTAATGTAGGATAATCGTATTTCTTTTATTTTGTGAAAATTTTTTTTTTCGCGCCTTAATGATTTCTTCAAAAAAAAAATAATAATAATAATAATAATAATAATAATAATAATAAATAATAATTTACTCTTATATATGCAATTAAATATGCGACATATTTCAAAGAAAAATGTATTTTATCTTTTAACTTAATTAAATTTTTATTTATTTATTTATTTTTTCCTTTTTTTTAAATAATGTAGAAAATTACAAAAATAAACATTTTTACTATCCAATTATTCCATTATATTGTTTTTTAATTTGTAATATGTAACTGACAGTGAAAGCAGAATACTTTTTTTTGTATATAAATAATAGGATTCAGAATAAGGTTTAATGATTTTTTTCACAGAAACTTAATCTTTCTGTTTTGCAACTTGCTAATGAATTACTTAAAAAAAGGCTTTTTAGAAGCAATTATATTCAAAAGACTACAGCTGATGGTTAACGCAAAAGGAAAGGTAAAGTGAATAAAGAAACGTATTTTAATTAGCGATTTTTTTAAACTTATAGAATTAAAGAAATAGTAATAATTAAATAAGATGATGTTTTTTAATTAAAGATTCTTTTCGATATTGTGAGAAAGAAAATTTGCCACGTTAAATTAAATACTTTTTTGACTATATACAATGAGGTGTATTTAAAAAAAAAAAAATCCAGTTTAAGGAATAATTGTGAATGAGGTAGATTCTATGAAGAAATAATCGTGTGAAAAATATTTATGGGATATAAATGAATTGAATAGTTTTGTAAAAATAGGTTATTATAAAAAATCGAAATTTTAATTAACAAATAACAGGTTTGCTAAGTACAGAGCTTAATTATCAAATAAAGTTGTGGTTTTAAATGGATGGCTTTTGAATTTTCTTACAAACATTTAATTAAATGTTTATAAGAGTATTTAGATATAATTAAAGTGGAACTTGATATATTGCAGTAAATTATGAATATACTACTCATTGCTGATTGAAATTTTAGATATAAAATTCTCTGTTATAGATCATGAAACTAGTTTTGAAAAGGAAAATATGTTTCGAATTTTAGTATTTCTTTACACATTTATTTCTTGTTTGGTAATCAAAAATTTTTAGGATTTGCAAATAATGAATATAACTACATCATTTTAATCTGTTAATTAATTTGAAATGTATTATAAACTGCCTCTAGAAAAACAAAATTAATAAAACTATAAATTTCTTTGTAAGTAATGCAGTTAAACATCTATAATAGATAAAATGAATTTATCTGATTGCTTTATGAAATTACTTTAATCTTCTATACATACTTAAAGCTGTCACAATTTTGAGTCCTTTTACTGCAGAATTTGTTGATTATATAAATAGTCCTGCTAATAAGTTTAGCAAGGTTTAAAAAAGAACGATTTTTCCAATTAAATTTTTCCTTTTCGTTTAATTGTTCTCAAATACATTATAAGTAAAGAACAGTACTGTCCACATACATTTCTGTGTGTAATATGATACGATATTAATCAGAGAGCGTGTAAGAAATTAAACAAATCAATGATGTTTGCGATCACATTGTATTATTAAAAAGATCTAAGATCTCTAACTATATGAGATATCGATATAGACCCAACGGAATTGTTTGAAGGACTTGTCTAATAATACCATGAAAATGAATATATGCAAGTATTTATGTATGAATTTTTAAAATACAACTCACAGCTTCTTTTTATTTATAATTTGCTGAATTTTCAATCAAAATTATCGACATACTTAGATATATTGATAAAAATAATAAATTTAATTAAAAATTAAATTAAAAATTAAAATTAAAATTAAAAACTAAATTAAAAATGAAAATTAAAATTAAAATTAAAATAAATTAAAATAAAAATAAAAAACGATTTAAAAATATACTACAATCGAAATGAAATATATTAACGGCTGTATTCACCAATAACTTCAACTCCCGGTTGAACACGAAAACTTGAAAAGCGCATAAAGTCTGGGTACAACTTTTCAACAAAATTTGATGCGCTGCTTATGCCATCTAGCGGCATTGTTACTTTCAAAATTTTAAGTAGAAAATAACCAATCAAAAATTATAGGAAATCTTCGTCGATAGGTGGTAGAAGTAGGCGGTGAATTTTTTTAAGAAGCTGGACCCTGCCTTTAGAAGCTTTTCAAGTTTTTTCGTTGAACCGAGAGTTAAATTTAATGGTGAATACGGCCGATTATATCTCATGAAATTCAAGCATCGTTGTGCAATGTGTTTTATATGTGCGTGCACGAATGACAAAATAATAATAATAATAATAATAATAATGATAGTAATATTAAATAAATAAAAAATAAATTGCATTAATTCATTACCACTATTTTATGTAAATATTCTTCATATTCTTATTTTTCATTATGTCTTTGTCATTCCTATTATGTGAATATTAGACATTTACTAATTTCACTTTACAGTGTAAAGTAAGTGCAAAAGTAAATAATAAAATATTGAAGTTCTTCAATTTTCACAAGAAAAAAAAAAAAAAAAAAAAAAAAAAAAAAAAGGTATGTAGTTGTTACAAACAGCACATATAATATTTTCTTTCTGCAACAGTAGAAAAGAAAAGCATGGCTTTAAACTATAAATTTAAACTATAAAAGTCTGGTGTGTTCCAATTTATTATTAGTAGTACACGTGACCACACTTAGTACATTCCATATGAATTTTTATTGTCACACTCTGCAAAAATTTTAGTTTAAACACATTTAAAGTTTTAAGTCTTCGTATGGCCAAGTAAATGATTTAGTTAAAAAAAAAAAAAAAAATACTTGAAAATTAGGGAAACAGAATGAATAAAAGGATTATGAGTGATGCTCCATCGATGATTTTATTAAGACTTTTAGAGAACCGCAAGTGACTTTGCATCAAGAAATTTTATATCAGTGAACTGCGAAAAACCAGAAAGTTACCTTTTTGCAAAACTAGCATTGCAAAATATTAAATCAGACACAGTTTCTTATTGGTTATGTTTATTTATTTATTTATTTTTTCATAGAAAGTATCGTTTACGTGAACTACTATATGCAATAAAAAGTAAGTATTTAGAAATTAAAAATTTAATAACAATTCTACTGAATAGTATCAATGTTTACATTTTTTATTAGGTCATAGAATTTTTTTTTTCTTTTTTTTAGACAGACTCAGATGTAATTTTACACTAAATCTCTGTAGTTTTATAAAAGAGAAATGTTCTTTTAACAATTGGCGTTAAAAAATATTAAATCAAACACAATTTCTTATTGTTTTTTTCTTTTTTTTTTAGAAAGTATCGTTTACATTAACTAGTATATGTAAAAATAAAATAAAATAAAATAAAATAAAAAAAATATTTAGAAAACGACAAATAAATAATATTTCAAATGAATAATATCAATGGTTAAAGTTTTCATTTGGTCATACAAAAAAAAAAAAAAAAAAAAAAAAAAACACGGATTGAAATGTAACAAAAAATATTAAATCAAACATAGTTTCTTATTTCTTTATTTTAACTTTTATTATTATTATTATTATTGTTATTGTTATTATTATTATTATAAAACATTGTTTACATGAACAACTACATGTAAAAAAAAAAAAAAAAAAAAAGAGAGAGAGAGAGAAAGAAAATGTTTATGTGACTATTTAGAAAAGTATAAATGAATAACATTTCAAATGAAATATATCAATGGTCACAGTTTTCATCTGGTCATAGAAAAATTGTTTTTTAGACTTATTGAGATGTAATTTTACTCTAAATTTCTGTAATTTCAGAGAAGAGAGATGTTCTTTTTATAACAAAGCGTTACAAATTATTAAAGGAAACATATTTTCTTATCATTTTTTCTTTTTCCTTTTCTCTTTCATTTTCTGTTCTTTTTCTTTTATTATTATTATTATTATTATTATTATTTTAGAAAATTTCATTAACATGAACTAAATATGTGAATAAAAGAAAAAAAAGTTTTATGTAAATATTTAGAAAATTATAAATAAATATTATTTCAAATGAATAATATCAATGATTACAGTTTTCAACTGATCATTGGAAAAATGCTTTTTTAGGCATATTTAGATGTACCTCTACACTAAGTTTTTGTATTTGTAGAAAGTAGAAGTGTTTTTTTAACAACTGGCGTTAAAAAACATTAAATAAAACACAGTTTCTTATATTTATTTATTTTTATTTTTATTTATTTTTTTCTAGAAAATATCGTTTACACGGTCTAAATATATATATATATATATATATATATATATATATATATATATATATATATATATATATGTATATATATATATTTATATATATATACATATATATAATTGTTTTATGTAAATATTTAGAAAATTATAAATTAATAATATATCAAATTAATAATATCAATAGTTACAGTTTCCATCTAGTCCTAGATTTTTTTTGAGATGTATATTTACATGAAATTTCTGTAGTTTTAGAAACATAAATGTTCTTTTACCGAATATTTTTATTTATTTTTTATTTCTTTATTTTACTTCTTTATTTTTTATTTATTATAAAGCACATTATGCCATAACGTAGAGTGTATGTTGTGATTATCTGTATCTAATATGCATATTTATAGTTTCATTTATTTCCTTCTTACAGAGTTGCAGTTCAGTCAGTTAAGTGGTTTTAATTCTTAAATATTATAAGACAGTTTAAACTACTGAATATATCGCAAAAATATTTCTCCAATTGTATTTTTTCCTTTTCTGTTTAGTATTACCATCCCATTTGTAAAGTATAACTTAATAAATATTCACATATCTGTATGTTTCTATAATTATTTGTTGTATAGTATCTGACGCAGAATCGTACTTGTACGTTTATCCATAAGTGCACTTGTAAATCGTCTTCTGAACTAAGGAATGAAAAATACAAAAATGTAAAATATTTCTGAGAAGAAGGATATTTAATAACAAAATATTCTTCCATTCAGACGAACTGAATGTGACCGATGTGTGAACGTCATAATAGGGTCAAGCACATTTGAATCCAAAATGCCCAGCCAAAAATTTGAGTTGCTCTCGGTAGTACTATGCATTGATTGACTTTTCATGTTTAACAATTTTCCTTGATTTTCACAGAATTTCTTTCGAGGATCAGTTAAAGAGAAAAACTTTTAAAAAGTGGAAAGGGATTTGTGAAAAAAATAAAAGTTACTCCAAAATCAGTGAAATTACTTCATCAAAGAAACAGATGAATTTACAAGAACGAAAAGTAGGTGAAACCAGTTTTCGTTTTGACACGACATGAACGTTTTTCTGACATCATATTAAATTGTCAGAAGGTTTATACCTTAAGATAGTAAAATGTTTCCAAATCGCAATTCAAAAAAGATAACTTTGGCGGAGAAAAGAAAAATAAAACTAAATTTTCGACGTTAAATTAATCTTTTTAATATTAGATCATTTTATGCATTGTTAATTTGGTGCCCTGCTCAAAGAAAGTAAAATAAAAAGTTTTAATTGTTTTAAGATATACATTCTGGTTTTAAAATTCATTTTAGATTTGTGAAACTTTTACTTAGACAATACTTATGTTTAAGTAACTATTACTTAAAAAATATATTCATATTTTAATGCCGATTTATTAGAAATTTTCAAATCTGCTACACAATTTATCGATAAAACTCTAATAAAACTCTTTTTGTAAGCATTAAAAAATGTAATAATAAATTATAAAACTATTTTTAACTAAGGAGTATGCTTTAAAACTAAATATTTATCAAACCAAGTAGATATATATTAATCATTATTTCAAACGTGATATACAGTTCAAGCTTATAAATTTTAATTTACCGTCTGTTTATTTAATCATTGCACTTAGTCCATTAATCTCACAATGTTTGAACTAGAATCCCTTTTCTGTATATTTCATCACGTGAACCTCGTTTTGAACTTCGTAAACAGAAGAGCGAATCTTTTGCGGTCTGAATAATTTTATGTGCTTTATTTTAAAACATATGAGTAAAAGAATTAGAAGAGCAATTCTAATTAGAGCGTTATTTACAAAAGTACGGTAAAATATTATAATTTGTTTCAATTGTAAAATAAATGGGAAAAATTCAAAATATGAAACAGAAAAATTCTTTAATTAAATTTCTTAAAAAAATACATTGTGAAAAAAAAAAAAAAATAAATAAATAAAATAAAAGGATCGTGCAAATTCCAAGTACGTTCCATGTGATTTAAAATTTCTTTCTTGTAATCATATTTATATGTGTATGATTAAAATGTTTTTCTTGTACAGTTTAAAATGATAAAAATCTATGAAGTATTTAAATTAAATTTCAAATAAAGGTATTTTAGTAATAAGCTTTTTAATTCTTCGACAATTATTATTATTATTATTAATATTATTATTTTTTTAGATAATCAATTTAAATATGTAGCCAGAATCTGATGTGTACACATTTGCATATTTAATTATTTAATAAATGTATAAAAATAAATACATCGATAAAAACACTATTTCTTTTTTACAATGTATCCTTTCATTCAAATCAACTATAAGCAACTGTTCACACAAAATATAATGTTTGACATGCATAACGTTGTAATTGTTGCATTATAGAAAAGAAACATATACGTTTATTCTTTAACCACATTTCTTGCGACCATGGAAACCTCTGCGCAAGTGCGGATTGAACGAGTCCGGTGTTAAAATAGGGGTGACTGAGAGAAAACAAGCGATAACGGAACACCGAATAGCTGGATGTTTGCCAAAAAACTATCCCTCGGCCAATTTTGCATCCCTCCAAACTTTTGGACTCGGCCTCACTGCTAGTCGTAGGAAACGTGGTCGCACTATATTTACAATATACTTATTATTTTCATAAATGAATAAAAAGTATAGGAATAGACTAAAAACAAATAAATAATAATAATAATAATTTAAAAAAAAAAAGAAACTTTCTCTTTCTTTCTTTTCTTTTTTTTTTTTTTTTTACAATTACACTTTTTATTCAAAGCAAATATAAAAAAACGCATATGTATAAAATTCTACAATTTACATTTAAAGCAACGTATTTATTGCATAAAAAGAAATAACCTCTATAAGTAAGTAATACACGAGCATTATCTGAATTATTATTTAAAAAAAAAAAAAAAAAAAAAAAAAAAAAAACTTATTTTAATATAAGAATTCGACAAATATGGATATATCTTTATTCATCTTCACAAATTGTCTATAAACTGCCTTTTATAATAAAATTATTTCTTAATATCTAGTACAAAGCCCATTTTTTAGTTCAGTAAGCCCTTTGTAAACATAATTTGAAAAACATTGTCGCAAATAATTGAAAAGCTTAGAATTCTGCAAACAATTATTTTATATCCTTTCAAATATTTATATTCAGAAACTATTTGGCATAGATCCAAAACTTTTTTTTTCTTTTTAACTGTTCTTTTACTAACATCATTATTAAAGATCAGCATAAGAAAAGACGATGTATGTTCAATAAAAGTAAATGACACTAAGTAAAATAACTATTTTTTCTTTAGCTATGATTTATTAGTTTCTGTTGTCCATTTGTGTTGTTTATTAAATTACACCAGAGGTCATACTCTCCTCACTTTATTCAGGACAGTTAGTTTCATGAGTGTGTAATTTTTAAATTTATTGCTACCACAATTTTTATAAAATAATCTATACCATGTTAAATCATGGCTAACTACTGAAACTATATCAGAAGTATTCCTGCATTAAATTAGTGGTGGTAAAAGAGAGGGAAATTTCTTATCTCTGAGAGTGTCCTGAAAAAAGGGCGGAGAGTACGACCCCCTGAATTACACACGAATAAAAGTCTTATTTATCCTATTTTATATATTTATTCATTTCTTTATTTATTACTCTCCTGTAAAATACATTCACTATAATGCGGTTGTTTAGAAAGGCGAACATCGTATTAGTTATCTTTAACATCCAGCATTCAGTTCTAAAGTTTATCTTTTACATAATACATACATCATAAAAATTTAAAGAAATTGATAATAGTTTTCTCATGAAAAAACAAATTATATTTTGATATCCTAAAACAAACAATTCGACATTATATATATATTAAAAATGCGTTAAATTGCAGCATTTTTGAAATTGTCAGTTTTATATACGTATATATATTTTTTTCTTGGTATTTTCTTTATTTTTAAAGGATGTTGAGTGTACATCTATTTAATCTTTAAAACTGCTGACTAAGCATTTTTTTTTGTGCATTGCTCAAAAAAGAAAGAAAAAAAGAAAGTATAGAGTAAATGATTTAGTATATGGTCTAAATAATAAGACATATTTAAAATAATTATATCCTCCGTCTTTGGAATTGTTCATGGAAATGTTAACTAAAATAAATAAATAAATAAATAAATAAAATTAAAGAAAGTATATAGAATGTTATTCAAGATTAATAAGTTTAAAAATACAGGAAGAGAAAAAGATATTTTTGCAAAAGCTACACTCAGAAACTATGTACATTATGTTTTGATTTCGTATATTATATTAATATTTAACTACAGAAACGTCATTATGAGGTTTCTCTGAAAAAAAAAAAAAAAAAAAAAAAATCCTTTCGTGTTTTAATGCGGAAATGTAATACAAACTTCTATCATTTAGACGTTAAAAAATATATATTAAAATAATTTTTTATCAATTTATCCACAAAAATCATAAGCATATATTTTTAAAATAAATTTTTAAAACATAATAACAATCTAAGAGAAAATAATTGAAACGTGGAATCTTTAGAATATTAAGAATTTTTAGAATATAAGGAAATTTTTTATTTTTATTTTTTTTAAGCTTCAATGGATTTAGAGAAACTTTAATATTTTTATATTGTTCTATTTCATTGGATGTTTGCAAATTTTTATATTTCTTAAATATTACATTACATTATATATGTATATATATATATATATATATTAAACAGAATATTTCAGTTCAAAATCTAAAAAAGTTAATTTGTTAAATTGCAGCAACCATAAGCAATATTTGTTTATGATTGTTGCTATTCAACAAAACTCTTCAGTTTTTCTACTTGGAAACATCTGTCCGTACAAAAAGTAAACTTTTATAAATTTTTGAAAGAATTAAAAAAAAAAAAAAAAAAAAAATAAAGAACATTGTTTAGTTTATGAGTTGTTATAATTGTATCAATCATTATTTTTGTGCAACACTAACAATGACATTTGTTTTGTGCATGAATAGTTTAGACAAGATGAACAGAGATCCATTGAACCGATTACCATGAAAGAAAGAAAAATATTGGTATCCGAATTGTCATTAAAATCCTTTAAATGTAACAATATATGTTACACTCGCATATTATGTTTCTTTAAATTATATACCTTTGATAAACCTTGCTACTTAATAGAAAATATTACATTTAATATACTGTTTTAATTAAATTTTATAATAATTTATTTTATGTTCACGTGAAAGCTATTAAAGCTCCTGAAGAGTACATGCATTTCATTAAATGCATGTTCAACAGGAATGTGTTGAAAAGTTATAAATATTTAATGAAAAAAAGAAAAAAAAAGATTGAATGTATAAAAAACCACTAATAAGATAATTTAGTCTTTTTTTTTCTATAAACAAGAAATCAGCTAGATACTTTGCAATATGCAAATGTCTTAAGGGAATGTTGGACGTTAAAAGTCAATGTAAATCGTTCTTTGAAATTAGTCTTAGAATTATGAAGTTTGCATGCATGTAATTGAAACGTATCAGTATTAACCCATTTGCATCATTTTTAAATACGAAAAGAAACAATGCACTCCTCCTTTTTTTTTATTTTTTAGCTAAAAAATAATGATAGTGACCAATAAAGTTGAGCGTAATTACGGGTCCAGTGACTTCATTATCGTAATCTGTATCGCTTCATTTTCTTTAAGAAATTCGTGATCTATACGAGTAATGTTCTAAATAAAAAGTAACTATTTCAATATTTTAAAACGTATTTATATGCCTGTTTTATGTAACATAAAATTTTAAAACTTAATTTAAAACTTATTTAAAAGTCTAGAAGATTTTAAGTCTGTTTATTTGTTTTGTAACGCTAATCTATATGATCGATGTTCGAAACTTTAAATAATTATTTCACTTATTTTTTATTTTTATTTATCTTTAATAACATCAATTTATTAAATTCGTGATTTATACATGTATTATACATTAAATTTTGACTCATATTTATTGCTGAAAAAACGATCTTAAAATCTTGCAATTTTCTTATCTTAATCCTCAATGCTTTCCTCTTGATTAACTTGAATTTACTATTAAAATTTTTATATACTCAAAATATTCTCATCTCTTCGTCAAAATATATTACGCTTTTCCAAAATCTTTTTTATATTTAAAATGATACCTGTATTTTCATTAAATGTCCGATATTTCATGAGATATCCTATATTAAAGTTTTAAAATATTTATCAAAGGAACAACTTTATTATCTCCCCACAACTGGATTTGGCGATTATGGCTGATCATAAGTCTAAAAATCATAAATGATAAAATTATAAGCTAAATCATAAATCTAAAATAAAAGCATAAAGGTTGCCACATTTTATAAAGAAAAAAAAAAATGCCAAATCCAGTTGTGGGGAAATACAATACTATACCTTATGAAATTTAATTTTTTTTCTGACTTAGCCATATTATTTTCCTTTTTATAACTACAACTGTTGCCATCTTTAAAATAATTAAAATTATGAGATCATTTTATAAGAAAATTAGCAAACCTGTGCGAAATTTTCACATTTTATTTATTTTCATATTTATTTTATTTTGAAACTCATAAATATTATACAATACCCAAGCGAAGTGTGACGTCACTGACTGTCTGTGGATGCAAGAAAAATATTTCCAATGTGAATCGCCCATTGGATTTTTTGTAAAAAAATATTAAAAATCGAGGAAATTATTTCCCGATTTTACTTCCTGTATTTGGGTATAGTTCATTGTTTGTTCACAGTTTGGGTATTATTCATCGTACGCATGTGTTAGATTGAGTTATTTTGCTGTCAAATTGGCAAAATTTTAATTTTAAATTTCGAAACTCTTTCATCCTTGGCGTTTCATCGGCTACTATGATTTTGTCTTTATTTGTTCATAATAATTTAACTGTATTGAATAGTTTGCTACAATATAATTCAACGTTTCACTTAGCCACAGCAACGCGTGGCCGGGTCTGCTAGTATATATATATATATATATATATATATATATATATATATATTTCTGACGAGGGAAAAAATTGCTGTTTATTAAACAGTTTATTTTATTGTTTAAATTTATACAAAAATTTCTCTACTTTTCATATATTACTCTAAACAAATAATTGGTGTATCTGATGAAAATAGATATCTCGAAATTATTTCAGTTGTATAAGAAACAAACTTAATATGGCTGTATAAAACATTAGGTAAGAGATTCGATTTTTCTTTCGGTTAAAAAAAAAAATAAATAAATAAATAAATAAATAAAATGTAAAGATGTATTGAGATGTTATTTATTAAAAAAATTAAATTTTATTAATGGAATGCTTACATTATTAATTACATGTAACGAAAAATATATATTTGTGACACAGTGTACTTTAAATATGGTTACTGCTTAAATATAGTTACTGCGTTACTTAGTCATAAACGAAATCCATAGCTGTAAAAATATAAAAATTAATAATAACACAAAATTTTGCATATATTATTTTGTTATTATTATTATTATTATTTTGCATAGATTTATTATTATTTTTTTGCATAGATTAATTTTTTAGTAAACGACCGTGAAGAATATCCGAGATACAGCTCAGTCAGTTATAAAATATTTAATGTTTAAATACATAGATACAAGGGCAATTTTTCATACTTCACTTGAGAGATTTTCAGCAGCGGAAATTTTTTTACTAAAAATAGCCATCTAGAAATCTCACTAGAAAGAAAAATAACAATATTAAGTTGTAATCCATATTTAGAATATACTAATGGAACATTTTTATTTATTTCCTTTTTAAAATAAAACCCTTAAAACAGGGAGCAGAAAGAGGACCAATGAAAAATCATAAAAAAGAATAAAAATTCTATAGTTGCGTTATAGCGCTACGGACAATAAAAAATTGGTTACCTTACAGATGTCAATGTACTCACCTTTTAAATACCACTAAATCTAAAAAAAAACTCTTTATTATTTAATAATAATAATAATAATAATAATAATAAACTATTGCAAAGATATTACATAGATATAAATATATTTTTTTAGTGGTATTTCAAAAAATTTATTACTCCGACACCTGTCTTGCACATGGATCCCAATGTTTACTGTAAATAATTTTTAATCATTTTTTAATCATTTGAAACTACGTCATTACTATTCTATTACATAAAATCACATCTCTATGACAGAAGATTTTTAGCTATAAATGTTTTATAATTGAAGCATGTGTTATGAGACTTATACTGTTGGATTTGTAAGAAAGTAATTGCGGTTTGCACAAAGCATTAGCGTTATTTTCATTTATTTTTTCTTCGATGTTATAATATTTTCATATTAGAAATTGAAAGAAAATTTGATAACACACATAACAATTGAAAATAATACGAGGTCTGTCCAATAAATATTCGAACTGGTGCCGTCTGTCGGCCATGACGCGGATTATAGCCTCGCTCACTAGCGGTGCTAATTGCCTGAGACCCAATGAACCATCACTGCATGGCGGATCGTCGAGCTGTGCGTATTGTGCCGGTTGTGTTAGTTTTTGTGGTTCTTCTTTTTACTATGTGTCGAAAATGAAAATTGACGAAAATAATAAATTATTTTTCTCAAGCTTATGAGAGATCGCGTGCGTCGTGTGCGACGAAATTTGACTCAAGTCGATGGATGGATCCTTCACCATGAATGCACCTGCGCATTCAGCATTGATTGTTCGTCAGTTTCTGGCAAAAAAATTCAGTCACCATCCTTGAAAATCCTTCTTATTCGCCAGATCTCGCCCCATGCGACTTTTTTCCCCCCCAAAATGCAATAATGTGATGAGAGGACATTACTGGGAAGATGTGGACACAATAAAGCAAGAAACGACGAGAAAAGTAAAAGGCCTGACTGCCGAGGACTTCCAAGGGTGCTTTGAACAGTGGAAAAGAAGATAGAATAAGTGCATAGCAACGAATGGATAGTACTTTGAAAGAGACAAAATCGATGTAGACTAAATTTTGCAGTAGACTAAATAAAAATAAAATTTATAGCCGTAAAATTACAGAAAAGGGATAGAAATAGTGGGCCGTTCCTAAAATACGGTGGGTTGTAGGGAAAATGGACGTTATATTCGAATTCAGGAGGCAATTTTACATAAGAATTTGCCAAAATGCTATTGGAGGAAATTTTCATGGCGAGCAGAGTTATTTGGTGATAAGGACTAGAGTTCTATAAGCGCGGAATAATAAAGTTGCTATAAAAATGACAGGGTCTTTGAACAGAATGGAAGATACTTGACTGATTAAGTTCAATTTTGTATTAAAAAAGATGAGTTTTATTTCTTAATAAAACCGCAACTGCTTACTTTCTAACCTAATAATATATAAAGTCACGTTCGGACTACACTAAAAATAAATTCAACTTTTCTATTGCCGAGGAACTTTAACTCACAGAGAAATCCAGTCTTCAGTCTTGGAGCACTTTTGACTGATTTAAGTAGTAGGGAAAGCAGTCATTTTTAATTTAATTTTTTTTTGTCTACTGATTTAGTATTCAAGTAGATGAACTTTAACTAGTAGAGAAATTCAATCTTCAGTCTTAGGTCACTGCGATTTACATCACCACTTTAGATTGTGATACAAGATATCTGATAATGATTGATGATGGCAACGAGTTACTTAAGCAGCTCTTACGTTATCACGGTTACTTTCACATGTACACTGTAAAAAAATAACTATTACCAGCTGCAAGAAACTCTCTGTGATTGGACAAAATAATTATTTTCTCCAATCACAGAGAGTTTCTTGCAGCTGGTAATAGTTATTTTTTTACAGTGTATCGTTTATCGTAGCCACAGCACCGTTATTGGAGCCCGTTTACGTGTTACCAAAAGTCTCGCAAGATAATTCTTAGTGGTATATGGAATTTCCTTAGTAACAATCAAATTTCAAAATATGTGTTACATATAGTCACTATGAATGAAGTCTTCGACGACCACTGTGGGATGAGTTGAAGTTTTATTGCCCAGAAAAAGATAATTTGGTATAGCAGTTACAACACACGCAAAATGTAAGGAAAAAAGGTGAAAAATTGAACAATAGTGATTAAACGGGCTTGAAAGATGTGAATTTCCGTACGATTTAGAAATAGGATACTGCTTAAAATGTTAAACCCTTCACCTACAACTAAATCTCTTTAGATATTTTTACGATAAAAATTTATTTAATTCTTTTTACGTAACGTTTCTACTGTAACGCTCTTTAACGTTTCTGCTGTAACGTTCCAACTCTTTCAACCAACTTATATTTTTTCTGCATGTTTTTTAGTCTAAATATTATGCCAATTTATGTAATTTATCTATTTTTGTAATTCCAAAAAATGCCTTTTCATTTAAAAATAATCTCTTAATTATATTTTATGCCTCTTACTATTAAAGTAATAACAGGTAGTCAAAAATAGCATATTTTATTGTTTCTTTACATTATACTAGTAATAAAAATACCACATTATTAAGCTTTACTTTTTATTTATTTTATTTTTCTTGTTTTGCTATGTATTAAAAAATCGAAAGAGAAAATATTTTTTTAATGATACTTATTTCTTTTCAAGCGTGCATCGTAAATTTATTAATAGATAAATTGTTTGGAGGAAAAAAACTTGTTTATTTCATGCTAGAAAAAGTCCCGTGGTTTAAAGTAATTAAAAATAAATTAAATTCGAACTTCGGATTGGATGTTTGAAAGAGATTAAGTTATTTCATTACGCAAAAATGTTCTTTAATTAGCATTCCTTTATTTATTTATTTTTCTCTCCCATACGGCATATTAGTAATTATGTTAATGTTTAATTTATAGTCTGAAGTCTCATATTAAATAAGTAATTAGTAATGTATTTAGACATGCACAGATACTCAATTTATTTGATTTCATTTTACTTTAATGCAAATTACTTTAAGAAATTATTCATTTTATTTATTTAAAAAATATATGTACATTAGTATCCGTTTTTATTTTTGTTCCGATTTCACCTCATTTAGGTTTTGGTAGACTGGATTTTACATCACACTAATTCTGTTCAATGCGCAATTGGCGACGGTCTGGGACTCACCCATAAGATTGGTCCGGAGATATACCATAAAAATTTTGATCCTTAACAGAGGGGATGACTTCCTCGATTCGGTGACCTCATAGGCATTATTTTGGATTAAACCACATTTAGAGATATGTCATTAGGAATTGCTTTGAAAATTTTGATAATAATGCAATGTCATTAAAATTTTACTTATGTTACTGTTTCTAGCTGAATTTTGAATTATGCGGGTCGGATGCTGACTGTTTATAACGGTCATTTGGGATATTAAATTGAAATCGCAAATGATACTAAATTAGATGGTAGCAATAGCTGAAAATTAACAAATACAGGTTGTTTAAAGTACATGAAAAGACGTTATAGTTTATTATTTAAATTTCTCTGAAAAAAAACAAAAAAAAAAAAAAAACACGTATTTTGGTAACTAGCAGTCAAATAATTGCCTTTGAAAACTGACATTGAAAAAGAGCCATACATATAAATACGTGCGGCAATTAAATAAAAATTTTGAAATTTATCTAGAAAACGACCCTGCCTTTCGTCAATAAACTGCTAGAATATCGCATGTTTAGACAATTGCATATAAAAATAATCTTGTGTGCCACTCACACGACTTTTTCTTAACCTGAAATTTAATACTATATATAGAGGTTGCAGATTAAGAGGTAAGATAACTAGTACTGTTATGTAAACCTGTGTTAAACAATTCAAATTAGCCTACGAAAGAGTTTTATTTGATAATTAGTTCTGTGTGTTGGGGACTACCGCCCCCATTAACCCTCCGTTTCATTAATGCGCCTACATTTATATAGAATTTAATTCGTTTATTAAAAAATAATTCTGTTTTCAAAAATATTTTATTAAAAATATTATTTGAAAAAACTATATTTTATGATAATGACGACGATTTCCATATTAGAGAAGTAGTATAACACTAAATATCAAAAAAGGTTGAATTTATTCTCAATATTACATTAAAAAAAATCGATAACTTTATTTTAAATTATCGCAGATTGATTTTTCAACCATTCATTTTAAAGGTATTGCCGAGCTCTTTTGAAAGATAGCCATCATGAAAATTTACCTCCCCTCGAGGGAGGACTTCCCCCTAGGTGGGGGATGCGAGGCTCCTAAATACACAGAATTCTTTTCCCAGTTTACTATCTCTATTCCAAAAATATACATTCGTTTCATTATGTTTAGTGCAGTCTATAGATGTTAAACTCTACTTACCTGCAATTTCTCCCATAGACGTAATGTATTTGAATACTTTTGAGTGTCCCTGTACACGAACCATTAGCTTCATCTCAACAAAAAGCTTACTATAGCATCCCTATACGATACACATTTAGAATACCGAGTTTGGAATTTCTGCTACTATTTGTTCTTGAGATATACTGAAAACAGGCACACAGATATCCAATCAGTCATACAGACCATTCGCTAAAAACGTGATTTTCGTATTCAGGGGAGCTTAGAACATGTAAATATAGCAAAACTCGCGTTCGAAAATTTGACCTTAAACATTTCTTTCTCGACCCTATGGGTAAGAGAAAGTAAAAAGGCAGAAAAAATGTTGATCTATAGTGGGATTATCACCTGTTTCAGGAATTAACTTTGAAAAATATAATTTTGTATTTAAAATGTGTATTTAGTGGCGGAAA
This sequence comes from Salticus scenicus, assembly GCA_963930645.1. Lineage (NCBI taxonomy): Eukaryota > Metazoa > Arthropoda > Arachnida > Araneae > Salticidae > Salticus > Salticus scenicus. Next base: position 21,807,383 of record OZ005661.1, on the reverse strand, counting down.
CATTATTTATTTTAAAGTCTCAGAAAAACGTAATTATCACTAGCTGCACAGCGATCTCGTATTATTGCAGTCAGTCACAAAATCATCTGTCTTTTAACAGTCAAATTTGAAAAAAGCACGCGATCTATCAATTAGCTGCGTAATGATTCCGCATTTTGACAAGCAATTCCAAAATTATCATTTATTTCTGCAATCAGATTATATGTATATATATATATATCGGTATTTAGCAAATTACACTTGGAATAATAGTTTCAGCATTTAACTGCAATTAAACATAATTTTTACCAGTTATTAGATAAATGAATATCTATAATAATAAAAGAAGATGTATGCCTGTCTCTTTGTCTGTCTCTCGGACTATGCATATATACGTTCAGAACCTATTGAACGCAGAAGTACAAAAAAAAAAAAAAAAAAAAAAAAAGGCATACGGATGATCAGGTGCCTTCTCGAGGGGCTCCTAAAAACAAAATTTAAAATTTTTTATTAGTTCCGGAGATATTAATTAAAACGTTGAACAATGTCAATTAATAAACCAGTCAATTTTAAGCTTAAGATGCGTTTAAGGAACGTTAAATTGCTAAATAAATTAAAATAGCGATTCAATCGCTACAAATTCGGTACCTAATGAAAGGGGCGATTTTCTTTAATCCATGTGTGCAAAAAGAATTTAAACACGATAATTGGATTTTTTTTTTTATTAACTAAAGTATAAAATTTAGGTGGGAACACTTGATTATTTAGTAATAGTTCGTTGCTAGTGAAACGTCAATGTTCTTTTATATATATCATGGGGCACAAGGTTATGTGGAAAAGTAATAGTTTTGTATTCCACGAAAATATGGATTATGGGGATTGAAACAGATGCAAATGAGTGAAATGTAAAACAATTTTGGCTTAAAAAGCAAATTTTGTCTTTATAACAAATCAATTGTCCAGTCTAAACATGTTAAAAGAAAAAAAAATCTATATTTGTTGTATTTATAACATAGGCCATTTGCATTGGAGTTAGGCCGCTAAGTGTCACCTGTTCAGTTAACAAAAAAAAAAAAAAAAAAAAAAAAACATCATCAAGCGCAATTTGATGCAAACCTTAACCCAATGATCTATATAATACATGTATGAAGTTTCATTTTAATCTAAACTCTAGATCATAATATATTTGACTAAAAATTTAATAAATCAGCTATGGTGTTGTCAGTTATTTTTAACTACCCTGTATATTTGCATTTTCGATATTAATTAAGACTTCATTTCTCTTTAAATAATAATGATAATGCAAATAAAATTAAAGCAAGTTTGTTCATTTAAAGTTATGCACAAACCACACAACATTGTAATTATAATTCTCGAATGAATTAATGAATTTTTACAAAAGAAACGTTTAAAATTAATTTTAGAATTTAAAGAAATCACAAAAATAAAAAGATTGTATTAAAATTCAAAAATACATCTTTTTTTTTTTCTTTATAAAATAAAGATATACAACGTTTATTTTTATTTTTCTGTAGCTCGATCAAACAACGGGAATAGGGGATTTCACACAAAAGAATTATAGCTAAAATTTTAGTTTATGCCTATTATTTTTTTTCATTTTATTATAGAGTAGCATAAAATTACACCGCGCATATTAGTAATGTTTATACATATTTAATTTATATGATTTTTACTTTTAATCTAAATTTGTAACGCCTCCACTTTTAAAAGACATGCGGAATAATTTTGATTAACATGAAATTCAATTAAAATAAAAACCTTATAATTGTTTAAAAAATCCGATTCACAAAATATTCCTTATTTTAAATAATTTTTGGGGCGAGAAATTAATTACATACATATTGTGAAAATACTGAATTATGACCAACAGAAAGTTTAGCAAATATTTTTTTTTAATTATTTTTTTTTAAATATTAAATATTAAATATATATATATACATAACTATTCCTTCTTTCTTTCTTTTTATCTTTTTTTTTTTTTTTTTTTTTTTTTTTTTTTTTTGAACTAGGGATTATTTACATAAACATAGTGAAAATACTGCATTATGAGAAAAAAAAAGGTTTAGCAATAAACTTTTTAATTATTTTACTTAAATAATACTGTGATGTTCTCTTTTTAAATGTTCATCATCTTTTAAATAATAAAATCTCAGGTTTTTAGGGACTAACGTTGAAAATGATGTCATTGCTAAAACAATGTATTGGAATAAAAAAAGTAAAGTTTTACTCACAGTTTCTAAGTGTGCTTTTCAATTGAATAAATAATGAGAAAATATAATTAAAAGGGAAAAAGCTGATATCGCAATCGCAATGATGTATTGAGATTAAAAAAAAAAAAAAAAAAAAAAAAAGAAATTTTATCTTTGGTTTGCATATTAAAAAAAAAAAAAAAAAAAAAAAAAAAAAGTTCAATGCTTCCAATAATAAATTAAACCTACAAAATTCAATGATCCTTTTGCAAAGATTAATTTTTAAAATGCTGTACACTAGTTATTATCATCACAGACAACAATGCTTCATTAACCAGAATTTATTGATCTATAAAACAAAGCTTAAGTAACGTAAAGTAATTTTCATAATATATATATATTCTTTGCCCTGCGAAATTTAAAATCCTTAGAGAAAAAGAATAATAAAAAAATTAAATATGTAGAATTCAACAATGTAACGAGAAGTTTATAAAATGAATGAATTAATTGACACGTGTTTGTAAAAGTGAAACGATTACTATGTCATTTAAATTTTTTTTAGACTTTTGGACTTAAAAACACATAAATAGCATGATGTATAAGATGATTGTTGGTTGTTGAGGCAAGGGCCTATTGACTACACTATTCTCCTACGCCCTCAGTTGGATGTCTTTCTAAGGGATCCTAGCCTGCATTTACGCGAGTTATGGAGAAAACCAAGGAAAATTCTGAACGGCCAGATCTACGAGCGCAACGTGGGAACAAATCCGGCATACCCCTTCTACAACATTGAGAGCATAAACACTCGACCACTGGTGTTGCGATGAAATTTTGAAGCAATTTGTTTTAAATATCGTTGAAAGCAATATTTATTAATTCGGTCTGTCAAGGAGAAAAAAATATAGCAATAATTGTGTAAAAATACAACGCTATGCGAGCGCAGACCGTCTAGTACTTAATAAGAATCTACAGCTTGTCCGAAAAATAGAGATAAAAGCATAAAATACAATTCACAGTAAAAATAAGAATAGGATGAAAAATGTTTTGTGTGTATATAATTATAAACACTACATGAAGCACAAATTCGAATAAATTTACATTAGAAAATGCAACAAAAGCTGAATGTTTTAGAAAACAGAAAAAAGGAAAATCGGTGTCCCATAATTACAGTCAATATTTGTTTATGAATTACAATTAAAGTTGAGGAATACTTTCACAAATTTTAGTATTTAATCGTGTTTCCATTTCTTTTAATCATATCAAATATACGGTTTTTCATCAAAAGTAAATTTTGTGTTACCTGCGGGGACAGCTCATACCATATTTTTATTCTATTGCTGTTGTAAGGTCGTTGGTCGAAAACTTTTGGCAGCCATTTTCATATGCTTTTGTTGCTAGATATCTCCACTCGTTCTCCATTGGATTTAAGTACGGACATTCCACGACTTGCATATTATGCGTATTAAACCACATCTTTGTCGACTTGGACACATGAATAGACGTCTTGTCTTATTTAAATACACAGCTTGGTCCTCCCAGAAAATCCTGTACATAAATAAAATTGTCCTCTAAGACTTTTTGATAGTCCTAAGAGATTATTTTCTTGCTACAAATTGTCAAAAATGTTTGTCCATAAAATCCAAATCCACCCCAAGTCATTACTGATCCTTGGTTCACTTCTTAGACCTTATCAGTAAAATTTATATCCATCTGGTCCATTTAAATTCTACCTTTTCTCGTCATTAAACATTATTAACAGCCTTTTACCACAATAAGACATAATTTTGTTTGCCCAGCTTAAACTTTTAGTTTTATGGTGTACTTTAACGTATGGATTCTTCAACATTTTTTTGAAAGTGATTCGTTTAGATTCTAGTATTCTCCTGTAAACGACACTTAAATTTAGATTAAATTTTTCACAATGGAATATTTTTTTTTCTAGATGCCATGCTTAGAACGATTCGGATTTTTACCTTAATAAAAATGTTTGATTATCTCCTCTTTCGAAAGATGTTTACCTCGAGGCATATTGTCAAATTTATAAAAACATCGATTTGTCGATCGAAAACATTCCAAAAAATTATTCCAAACCAATAAAAGTCAGAAAAGCAGATTATAAACACCTTCAAGAAATGTAAATAAATAATCGTCTTCTGAAATATATATATATATATATATATATATATATATATATTAATAATGATATTTCTAAGTAAAGTGAGGCGATGTCTATAATATAGGACATGTGATATTACATAAATAAATAAATAAATAATAAACATAGTTTTTACGCTATTTCTGTTTTTTTTTTTTATTCTTTTACAATAAATCCGAATAAATTAATTTTAAAAATCTGATGGTGACACCACATGACTTCCATATACACCCATTGTGATATACATATTGTTTTGAAAAGATTTCTTTTTTGTGCTAGGTAACGGATTTGTAAATAAACAGACAGGTTCCAAACACAAAAAGAAAAAAAAAAAAAAAAAAAGAAAAAATCTGAAAATCTGCTACTCCAACCACAAAAGTCATGAAAATAGGATTGTGAATACCGCCAAACAAATATACTAATTTTTTTAGGAATGGCTTATTACAGAATTTCTCATTGTAAATTCATAGATTAGAATTTAATGAGAACTATTCGAATATAGGTGGCGTATATTTGTTGACTTTGTCAAAAATTAGAGGTGAAAAACGATTCATTTTACCAAAACAATTAATTCAGTTAAAATTGAGAATGGATTAACTAATTATGGCTGTCCTGAAACAATATATGCCTCTAAATTTCATCGGTAATATCGCCAAGACGCGAAGTTTGTAGCCAACGGTGATTTTGGCCTTGGCATAGATTTTGGCGGTTTTCCGTTGAATTTGGCGAAATTTTGTAGTTTAGGGTTGCCAAAGTTTGGCAGTTCTAATTTCAATAAGAACAGATCCGGAAAGACTCATTCGTTTATAGCTAAACTACATTCTTCGAGAATTCTTCAAATGACAAACAAGACTAAAGCAAAATAGAGTGCATTCGTCATCTAGAACCTGCCTATATATTAAGAATTACTTCTTACACATAAAAATGTCGCCAACTTCCTTAACACCAAAAATTTCGTACTCTATATATGTGCTGAGTATTCATTAAAGTACATCGGCTAGAACCTTGTTTATGAATTTCATTCTTCACGCAAAAATCTCATTGAGGGCTCTATTTACGGGCTGAATATTCATTAAATAAAATGCATTCGTTAGCTATAAGCTGCTTATGTCTTTACAAATTACTATCTTCACGCAAAAATGTCTCTAACTGCCACAATAATATCATTAGGAGCGCTATCATTAGGTTATTTTGAAATCTGTATGATGGTAGGTCATATATAATGGCCAAAACCTTTGTATATTTAGTCATTATGAATATAATTTTCGTAAATATCTCCAAAACGGAAACTCACAGAAATGCCAAAAAGGGAGGTGCACAACTAGATGTTATAACTAACCTATATACAATTTTGCAATTTTCAGCGTCCAACTGTTTTAGAGTTGTGCGAGATACATACACTCATACATAAACACACACATACAGACGTCACAAAATATCGTGCAAAGTCGCTGATATTTCTAAATTAAAATTAAGACGAAACTTGCGGGTGTAAAACTATACATCATGACAATCACACAAACAAACATTATCCGAATTTTTGTTATTGAGCTATGCGAGATATGAAATCCATTTTGCAAATCGGGATTAAAATACTTGCTTATACTTTGTATAAGGAAGAAAAAATGTATCTGAATCATTTCTGAAATTACATGAAAAGAATTTTAGCTTGGGATATCATTTCTGATCTGTGTCTATATTTTGTATAGAGTGTATTACCATTTTTATTATTATTGCCAGTAACAGACAGGGTAATAAAAGTTGTTCGAGAACTGATACTTTTTAATGGAATACTGAATGAAAAGGAATTATAGTATAATTAAGGAAAAACTGGATACTAACAAAAAATAACTTAATAGAAAATAGCTATAGCTGAGCTGTAAAAAAATGAGAAGTAAATTGCAAGAGTCTATTCCCTACATGCGATTAACTAAAAATTAAAATTTTATGTTTTTTTTTTTTTTTTTTTTTTTTTTTTTTCAGAGCGGAACCAAGCCACGTTTAATGCTGGCTCAAGTGCAGGATAAAATTTCTCATAGATTTCTGAGTAATAAGATACATAAATCAAAAGTAATTATTATAAAATGTATATGGATACTTTTTATAAGCACATGACTTGCATAGTTGTTCTTGAATATATTTTATTGAATATATTATCAGTCTACTTAAGTGTTGTCAAATTTAAGGACATTTTTATTATGCCACTAAATTCCACCACAATTATGTCTGCCACTAAATTTTAATTGTAATGGTTGTTTAATCACTTAAAAGATGAATCGTTTATTATGTGTATCAAATATCACTCTTTAAAATTATTGGTGACTATTGAATAATAATAATGTTGTTTCGTAATTTTAAATGTTGGATATAATATAAGAATATATTTTTTTAACATTAATGTTAAACACCATCCATTTAATACTTAAGCTATAAAACTAACATTGTTAGCTGTTCTTAACTTCTACACCCGGTGACAAAAAAATAGTAACAAAGGGTTTTTTCTTTGATTTTTCATAAAATAACGTTATCTAAATTGTGCTTATCATTTATTATTATTATAAAATAACGCTATTCCTGGACTAATTTTTTTTAAGACTAATTTCGAAAAATTCTAAGGCTAAAATTTTTCTAATTTAAGACTACACAGCGCGACAAAATGATAGGAACAAAGGTTTTTTTTTTTTTTTTTTTTTTTTTTTTTTGAATATGATTATTTTGAATATGAATATTTTGAATATCATTAAAATATTTAATATGTTTTTGATATGATAATATTTTGTTATGATAATAAATGATCACCACAATTTAGATAATGTAATTTTATGAAAAAATAAAATAAAACCCGTTGTTCCTATCTTTTTTGTCGCGAAGTGTTAAATTAGAAAATTTTTAGCCTTAAAACTTTTCTAAATTAGTCATAAAACAAAAATTAGTCCAGGAATAGTGTTATTTTATAATAATAATAAATGATAAGCACAATTTAGATAACGTTATTTTATGAAAAATCAAAGAAAAAACCCTTTGTTCCTATCTTTTTGTCGCGGGGTGTACATTCTAGTAGTGTGATGTAAGTTCTCCTGTTCCAGATAAACCTTAGAAATTATGCTTATCAGGAATAATTAATAGTATCATGTTTTCTACTGGGGATTTAAACACGAAAGTTGCCATTCGGAGCTGTTCCAGTAATAATGATACAGGCACTGACATTCCGCAGTTAGTGGATGATAATGGAATTTTGATCCTCGACGTCGGGACACATACTCATACTTATTTTAGCTAGGACAACTCTGTGCATTTGACATCGCCATGACTAGCACATAATTATTTCTCCAGTTTTCTTGCTTTCTAGTAGATAACATTAGCAGTCAGTCTACCAATACTTTCTGAATTCAGGAAAAAACAGAAAGTCTTTCATTCTAGAGAAAACTTCTGGAATTTTAATAAGGATAATTGGGCTTCTTATAGAGATACCATGAAAAATGGCCTAACCTCTACGTCATTGATTGATAGAATTCAGATAATATTTACTTTTAAAAAGCGAGTGAAAAAAAGGCCGATTAATAATAAAAAATTGCAGTATATATATATATATATATATATATATATATATTAGCAAAGAGTTTATCCTTTTTTTTTAAGTAACATTAATAGAAATATCAGAAAAAAAACTCTTATTTTATGAAAAAAAAAAAAAAAAAAAATGCACGATGTAGATCTTTTTCAGTAGTTCATTTCGTAGAATTAAAAAATCTAAAAATACAATCTTTCAATATCAACTTATTTTATATCAAGAAATATTAAAGAAAAACTGATAATACCATTTTTTTAGTAACATTTTAAATTGAAGATATTAAATATAAAACGAAATTTCTACAATATATATATATATATATATAACTTTTATTTCTGGTCTTTTAACAAAATTAAAATATTTCATTTATATTAATATTATTTAATCAATTATTTCGTCTAGATAAACCTCATTTCTTTATTTAACGAAGTATAACTAAGGAAGTAATAATGGCATTCTTCTTTTAATAAAATGTTTAAATTATCTGTAATTCAACAAACAACAAACAAACAAACAAATACTATCAACATACTAGATTTTTCTTTTATTCTGCATGATTTTTAACGAAACTTAAATATTCAGAATCACAATGTCCATTTATATCCGTTGTAAAATATTACCAGAAAAATATATAAAAACATTTTTCACATATTAAAATCATTATTTTACAAAATATTCAACCCTGAAAAATATTCGCAACATAGTTATACATATATCTTTTATTTATTTATTCATAATTTATTTATTTATTTATGTTATTTGTTTCATTGACAAAATTCAGATATCTCATATTTCATTTCCTAGTTCCGAAATGAGAACTGAATGACTCTTACAAATTTCAAAATCTCATATATCGTCGTTTTCGAAATACAAGTAAAATAGGAATAATTCCATTTTATTCTGACTTTAATCTTGTAATACTAATGGAACTTTTAAGAATTCGAATCTCTAAAATAAAGTAGTACATTTCTTCAATTTTATTGAACTGCATACCAGTTAAACTGGTTTAAAATAGAGATTTAAAAAAATATTTTTATCGGTTTTTCTTTATTTTTGAAGTACTACAGCTCAGTAAGTATTTTTAAGATTATTTTTATACTACTTCAAGATAATATCAACATAACATAAAAATAAATGTCAGAATGGTACATGAAAATTACGGTAATATTTCAATAATATTTTTATGTTTAATTCTATGATTAAAAGGGAAAAAAAATACATTTCTAATAGCAAATGTTTCTACAAGATTTTTTGTTTTATTTTTTGTTTTATTTTTTTTTCTATTTTAACTTTACTTTTCAAAGTAATTGAAAATTACACAAAGTAATTGAATAAAAAAGAACCCTCAACTAATTTTTACTACGAAATTTATTTTATGCACATTTTATAAAACGCTTTTCCATTCTACATATATTTATTGTAATTTTGTTATTATTTTATTAAAACAGATCTCCAAATGTTGACTTTTTTTTTTTATAATTCAAACACATTTTTATTTATTTATTTATTTATTTTATTATCTATGTATGCATTCTATATAAAGCGTTTATAGTAACATCTGAATATTAATATTTTTATACTTATTGCAATATTGATATTGACACTAAATCTTACGTGCTTTCAACAGCTGTCGTTACAATTGTATTAAAATTTTATTATTACTATTATGTAGAATCATATATATATATATATATATATATATATCATAATTATTTCACTTTTAATATCAAATTCATCAGTTAAGCTTTTTATTAAATACGCAGAAGTCAGGTAAATGTACTTTCACATTATCACTCAACTGATATGATAAATTTGAACCTAACAATCACCATATCTGTTTGTTTGAACCTATTATAGTTATATAGGTTCCATAGGTTATTTTAGGAAACCATATCAAATTACAAAAGAATAAAAATTTTGGAAGTTTAAAAAATGACTTATATGCATTTTCCTCTTCGACGGAACGCCGCAGTTAAAACTCGATTTGTTTTCCTTTAATGTGCTTATGAAGTACACTTCACTGATTTTGAGAAAATATCTTTTGCATATGGATTTTGCATGTGCTATCGGATTTGTCTATTTTCTTTTCTTTCTCTCTCGTTCTCTCTCTGTCTCTATTTTTTTTTTCTTCTTTTAATCACCCGTATTTTCACTTATTGAAGAATTCTGAATGTGTGGCAAGTGCATCTAGGTTAGAGGTATATGTCCGAGGATCTCAACAACAACATTTATAATTTTAATGAAACCTAATAATTTTGTCTTTCTTTAGGTGTTGTTCGGAACGTTAAAACATTTAAGTGGTGTAGGAAAGGTTTAGATCTCAGTTGTTTTTCTCTCTCTCTATATATAAAGGAATAATATTTTCGTAATTGTAATCACAATAATTTTGTTACAAAATAAAATAATATTTATAAGGTATTAGTATTATACAAACAGAAATATATGAATGTACTTGTAACATCCTGTCAGTATGTGTTAACCATTGTTATAATATGTAATTTAAATTATTTTATAATTGTCTCTCCCAATACAGGTAGCTTTTCATTAAAATAGCCATTCTAACTATTTTATCCAATTAAAAAAAAAAAAAAAAAAAAAAAAAAAAACATGGCCCCATAAACCCATCAAAGAGTTTTGAAAATACCACACACGTCTGATACTCTAATTT